>JAJOZX010007023.1:0-262171 GCA_023014485.1 Bathynomus jamesi
AGGTCTGTAGGTTTCTTGTGTCTGGCTGTTGGTTTGTCTGCTGCATGTTTCTGGTTGTTGTCTCTGTTTAAGTGACTTATCTTTGCGTAGTGATTAACTAGAATGTTAGCTTGTTGTGTGTATGTTGGGATATTATTTTGGCTGCGACAGATAGCCGCGTGTGAGGTGTGAATGCCGCTGTTAGAGTGGGTAATGCCGTTTATAGTCTTGTATAGCCTGGATGTATCTGTGGAGTGGTTTAATGTTGTTATGAATTCCCTGAATGTTGATGTTTGTTTTTCTTTGAGTTTGTTTTTTATTTCTGTGTTGAGCTGTTGTATCTGCTGTTTTATGGCTTGTGTGTGTAGAGTTTGTGTGTTATATTTGAGGTTGTTACGTTGCCTTATGAGGTGGGCTATTTCTCTAGTGTAATTTGGGTTGTATTTCCTAATGTTGCCCTTCGGTATGTATTTGTTTGCATTATTGATGATCTGATTAAATGTCTTGAGTGTTGTATTGATGTTTATGATGGGTGTGCTGTTTAATGTGGTGAATTGTTCCTCAGTCTGTATTTTGAACTGTTCCCAATCAGCTTTCTTGTAATTTCTGTAAGTGTGCCTAAGGCTGTTCGGGCAGAGTGTAGAATGTGTTGTAATGATGATGGGCAGGTGGTCTGATGACAGTTGTTTTTCTGTTCTCCATTGTGTATGTGTTGCTAGTGAGGGGGAACAGAACGTTATGTCTGGGAGGAGTTGAGTATCCTGCTTGATGTGGTATGTGTGTATGTTCTTCTGTATTGTTAAGAATGAAGAGGCTGTTTAGTTGTGTGGCTATGTTGGCGCCTCTGGTGTTGCTTTGGTTGTGCAGGTACCAACTAGTGTCTTTGGCGTTGAAGTCTCCTCCTAAGATAGGCTGACCATACGTACCGTTTTGAACGGGACAGTACCGTTTGTTTTATATTTCCTGGCCGTCCCGTCGTTTTAATAAAAATGTCAATTTTGTCCCTGTTTATGTACTTACTTTTTCATGAATACAGAATATTACATAACCCCGTCCCTTTTTTGCTATCCCAATGTCCCGTTTTTGTCTCAAGGAAATATGGTCAGCCTATCCTAAGATGACATTAGTGAGAGAGGCCAGATTGTGTAACTGTGGATTGTAATTGGCTGGCACCTGAGGTGAACTATCTGGTGGGATGTAAATGTTGATTAGTGTGGTGTTGTGTTTTGCGAGTGTTTTAATGTTAACTGCCTGTATTTCTATCGTGTTATCTGCTTGGATTGTGTTTGTAATGTTTTGGGTAGCATCAGTGTAGCTAATGCTTTTACGTATGTAAGTGATGAGTCCACCCCCGTTACCCCCAGTACGATCTTGACGGATCGCCGTGAAGTCAGGGATGGTGGGTGTTTTGTGTGTGCGTTTTAGTTTTGATTCTTGTATAAGTGCTATGTGAATGTTTTGTTTGTGTACGAATTCCCTAAGCTGCATGATTTTGTTTGTGAGGCCATCTACGTTGTACTGTAATATGTTAATATTATACTTCTGTACGTGTCTCATGGTGCTATTGTGTCTATGTCTTTGTGTATGATGACATGTGTAAGTTGTAGTGGGGCCTGGATTAGTCTTAATGTCACCAGAGAGTAAGAGTAGTTCGGGGAGCACGCAGTTGCTCCCTGTAATTGAAAAAATAGCACGCTGAGAATAGGTCCGGCCCCGGGAGCCGATCGGCACTCTGACCGTGCCACGCAACAGGCCGTCGACTGCCAGTCTGGCCAACCGTAGACAGTCCGCTGAACGGAGATTTGAGGAAGTTTGGCCACCAGCGCGTTGATGTTTTGGTTTGACGTCGCCTCTTCTTCGCGTTGACGTGTCCCGCTCTGGAGGACGCAGCCACTGTTAGAAGCTTCCTCGTCAGCTGCTAACACTTTTTTCCGGTTGTTCTAGCTACCTGTTCAGAGGTTTTTTATAAACAAATCAGTTTTCTGCTCAAAACGGCTCTTTCTAATTTTAAAATTGATTAGTCAAGGAAGGAAGATGTTGACTTCTATTTTGCGGCAACAGTTGATGATATTTATGTTACTTTACTGATTAATGAAAATGATTAGGCTTTTCAAGTTACAGTATAAAATATTTCTTTCGTAATCTTTCTTTCGTTATTTACACTCTCATCAGATAGGTACTTTACTTATGCGAACTTTCTTCAGAGTTTCTTCATATCTTCTTCGTGAATTAGTTGGCCTGAGCGCTGTACCAGTTTAAACAGGTCCTCCTGACTCTGTTTATGTATGTTTGTAGGTTATTTGTAGCGGTGTCGATGTTGTTGTGGGTGGATGTTAGAGTGATGTCATCTGCATATGATGATAATGTAAGCTTATCTATGGGTGTTGGAATGTCATGCATGTATAAGTTGAAGAGTGTTGGTGAGAAAACAGAGCCTTGAGGGACCCCGTTCGGAAAAAGCTTGTTTTTGGATGACTTGCCATTAAATGTGACATGTGAGTATCTTCCTGAAAGATAGTTGCTCAGCCACCTTTTGGTGTTATTGTGCAGGTTTGTGTTGAGTATTTTGTTTATGAGAGGGAAGCGTGGGATAGCATCAAATGCTTTACTAATGTCTATTGTTGCCAGAGATGGGCAAGATCACCAACTTTGGTGATCTTGAAGATCAAGATCAGATCACCAGAAAAATGTGATCTGAAGATCAAGATCAGATCACCAGAAAAATGTGATCTTGAAGATCCAGATCAAGATCGTGATCTTGAAGATCACTTTTCAAGATCACTTTTTAAGATCACTTTTATATGAATTGAAAAAAGTTGTACTCTTGTAGAGTAAACAAAAACAAATTATTTTGTTAATCACTCCTGAAAAGTATCACTCCTAATACTCCCCTGAGGGCTGAGGCAATACAAGCATCGCATCCTACCCATGTCACCTGATCTAAACCACGGGGATTGACGATTCCCCTTTCAGTTTTTCAGGTGGTAAACTTAAAACTTAGTATTATCATAACTTATCAGCAAAGAAAAAACTATTAAATGACCTACATATAGTTTTTAGTTCTATTTTTCTCAATTCTCATTTCACCAGGTCCATAACCCATATCAATGAATGGTCAGCATATATAAGTAAACATTTTTTACATAGAATTTAATTTTACAGTTTTACTGCAGTACGCAATTACTGACAATATAAGGGTAAAAACCGCAAGTTAAGAGTGTTAATTTAATGTTCAACCGCTGTAAACATTTGCTTTCAGCAAAACCAATTGTTCAAAGTTACCATCCGAGAGACGACTTCGTTTGGGGCTATGAACCATGCCAGCAAACGAAAACAACCGTTCCACTGGTGCAGAGGAAGGTAGCGTGGTGTTATACCTCTTGAAGATCTTCTTTATAGCAGGATACCTATCTAAAGAGTCGAGTGCCTTACTGGTGTCCTGCAAATAATTGAGGACTTCCAAGTCTTCCTTGTTGTTAGGAGCAGAGAATGAGCCGTCCATAGTTCTGAAGAAATCGTCTTCAGATGATGAGTCTGAGTTCACCGAACTATTACCACTGCTGTCAGAATTACAATTTCTTACAGCCATTTGCAGCTTGTCTTTTACTTGAGACTTGATTGCTTCATGATCGCCGAAATTAGGCCCTTGCAACAATGATATCCATCTAAGTTTGAAATACGGATGAGATACTGAGGCCAAAACGGCATCAGTTACCTCGGGGCTCAACGACAAAAAATGACCAAATCTGGCATTGAAGCCAGAGACGACTGCTGCCAGTAATGGCATGCAGTGTCTCAAGCGCAGGTCGTTTGGTTGGATAGGCTCCAATCTTGCGAGGGCATCTTGAGTCACTAGGACTGTTGGAAGAAGACAACCGTAGTAGCATTCTTTCTCTGCCTGTAATTTGTTGAGGGCTGCTGCAATTGGTTTTAGAACAGACAAATATTCTGAAATAAATTCCAATTCATTGTCTTTGAGGATGGGTAGATTCAGTTCTTCAAGAGCTACATTCACGTCGTTCTTATGTTTATATATTTGGCTTAATGAGTCGTACATTGAGTTCCATCGGGTGACGCATGGGTACCTAAATTGGACGCCAGTTATTTCCTGTATTTTTTCTGCTGACTTGGGTTTACCAGCAGCATTCCACAGCGCCGAACATTTTCCCATTGCAGAATGCTTTATCTTCTTTAGTCTAGGTGAATTCAGTCCTTTATCTGCATCAGTTGTTGCTACCAAGTTCAATGTGTGGGAGGCACATCGAATATGGGATGATAGTTTCACTGACTCCTCTCCATGCTCTCCTGAATGTTCAGGAAAGTTGCTGATGATAACCTCTTCATCTGAATCTTTTTCATCATCATCTTCATCTGCATCATCTTCATCAATGTCGTCAGTACGATTCTGAACACGAACACCGAACTCTTTAAAGCATTTCACCATGTTCGATGCATTGTCGGTGACTGTAGATACAACTTTTCTATAAGATAAACCATGCTCCGAGTTGATCCTGTCCAATATTCCAGCAATTTTATCAAAGCTATGTGTTCCACGAAATCTTCGGCATGCCAGTGCAGCTGATCCTCGCGACAAGTCATCATTGATCTGTAATGTAAGAATATAAAATCAATGTTTGTATGAACATTTTTTTAAGCTTAATTTAATAATATTGGTTAGACACGCACCAGCTAAACTGCGCCACCAAACATTGAAGAGAAGAACTATGTGATATAAAGGAGGCAATTCAGCGATGAGTCGCCTACCATACCACCACATCAGTGACCCATCCCATAAGAGCAAAATGTGGAAGAGTCCATATTCACAGCCTGTGAATATGGACTCTTCCACATTTTGCTGTGAATCAGACACAATGACAGATGACAGAATCAGTGAATTAGTGTGAAATTACTGTGAATCACAGCAAAATGAAGACTCACCAAATTAATGAATGAGGAACACATGTCGAATAATTGAAAAGATTATACTATAAGTCTATCAGACTATCAGTCTATCACCAATGGTCAATTTATCAATTATATAAAAATAATACACTAAATCAATAGCATACCCAATGCGCAGTGACTCCCATGAAACTGCGGTGATTAGTTGACCATATGTCGCATGTAACACACACATGGTCAACTGCTGCCAGTTTTGCTTGTATGTCTTCCTTCATTGTACTGGTTGTTGTTGCAAGAGATCTAGCCAGGGTGCGTCTAGATGGCACCTGAACAGCCGGGTTGACGTCTGAAAAAAATATTTAAAAATTAAAACAAATACAATAGATTAGCTATGGAAAAAATATCAAAATATTTAGCTAGGCTAGCGATAGTCTAATGTTCATACAAATAATATGATTAATTATTTTAATCAGATATTAGCTATGGAAAAAATAGCAAAATAGTTGAGTTATACTAACATGAAAGAAGATCCTTAAATTCATGTAGTTCAACTAGGCTCAATGGTAGGAGCCCATTAGCCACAAGCGAGAGAATCTTCTTTTCAAGGATATCCTTGCATATTGGTGGTCCTGGTTTTTGCTTGGAAATGTGGAACATGCTTAGTGTTGACTGCTTGGCAATTTTGGCAGGGCCAGCATTGCTGCCGCTGGCATCTTCTTCTTTAGCTGGACGCTTGCGAGATTTCTTCTCCGATTCATATTCACCCAAAAGATCCGAATGTAGTTTCTGCACAAGAAAATAAATTATTATCATGCGGAGAGACTTCTTGAACACCCTGTATAATTTTATCAGAGTATCAAACTTCTAGTTGAAATTAATACTTAACAAGATTCTAAAATTTTGTTATCTTTAACTAAAATTATTTTCACCATGATCAGTGCATTTTTATCCTATGTTAAATTGAAAGCCGAATTTCGTCCTTCAGTAACTAAATAGGAGAAATTACAGACATGGATCAGACAGAGAGAAAGACAGATACACCTGGCGTTTTATTATAGTTGGATATCGGCAGTTTTTAATGTAGTTACTAGTCCATAATCTATTAATATCTGAAGTGCACAATATATTCAAATGGACGTCTATGTAAATGTAGCATTAGTCTTGTATGGCACCAGTCACTTAAAATATGACTTGAACCATTATGTTAATGTTGCTACTTACTACTTAGTTACTAAGTAGTACTAACCCTGAGGTGCCTCAGAAGATTGCTTGTTGAGTCGAGGCCAGCAGACAGAATTGTAGTTTTCTTTGTACACTGCCTACAAATAACTTTGATACTGTTTCCAGTTTTTTCGACAATTTGAAAATATTTTCCGTTCAATAGCACAGATTGATCCTTATTACCAACATTGTTATCTAAATATATTGAATACTGTTCTGGTGACAACCTAGAATATTTGGTTCCCTCGGGAGCCTGTTGAAGTTGTAAAATTGCACTCATTATTAAAAAATTCAATCTGTAAATAAAATATGTTTAGAATTAATTTATTATGAATACGGACCTATAGGCTATATTTTATGCCTATATATAATAATATATTAATAGAACACTTTTAACATAATTGCACAGTAAATTACACTTTTTACGAGCCTAAATTCCACAGCAACTACACCTTCCATGAGCCCACGCATGACGCAAGTCACCCAACTAACAGAAAACATAAACAGTCGGTGTTGAACAAAGTTGCCACCAGATGTCGCTTGGACAAAAAACAAATGACATTCGCATAGCGGCATATTTAAGAATCTGAAATTAAAAGTGATCTTGAAGTCTAAAGTGATCTTCAAGATCAAGATCACAAGAAATAAAGTGATCTTAGATCAAGATCAAGATCACCATAATAAAAGTGATCTTCAAGATCAAGATCAGATCACAATCTTGATCTTGAAGATCAAGATCGTGCCCATCTCTGATTGTTGCTAATAGTGTACGTTGAGCTGGTCGTCTGGAGTTGATGCCATCCATGATGTGCTGCGTGAGGTTAGTGAGTAATGTCGTGGTTGAGTGGTGAGGTCTGAATCCATGTTGAGTAGGCGATAGTGGAATGTGTGGGTTGGTGATTTGTAAGATTAGTCTTTCTGTTACTTTGGAAGGTGTGCATAGTAAAGTAATGGGTCTATAGGAAGCTGGTTCTGTTGGATTTTTGTTTGGTTTGAGTAGTGTAATAATTTTACCTTGTTTCCATATGTCAGGAATAATACAGTGTTGGTATGAATATGTGCTGATATTTGTGAGAGCTAGTATTCCTTGTGGGCCCAAGTGTTTAAGGTGTATGTTAGATATGTTGTCTGGTCCAGTAGCCTTCGAATTCTTAATGTTTTTGATGATCTTGGTGGTCTGGTCTGTATTGAAGGGTGTAATGGTTGTGTCGAGTCTGTAGGTTTTCTTGTGTCTGGCTGTTTGTCTGTCTGCATGTTTCTGGTTGTTGTCTCTGTTTAAGTGACTTATCTTTGCGTAGTGATTAACTAGAATGTTAGCTTGTTGTGTGTATGTTGGGATATTATTTTGGCTGCGACAGATAGCCGCGTGTGAGGTGTGAATGCCGCTGTTAGAGTGGGTAATGCCGTTTATAGTCTTGTATAGCCTGGATGTATCTGTGGAGTGGTTTAATGTTGTTATGAATTCCCTGAATGTTGATGTTTGTTTTTCTTTGAGTTTGTTTTTTATTTCTGTGTTGAGCTGTTGTATCTGCTGTTTTATGGCTTGTGTGTGTAGAGTTTGTGTGTTATATTTGAGGTTGTTACGTTGCCTTATGAGGTGGGCTATTTCTCTAGTGTAATTTGGGTTGTATTTCCTAATGTTGCCCTTCGGTATGTATTTGTTTGCATTATTGATGATCTGATTAAATGTCTTGAGTGTTGTATTGATGTTTATGATGGGTGTGCTGTTTAATGTGGTGAATTGTTCCTCAGTCTGTATTTTGAACTGTTCCCAATCAGCTTTCTTGTAATTTCTGTAAGTGTGCCTAAGGCTGTTCGGGCAGAGTGTAGAATGTGTTGTAATGATGATGGGCAGGTGGTCTGATGACAGTTGTTTTTCTGTTCTCCATTGTGTATGTGTTGCTAGTGAGGGGGAACAGAACGTTATGTCTGGGGAGGAGTTTGAGTATCCTGCTTGATGTGGTATGTGTGTATGTTCTTCTGTATTGTTAAGAATGAAGAGGCTGTTTAGTTGTGTGGCTATGTTGGCGCCTCTGGTGTTGCTTTGGTTGTGCAGGTACCAACTAGTGTCTTTGGCGTTGAAGTCTCCTCCTAAGATAGGCTGACCATACGTACCGTTTTGAACGGGACAGTACCGTTTGTTTTATATTTCCTGGCCGTCCCGTCGTTTTAATAAAAATGTCAATTTTGTCCCTGTTTATGTACTTACTTTTTCATGAATACAGAATATTACATAACCCCGTCCCTTTTTTGCTATCCCAATGTCCCGTTTTTGTCTCAAGGAAATATGGTCAGCCTATCCTAAGATGACATTAGTGAGAGAGGCCAGATTGTGTAACTGTGGATTGTAATTGGCTGGCACCTGAGGTGAACTATCTGGTGGGATGTAAATGTTGATTAGTGTGGTGTTGTGTTTTGCGAGTGTTTTAATGTTAACTGCCTGTATTTCTATCGTGTTATCTGCTTGGATTGTGTTTGTAATGTTTTGGGTAGCATCAGTGTAGCTAATGCTTTTACGTATGTAAGTGATGAGTCCACCCCCGTTACCCCCAGTACGATCTTGACGGATCGCCGTGAAGTCAGGGATGGTGGGTGTTTTGTGTGTGCGTTTTAGTTTTGTTTCTTGTATAAGTGCTATGTGAATGTTTTGTTTGTGTACGAATTCCCTAAGCTGCATGATTTTGTTTGTGAGGCCATCTACGTTGTACTGTAATATGTTAATATTATACTTCTGTACGTGTCTCATGGTGCTATTGTGTCTATGTCTTTGTGTATGATGACATGTGTAAGTTGTAGTGGGGCCTGGATTAGTCTTAATGTCACCAGAGAGTAAGAGTAGTTCGGGGAGCACGCAGTTGCTCCCTGTAATTGAAAAAATAGCACGCTGAGAATAGGTCCGGCCCCGGGAGCCGATCGGCACTCTGACCGTGCCACGCAACAGGCCGTCGACTGCCAGTCTGGCCAACCGTAGACAGTCCGCTGAACGGAGATTTGAGGAAGTTTGGCCACCAGCGCGTTGATGTTTTGGTTTGACGTCGCCTCTTCTTCGCGTTGACGTGTCCCGCTCTGGAGGACGCAGCCACTGTTAGAAGCTTCCTCGTCAGCTGCTAACACTTTTTTCCGGTTGTTCTAGCTACCTGTTCAGAGGTTTTTTATAAACAAATCAGTTTTCTGCTCAAAACGGCTCTTTCTAATTTTAAAATTGATTAGTCAAGGAAGGAAGATGTTGACTTCTATTTTGCGGCAACAGTTGATGATATTTATGTTACTTTACTGATTAATGAAAATGATTAGGCTTTTCAAGTTACAGTATAAAATATTTCTTTCGTAATCTTTCTTTCGTTATTTACACTCTCATCAGATAGGTACTTTACTTATGCGAACTTTCTTCAGAGTTTCTTCATATCTTCTTCGTGAATTAGTTGGCCTGAGCGCTGTACCAGTTTAAACAGGTCCTCCTGACTCTGTTTATGTATGTTTGTAGGTTATTTGTAGCGGTGTCGATGTTGTTGTGGGTGGATGTTAGAGTGATGTCATCTGCATATGATGATAATGTAAGCTTATCTATGGGTGTTGGAATGTCATGCATGTATAAGTTGAAGAGTGTTGGTGAGAAAACAGAGCCTTGAGGGACCCCGTTCGGAAAAAGCTTGTTTTTGGATGACTTGCCATTAAATGTGACATGTGAGTATCTTCCTGAAAGATAGTTGCTCAGCCACCTTTTGGTGTTATTGTGCAGGTTTGTGTTGAGTATTTTGTTTATGAGAGGGAAGCGTGGGATAGCATCAAATGCTTTACTAATGTCTATTGTTGCCAGAGATGGGCAAGATCACCAACTTTGGTGATCTTGAAGATCAAGATCAGATCACCAGAAAAATGTGATCTGAAGATCAAGATCAGATCACCAGAAAAATGTGATCTTGAAGATCCAGATCAAGATCGTGATCTTGAAGATCACTTTTCAAGATCACTTTTTAAGATCACTTTTATATGAATTGAAAAAAGTTGTACTCTTGTAGAGTAAACAAAAACAAATTATTTTGTTAATCACTCCTGAAAAGTATCACTCCTAATACTCCCCTGAGGGCTGAGGCAATACAAGCATCGCATCCTACCCATGTCACCTGATCTAAACCACGGGGATTGACGATTCCCCTTTCAGTTTTTCAGGTGGTAAACTTAAAACTTAGTATTATCATAACTTATCAGCAAAGAAAAAACTATTAAATGACCTACATATAGTTTTTAGTTCTATTTTTCTCAATTCTCATTTCACCAGGTCCATAACCCATATCAATGAATGGTCAGCATATATAAGTAAACATTTTTTACATAGAATTTAATTTTACAGTTTTACTGCAGTACGCAATTACTGACAATATAAGGGTAAAAACCGCAAGTTAAGAGTGTTAATTTAATGTTCAACCGCTGTAAACATTTGCTTTCAGCAAAACCAATTGTTCAAAGTTACCATCCGAGAGACGACTTCGTTTGGGGCTATGAACCATGCCAGCAAACGAAAACAACCGTTCCACTGGTGCAGAGGAAGGTAGCGTGGTGTTATACCTCTTGAAGATCTTCTTTATAGCAGGATACCTATCTAAAGAGTCGAGTGCCTTACTGGTGTCCTGCAAATAATTGAGGACTTCCAAGTCTTCCTTGTTGTTAGGAGCAGAGAATGAGCCGTCCATAGTTCTGAAGAAATCGTCTTCAGATGATGAGTCTGAGTTCACCGAACTATTACCACTGCTGTCAGAATTACAATTTCTTACAGCCATTTGCAGCTTGTCTTTTACTTGAGACTTGATTGCTTCATGATCGCCGAAATTAGGCCCTTGCAACAATGATATCCATCTAAGTTTGAAATACGGATGAGATACTGAGGCCAAAACGGCATCAGTTACCTCGGGGCTCAACGACAAAAAATGACCAAATCTGGCATTGAAGCCAGAGACGACTGCTGCCAGTAATGGCATGCAGTGTCTCAAGCGCAGGTCGTTTGGTTGGATAGGCTCCAATCTTGCGAGGGCATCTTGAGTCACTAGGACTGTTGGAAGAAGACAACCGTAGTAGCATTCTTTCTCTGCCTGTAATTTGTTGAGGGCTGCTGCAATTGGTTTTAGAACAGACAAATATTCTGAAATAAATTCCAATTCATTGTCTTTGAGGATGGGTAGATTCAGTTCTTCAAGAGCTACATTCACGTCGTTCTTATGTTTATATATTTGGCTTAATGAGTCGTACATTGAGTTCCATCGGGTGACGCATGGGTACCTAAATTGGACGCCAGTTATTTCCTGTATTTTTTCTGCTGACTTGGGTTTACCAGCAGCATTCCACAGCGCCGAACATTTTCCCAT
This sequence comes from Bathynomus jamesi, assembly GCA_023014485.1. Taxonomy (NCBI): domain Eukaryota; kingdom Metazoa; phylum Arthropoda; class Malacostraca; order Isopoda; family Cirolanidae; genus Bathynomus; species Bathynomus jamesi. Next base: position 11,463 of record JAJOZX010007023.1, read on the forward strand.
TGCAGAATGCTTTATCTTCTTTAGTCTAGGTGAATTCAGTCCTTTATCTGCATCAGTTGTTGCTACCAAGTTCAATGTGTGGGAGGCACATCGAATATGGGATGATAGTTTCACTGACTCCTCTCCATGCTCTCCTGAATGTTCAGGAAAGTTGCTGATGATAACCTCTTCATCTGAATCTTTTTCATCATCATCTTCATCTGCATCATCTTCATCAATGTCGTCAGTACGATTCTGAACACGAACACCGAACTCTTTAAAGCATTTCACCATGTTCGATGCATTGTCGGTGACTGTAGATACAACTTTTCTATAAGATAAACCATGCTCCGAGTTGATCCTGTCCAATATTCCAGCAATTTTATCAAAGCTATGTGTTCCACGAAATCTTCGGCATGCCAGTGCAGCTGATCCTCGCGACAAGTCATCATTGATCTGTAATGTAAGAATATAAAATCAATGTTTGTATGAACATTTTTTTAAGCTTAATTTAATAATATTGGTTAGACACGCACCAGCTAAACTGCGCCACCAAACATTGAAGAGAAGAACTATGTGATATAAAGGAGGCAATTCAGCGATGAGTCGCCTACCATACCACCACATCAGTGACCCATCCCATAAGAGCAAAATGTGGAAGAGTCCATATTCACAGCCTGTGAATATGGACTCTTCCACATTTTGCTGTGAATCAGACACAATGACAGATGACAGAATCAGTGAATTAGTGTGAAATTACTGTGAATCACAGCAAAATGAAGACTCACCAAATTAATGAATGAGGAACACATGTCGAATAATTGAAAAGATTATACTATAAGTCTATCAGACTATCAGTCTATCACCAATGGTCAATTTATCAATTATATAAAAATAATACACTAAATCAATAGCATACCCAATGCGCAGTGACTCCCATGAAACTGCGGTGATTAGTTGACCATATGTCGCATGTAACACACACATGGTCAACTGCTGCCAGTTTTGCTTGTATGTCTTCCTTCATTGTACTGGTTGTTGTTGCAAGAGATCTAGCCAGGGTGCGTCTAGATGGCACCTGAACAGCCGGGTTGACGTCTGAAAAAAATATTTAAAAATTAAAACAAATACAATAGATTAGCTATGGAAAAAATATCAAAATATTTAGCTAGGCTAGCGATAGTCTAATGTTCATACAAATAATATGATTAATTATTTTAATCAGATATTAGCTATGGAAAAAATAGCAAAATAGTTGAGTTATACTAACATGAAAGAAGATCCTTAAATTCATGTAGTTCAACTAGGCTCAATGGTAGGAGCCCATTAGCCACAAGCGAGAGAATCTTCTTTTCAAGGATATCCTTGCATATTGGTGGTCCTGGTTTTTGCTTGGAAATGTGGAACATGCTTAGTGTTGACTGCTTGGCAATTTTGGCAGGGCCAGCATTGCTGCCGCTGGCATCTTCTTCTTTAGCTGGACGCTTGCGAGATTTCTTCTCCGATTCATATTCACCCAAAAGATCCGAATGTAGTTTCTGCACAAGAAAATAAATTATTATCATGCGGAGAGACTTCTTGAACACCCTGTATAATTTTTATCAGAGTATCAAACTTCTAGTTGAAATTAATACTTAACAAGATTCTAAAATTTTGTTATCTTTAACTAAAATTATTTTCACCATGATCAGTGCATTTTTATCCTATGTTAAATTGAAAGCCGAATTTCGTCCTTCAGTAACTAAATAGGAGAAATTACAGACATGGATCAGACAGAGAGAAAGACAGATACACCTGGCGTTTTATTATAGTTGGATATCGGCAGTTTTTAATGTAGTTACTAGTCCATAATCTATTAATATCTGAAGTGCACAATATATTCAAATGGACGTCTATGTAAATGTAGCATTAGTCTTGTATGGCACCAGTCACTTAAAATATGACTTGAACCATTATGTTAATGTTGCTACTTACTACTTAGTTACTAAGTAGTACTAACCCTGAGGTGCCTCAGAAGATTGCTTGTTGAGTCGAGGCCAGCAGACAGAATTGTAGTTTTCTTTGTACACTGCCTACAAATAACTTTGATACTGTTTCCAGTTTTTTCGACAATTTGAAAATATTTTCCGTTCAATAGCACAGATTGATCCTTATTACCAACATTGTTATCTAAATATATTGAATACTGTTCTGGTGACAACCTAGAATATTTGGTTCCCTCGGGAGCCTGTTGAAGTTGTAAAATTGCACTCATTATTAAAAAATTCAATCTGTAAATAAAATATGTTTAGAATTAATTTATTATGAATACGGACCTATAGGCTATATTTTATGCCTATATATAATAATATATTAATAGAACACTTTTAACATAATTGCACAGTAAATTACACTTTTTACGAGCCTAAATTCCACAGCAACTACACCTTCCATGAGCCCACGCATGACGCAAGTCACCCAACTAACAGAAAACATAAACAGTCGGTGTTGAACAAAGTTGCCACCAGATGTCGCTTGGACAAAAAACAAATGACATTCGCATAGCGGCATATTTAAGAATCTGAAATTAAAAGTGATCTTGAAGTCTAAAGTGATCTTCAAGATCAAGATCACAAGAAATAAAGTGATCTTAGATCAAGATCAAGATCACCATAATAAAAGTGATCTTCAAGATCAAGATCAGATCACAATCTTGATCTTGAAGATCAAGATCGTGCCCATCTCTGATTGTTGCTAATAGTGTACGTTGAGCTGGTCGTCTGGAGTTGATGCCATCCATGATGTGCTGCGTGAGGTTAGTGAGTAATGTCGTGGTTGAGTGGTGAGGTCTGAATCCATGTTGAGTAGGCGATAGTGGAATGTGTGGGTTGGTGATTTGTAAGATTAGTCTTTCTGTTACTTTGGAAGGTGTGCATAGTAAAGTAATGGGTCTATAGGAAGCTGGTTCTGTTGGATTTTTGTTTGGTTTGAGTAGTGTAATAATTTTACCTTGTTTCCATATGTCAGGAATAATACAGTGTTGGTATGAATATGTGCTGATATTTGTGAGAGCTAGTATTCCTTGTGGGCCCAAGTGTTTAAGGTGTATGTTAGATATGTTGTCTGGTCCAGTAGCCTTCGAATTCTTAATGTTTTTGATGATCTTGGTGGTCTGGTCTGTATTGAAGGGTGTAATGGTTGTGTCGAGTCTGTAGGTTTTCTTGTGTCTGGCTGTTTGTCTGTCTGCATGTTTCTGGTTGTTGTCTCTGTTTAAGTGACTTATCTTTGCGTAGTGATTAACTAGAATGTTAGCTTGTTGTGTGTATGTTGGGATATTATTTTGGCTGCGACAGATAGCCGCGTGTGAGGTGTGAATGCCGCTGTTAGAGTGGGTAATGCCGTTTATAGTCTTGTATAGCCTGGATGTATCTGTGGAGTGGTTTAATGTTGTTATGAATTCCCTGAATGTTGATGTTTGTTTTTCTTTGAGTTTTTTTTTATTTCTGTGTTGAGCTGTTGTATCTGCTGTTTTATGGCTTGTGTGTGTAGAGTTTGTGTGTTATATTTGAGGTTGTTACGTTGCCTTATGAGGTGGGCTATTTCTCTAGTGTAATTTGGGTTGTATTTCCTAATGTTGCCCTTCGGTATGTATTTGTTTGCATTATTGATGATCTGATTAAATGTCTTGAGTGTTGTATTGATGTTTATGATGGGTGTGCTGTTTAATGTGGTGAATTGTTCCTCAGTCTGTATTTTGAACTGTTCCCAATCAGCTTTCTTGTAATTTCTGTAAGTGTGCCTAAGGCTGTTCGGGCAGAGTGTAGAATGTGTTGTAATGATGATGGGCAGGTGGTCTGATGACAGTTGTTTTTCTGTTCTCCATTGTGTATGTGTTGCTAGTGAGGGGGAACAGAACGTTATGTCTGGGGAGGAGTTTGAGTATCCTGCTTGATGTGGTATGTGTGTATGTTCTTCTGTATTGTTAAGAATGAAGAGGCTGTTTAGTTGTGTGGCTATGTTGGCGCCTCTGGTGTTGCTTTGGTTGTGCAGGTACCAACTAGTGTCTTTGGCGTTGAAGTCTCCTCCTAAGATAGGCTGACCATACGTACCGTTTTGAACGGGACAGTACCGTTTGTTTTATATTTCCTGGCCGTCCCGTCGTTTTAATAAAAATGTCAATTTTGTCCCTGTTTATGTACTTACTTTTTCATGAATACAGAATATTACATAACCCCGTCCCTTTTTTGCTATCCCAATGTCCCGTTTTTGTCTCAAGGAAATATGGTCAGCCTATCCTAAGATGACATTAGTGAGAGAGGCCAGATTGTGTAACTGTGGATTGTAATTGGCTGGCACCTGAGGTGAACTATCTGGTGGGATGTAAATGTTGATTAGTGTGGTGTTGTGTTTTGCGAGTGTTTTAATGTTAACTGCCTGTATTTCTATCGTGTTATCTGCTTGGATTGTGTTTGTAATGTTTTGGGTAGCATCAGTGTAGCTAATGCTTTTACGTATGTAAGTGATGAGTCCACCCCCGTTACCCCCAGTACGATCTTGACGGATCGCCGTGAAGTCAGGGATGGTGGGTGTTTTGTGTGTGCGTTTTAGTTTTGTTTCTTGTATAAGTGCTATGTGAATGTTTTGTTTGTGTACGAATTCCCTAAGCTGCATGATTTTGTTTGTGAGGCCATCTACGTTGTACTGTAATATGTTAATATTATACTTCTGTACGTGTCTCATGGTGCTATTGTGTCTATGTCTTTGTGTATGATGACATGTGTAAGTTGTAGTGGGGCCTGGATTAGTCTTAATGTCACCAGAGAGTAAGAGTAGTTCGGGGAGCACGCAGTTGCTCCCTGTAATTGAAAAAATAGCACGCTGAGAATAGGTCCGGCCCCGGGAGCCGATCGGCACTCTGACCGTGCCACGCAACAGGCCGTCGACTGCCAGTCTGGCCAACCGTAGACAGTCCGCTGAACGGAGATTTGAGGAAGTTTGGCCACCAGCGCGTTGATGTTTTGGTTTGACGTCGCCTCTTCTTCGCGTTGACGTGTCCCGCTCTGGAGGACGCAGCCACTGTTAGAAGCTTCCTCGTCAGCTGCTAACACTTTTTTCCGGTTGTTCTAGCTACCTGTTCAGAGGTTTTTTATAAACAAATCAGTTTTCTGCTCAAAACGGCTCTTTCTAATTTTAAAATTGATTAGTCAAGGAAGGAAGATGTTGACTTCTATTTTGCGGCAACAGTTGATGATATTTATGTTACTTTACTGATTAATGAAAATGATTAGGCTTTTCAAGTTACAGTATAAAATATTTCTTTCGTAATCTTTCTTTCGTTATTTACACTCTCATCAGATAGGTACTTTACTTATGCGAACTTTCTTCAGAGTTTCTTCATATCTTCTTCGTGAATTAGTTGGCCTGAGCGCTGTACCAGTTTAAACAGGTCCTCCTGACTCTGTTTATGTATGTTTGTAGGTTATTTGTAGCGGTGTCGATGTTGTTGTGGGTGGATGTTAGAGTGATGTCATCTGCATATGATGATAATGTAAGCTTATCTATGGGTGTTGGAATGTCATGCATGTATAAGTTGAAGAGTGTTGGTGAGAAAACAGAGCTTGAGGGACCCCGTTCGGAAAAAGCTTGTTTTTGGATGACTTGCCATTAAATGTGACATGTGAGTATCTTCCTGAAAGATAGTTGCTCAGCCACCTTTTGGTGTTATTGTGCAGGTTTGTGTTGAGTATTTTGTTTATGAGAGGGAAGCGTGGGATAGCATCAAATGCTTTACTAATGTCTATTGTTGCCAGAGATGGGCAAGATCACCAACTTTGGTGATCTTGAAGATCAAGATCAGATCACCAGAAAAATGTGATCTGAAGATCAAGATCAGATCACCAGAAAAATGTGATCTTGAAGATCCAGATCAAGATCGTGATCTTGAAGATCACTTTTCAAGATCACTTTTTAAGATCACTTTTATATGAATTGAAAAAAGTTGTACTCTTGTAGAGTAAACAAAAACAAATTATTTTGTTAATCACTCCTGAAAAGTATCACTCCTAATACTCCCCTGAGGGCTGAGGCAATACAAGTGTAGTGAATACTCTTATTTTAGTTTCAAGATAAATGTTAATTTTACAGTCTTGAATTTCGGAATAGTATAAATTCATTTTAATTAGTTACCCCATTATAATTCAATTGTGAACCACATTAATACTAATTTTATGTATACTATATTATTTATTGTATGTAAACATAATTAATTATATATCACAATTGTCAGTTAAATTATATATTCAAATATTTATTTTAATCTAATGCCATGTCCATTTTACAATAAATAATAGAAAACCAAAGGTTATATTTTCCACCTTTGGTACTGTCGTAGTTTCGCCTAACGGACTCAATACGGCTAGTGAGATAATCACTGGTTGGCACTTAACTAGCGGCAGTGCTTATGGCTACATCATCCAGGTTAACCTATACCGGATAGATGCGCTACGGTCCCAAGCCGTAGCTTGCCTAGGCCAACGACGACGACGTAAACCAACAATTGATGACCCCGGAGCTGGATTACCCCTTCTACCCGAACGACTAGGACTAGACTGTAATGTCGTTCGTGCCCATCACCCCCTTCACCCGAACGACTAGGACTAGACTGTAACGTCGTTCGTGCCCACCACCCCCTTCACCCGAGCGACTAGGACCAGACTGAAACGTCGTTCGTGCCCACCACCCCCTTCACCCGAGCGACTAGGACCAGACTGTAATGTCGCTCGTGCCCTCTGCCCCTCACCCCTGCCCGTGCGCTCTGTGCCTGCGCTCGTCTCAACCTCCACTCCTTCGTTGGGAACTTGTCGTCTTGCTGTACGTTAGCAAGCATAGGAGAAGATGCCTGACGACGCTGGTGCCATCTCCCACTTGAGCGTAAAGCTCCCCGTCTTCTGGCCGGGTGATCCATTTATTTGGTTCCACCAAGTGGAATCACAATTCAACTTGGGAAGGATCACCACTAGCAGGACGAAATACGATCATGTTTTGTCCTCTCTACCAGCGAGCATCATCTCTGAAGTCCGTGACGTCATCGTATCTCCTTCCACGAGTGAGGACCCGTACAACGATCTGAAGTCTGCCATCCTGCGCCGCACCACTGTCTCCGAGCGTGAGAAACTACATCAGTTAATCTCAAAAGAAGAACTTGGAGACCGTAAGCCCACTCAAATGCTGAGGGCTATGCAGTGCGCTCTAGGCGAACGCGCACAAATCTTCGATAAGGACATCTTTAGACAGTTTGTTCTTGCAGAAACTTCCTCCATCAGCTCAGCGTGTCTTGGCCACTATGGATCCTGCTACTCCAGTTGATAAACTAGCAGAAACTGCCGACAAAGTAGTGGAGATTGACACAGCTCCGGTCAACAACGTGAACACACAATCGGAACTGGAGTTGAAAGTGAAAGAGTTAAGTCAACGACTCAACCACGTTTGTTCTCTGCTACAAAATCAACGGCAAAGAAGCCATTCTCGGTCAAGATTTACGAAGAGGTATCGTTCGAGTTCCGGGAAGATCTGCTTCTACCACTCGAAATTTGGAAAAAAAGGCTAGGAAGTGCATCTCCCCTTGCAATTTTTTCGTCGGAAAACCCCAGCAGCGAGTCCTAATGGCGTCTAGTACTCGCACTGCCAACCTGTTATTCATAAAGGACAGGAACTCTGGTATCAATTTCTTGGTCGATACCGGAGCGTCAGTCAGTGTATTCCCTCAAAAATCTGGTCATACGCACTCGGAATCTCCGCCTCTATACGCTGCTAACGGTTCACGCATACCCACGTACGGTACTCAGTCGCGTGAACTAAACTTGGCCTTCACCGATCCTTCAAGTGGATTTTCATCTGTGCTCAAGTGCGGCATCCCATAATCGGCGCTGACTTCCTCCAGCATTTCAAACTCCTGGTGGATCTTGACAAGCGACGCTTATGCGACCAGGCCACACTGCTTTCTGTTCTTGCCAAACAGGTTGCCCTTCCAGACGCCTCGACTCTGCACTTTCCCTCGTTCCCCCTAATTCCATGTACCAGTGCCTTTTCCAGCGATATCCAGGAATTCTTCAACCGATGCAGATGGGTGATACCATTAAGCACACCATTACCCATCACATTACAACAAAAGGTCCCCCTGTGTTTGCAAAACCCAGACGTCTTGCCCCGGACAAACTGAAAGCTGCCAAATCGGAATTCCAGCTTATGCTGGATCTTGGGATAATAAGACCTTCCAAAAGCAGTTGGTCTCCTCTCCCCTACACCTGGTCCAGAAGAAGTCAGGAGACTGGAGACCATGTGGGATTACCGGTTTTTGAATTCGACAACCATCCCGGACCGATATCCGGTACCAAATGTCCAAGACTTACTTCTCTTCTCCACGGCAAATCTATCTTCAGTAAAAATAGATCTCGTTAAGGCTTTCCACCACATTCCCGTAGAGCTTCGGATATTCCAAGACTGCAGTTTGTACACCATTTGGGTTATTCGAATTTGTGAAGATGCCGTTCGGGCTACGGAATGCTGCGCAAACCTTTCAGAGGTTTATAGATGAGGTCACCAGAGGCTTAGACTTTGTTTATGCCTACATCGATGATTTGCTTGTGGCCAGTTCAACGGAAGAGGAACATAAGGAACATCTTTCACTCCTCTTTCAACGCTTAGAACAATACGGTGTTACTATTAATGCATCTAAGTGTGTGTTTGCACAGCCAACCTTGGAATTTCTTGGTCACACGATTTCGCAGCACGGAATTACCCCCCTTCAGGACAAGTGTGAAGTGATAAAAAATTACCCTATGCCAAATAATCAGCGTGAGTTACGGCGGTTTCTAGGTTTGGTAAATTATTACCACAAGTTCATTAAAAACTGTGCCAGTGTTCTTGCTCCTCTACACGCTATGATCACACACAAACGCAAGGTAACAAAATTGGTATGGTGTAGCGATAGTTTACAGGCGTTCGACAATGCCAAAAATGCTATCAATAGTGCATTGTCTCTGTCATTTCTATCAGTGATGCCCCCTAACTCTGACGGTCGATGCATCAGATGTTGCGATCGGTGGAGTGTTGGAACAAACCATTAACGGTCAACAAGCACCCATCGCGTTTTACTCGAAAAAGCTGCAGCCAGCCCAAACGCGTTATAGTGCTTCGGACGTGAACTTCTGCTATTTACTTAAACGTGAAGTATTTCAACATTTCCTTGAAGGCCGAGAGTTTTTGTGTTTTTACCGACCACAAACCTTTGGTCACTGTCTTCAATAAAAACAGCTGTAACCACTCTCCCAGAGTCATCAGGCAACTCGATTATATCTCGCAATTTACCACAGATATCCGCCACATCAAAGGTGTCTTGAACACTCCAGCGGATGCACTTTCAAGAATAGAGATTACTTCTGTTACCCTCAGCTCTACACTGTGGAATGCTATTGCACAGATCAAGATAAGGATACGGAACTACAAGACTGCTCAGAGAAGACTCCACTCACTCACTTTCCTCAAGAAAATGAGTATGCCAGGATTGTCTGTGCCCCTCTATTGCGACGTATCAACAGCTGCTATTCGCCCTTATGTCCCTCCATGTCACAGAAAAGCAGTCTTCACGGATCTTCATAAGCCCTCCCATCCTGGTATCCGTGCTTCGCAACACCTGGTTACCTCTCGCTTTGTTTGGCCCTCGATGCGGAAGGATGTCAAACAGGACCAAAACGTGCCTTGCCTGCCAGCGTGCCAAAGTCCAAAGGCACACCAGGTCCCCCTTTGACGCATTTCCACCCCATCCCAGCGATTTGAAATAATTCATGTAGACATTGTTGGCCCTCTTCCAGTGATTCAAGGCCAACGTTATCTGCTCACCTGTCTCGACCGCTTTTCCAGATGGCCTGAAGCCATCCCACTTCCTGATATCCAAGCGGAAACTGTTGCAAGAGCCTTTCTTCATGGATGGGTATCAAGATTTGGATTGCCGACAAAAGTCATCACTGACCAAGGTCGCCAATTTGAGTCTTCGCTTTGGAAGAAGTTTACCAGCTTGTTGGGTACAGTACATGCGCATACCTGTGCGTATCATCCGCAAGCTAACGGCCTCGTCGAACGCTTCCATCGCCAGCTGAAGTCATCCCTTATGTGTCACGAAGACTCCCATTGGGATGGATAAGCTTCCACTCGTTTTGCTTGGTATTCGCTCTGCATTTAAGAGTGATCTGAAGACTACAGCGGCTGAACTAGTCTATGGAACAACACTGCGGCTACCAGTGGCTACTTCACTGCAGGGGATAGTCATGTGATCCTACGGAATTCGCTCAAACACTTTCCTCTCACATGCAGTCCCTTCAGCCTGTTCCCCCTCGATTGACTAGCCAACAGAACATCTTTGTTTCCCAGCCCTCCAGTCTTGCACCCACGTTTTCGTTCGTGTACCTGTCCCAAAACGGCCTCTCCAATGTCCATATGACGGACCTATGAAGTTCTCCGACGTACGCGCAAATCATTTCTCATCCAGCGCGGTTCCAAGGTCGACAAGGTTTCTATCGATCGTCTTAAGCCTGCGTTTTTGGAATCAACCTTAAGTGAGGTACAAGTAGCTACCAAAAAGGTTCAGCGGAAATCTGTGTCGTTCGGAACTCTTTGAACTTCCTCTCTGGTGGGGGAGTGTGTAGTGAATACTCTTATTTTAGTTTCAAGATAAATGTTAATTTTACAGTCTGAATTTCGGAATAGTATAAATTCATTTTAAATTAGTTACCCCATTATAATTCAATTGTGAACCACATAATACTAATTTTATATACTATTATTTTATTGTATGTAAACATAATTAATTATATATCACAATTTCAGTTAATTATTTATATTCAAATATTTATTTTAATCTAATGCCATGTCCATTTTACAAATAAATAATAGAAAACCAAAGGTTATATTTTCCACCTTTGGTACTGTCGTAGTTTCGCCTAACGGACTCAATACGGCTAGTGAGATAATCACTGGTTGGCACTTAACTAGCGGCAGTGCTTATGGCTACATCATCCAGGTTAACCTATACCGGATAGATGCGCTACGGTCCCAAGCCGTAGCTTGCCTAGGCCAACGACGACGACGTAAAACCAACACAAGCATCGCATCCTACCCATGTCACCTGATCTAAACCACGGGGATTGACGATTCCCCTTTCAGTTTTTCAGGTGGTAAACTTAAAACTTAGTATTATCATAACTTATCAGCAAAGAAAAAACTATTAAATGACCTACATATAGTTTTTAGTTCTATTTTTCTCAATTCTCATTCACCAGGTCCATAACCATATCAATGAATGGTCAGCATATATAAGTAAACATTTTTTACATAGAATTTAATTTTACAGTTTTACTGCAGTACGCAATTACTGACAATATAAGGGTAAAAACCGCAAGTTAAGAGTGTTAATTTAATGTTCAACCGCTGTAAACATTTGCTTTCAGCAAAACCAATTGTTCAAAGTTACCATCCGAGAGACGACTTCGTTTGGGGCTATGAACCATGCCAGCAAACGAAAACACCGTTCCACTGGTGCAGAGGAAGGTAGCGTGGTGTTATACCTCTTGAAGATCTTTTTATAGCAGGATACCTATCTAAAGAGTCGAGTGCCTTACTGGTGTCCTGCAAATAATTGAGGACTTCCAAGTCTTCCTTGTTGTTAGGAGCAGAGAATGAGCCGTCCATAGTTCTGAAGAAATCGTCTTCAGATGATGAGTCTGAGTTCACCGAACTATTACCACTGCTGTCAGAATTACAATTTCTTACAGCCATTTGCAGCTTGTCTTTTACTTGAGACTTGATTGCTTCATGATCGCCGAAATTAGGCCCTTGCAACAATGATATCCATCTAAGTTTGAAATACGGATGAGATACTGAGGCCAAAACGGCATCAGTTACCTCGGGGCTCAACGACAAAAAATGACCAAATCTGGCATTGAAGCCAGAGACGACTGCTGCCAGTAATGGCATGCAGTGTCTCAAGCGCAGGTCGTTTGGTTGGATAGGCTCCAATCTTGCGAGGGCATCTTGAGTCACTAGGACTGTTGGAAGAAGACAACCGTAGTAGCATTCTTTCTCTGCCTGTAATTTGTTGAGGGCTGCTGCAATTGGTTTTAGAACAGACAAATATTCTGAAATAAATTCCAATTCATTGTCTTTGAGGATGGGTAGATTCAGTTCTTCAAGAGCTACATTCACGTCGTTCTTATGTTTATATATTTGGCTTAATGAGTCGTACATTGAGTTCCATCGGGTGACGCATGGGTACCTAAATTGGACGCCAGTTATTTCCTGTATTTTTCTGCTGACTTGGGTTTACCAGCAGCATTCCACAGCGCCGAACATTTTCCCATTGCAGAATGCTTTATCTTCTTTAGTCTAGGTGAATTCAGTCCTTTATCTGCATCAGTTGTTGCTACCAAGTTCAATGTGTGGGAGGCACATCGAATATGGGATGATAGTTTCACTGACTCCTCTCCATGCTCTCCTGAATGTTCAGGAAAGTTGCTGATGATAACCTCTTCATCTGAATCTTTTTCATCATCATCTTCATCTGCATCATCTTCATCAATGTCGTCAGTACGATTCTGAACACGAACACCGAACTCTTTAAAGCATTTCACCATGTTCGATGCATTGTCGGTGACTGTAGATACAACTTTTCTATAAGATAAACCATGCTCCGAGTTGATCCTGTCCAATATTCCAGCAATTTTATCAAAGCTATGTGTTCCACGAAATCTTCGGCATGCCAGTGCAGCTGATCCTCGCGACAAGTCATCATTGATCTGTAATGAAGAATATAAAATCAATGTTTGTATGAACATTTTTTTAAGCTTAATTTAATAATATTGGTTAGACACGCACCAGCTAAACTGCGCCACCAAACATTGAAGAGAAGAACTATGTGATATAAAGGAGGCAATTCAGCGATGAGTCGCCTACCATACCACCACATCAGTGACCCATCCCATAAGAGCAAAATGTGGAAGAGTCCATATTCACAGCCTGTGAATATGGACTCTTCCACATTTTGCTGTGAATCAGACACAATGACAGATGACAGAATCAGTGAATTAGTGTGAAATTACTGTGAATCACAGCAAAATGAAGACTCACCAAATTAATGAATGAGGAACACACATGTCGAATTGAAAAGATTATACTATAAGTCTATCAGACTATCAGTCTATCACCAATGGTCAATTTATCAATTATATAAAAATAATACACTAAATCAATAGCATACCCAATGCGCAGTGACTCCCATGAAACTGCGGTGATTAGTTGACCATATGTCGCATGTAACACACACATGGTCAACTGCTGCCAGTTTTGCTTGTATGTCTTCCTTCATTGTACTGGTTGTTGTTGCAGAGATCTAGCCAGGGTGCGTCTAGATGGCACCTGAACAGCCGGGTTGACGTCTGAAAAAAATATTTAAAAATTAAAACAAATACAATAGATTAGCTATGGAAAAAATATCAAAATATTTAGCTAGGCTAGCGATAGTCTAATGTTCATACAAATAATATGATTAATTATTTTAATCAGATATTAGCTATGGAAAAAATAGCAAAATAGTTTGAGTTATACTAACATGAAAGAAGATCCTTAAATTCATGTAGTTCAACTAGGCTCAATGGTAGGAGCCCATTAGCCACAAGCGAGAGAATCTTCTTTTCAAGGATATCCTTGCATATTGGTGGTCCTGGTTTTTGCTTGGAAATGTGGAACATGCTTAGTGTTGACTGCTTGGCAATTTTGGCAGGGCCAGCATTGCTGCCGCTGGCATCTTCTTCTTTAGCTGGACGCTTGCGAGATTTCTTCTCCGATTCATATTCACCCAAAAGATCCGAATGTAGTTTCTGCACAAGAAAATAAATTATTATCATGCGGAGAGACTTCTTGAACACCCTGTATAATTTTTATCAGAGTATCAAACTCTAGTTGAAATTAATACTTAACAAGATTCTAAAATTTTGTTATCTTTAACTAAAATTATTTTCACCATGATCAGTGCATTTTTATCCTATGTTAAATTGAAGCCGAATTTCGTCCTTCAGTAACTAAATAGGAGAAATTACAGACATGGATCAGACAGAGAGAAAGACAGATACACCTGGCGTTTTATTATAGTTGGATATCGGCAGTTTTTAATGTAGTTACTAGTCCATAATCTATTAATATCTGAAGTGCACAATATATTCAAATGGACGTCTATGTAAATGTAGCATTAGTCTTGTATGGCACCAGTCACTTAAAATATGACTTGAACCATTATGTTAATGTTGCTACTTACTACTTAGTTACTAAGTAGTACTAACCCTGAGGTGCCTCAGAAGATTGCTTGTTGAGTCGAGGCCAGCAGACAGAATTGTAGTTTTCTTGTACACTGCCTACAAATAACTTGATACTGTTTCCAGTTTTTTCGACAATTTGAAAATATTTTCCGTTCAATAGCACAGATTGATCCTTATTACCAACATTGTTATCTAAATATATTGAATACTGTTCTGGTGACAACCTAGAATATTTGGTTCCCTCGGGAGCCTGTTGAAGTTGTAAAATTGCACTCATTATTAAAAAATTCAATCTGTAAATAAAATATGTTTAGAATTAATTTATTATGAATACGGACCTATAGGCTATATTTTATGCCTATATATAATAATATATTAATAGAACACTTTTAACATAATTGCACAGTAAATTACACTTTTTACGAGCCTAAATTCCACAGCAACACCTTCCATGAGCCCACGCATGACGCAAGTCACCCAACTAACAGAAAACATAAACAGTCGGTGTTGAACAAAGTTGCCACCAGATGTCGCTTGGACAAAAACAAATGACATTCGCATAGCGGCATATTTAAGAATCTGAAATTAAAAGTGATCTTGAAGTCTAAAGTGATCTTCAAGATCAAGATCACAAGAAATAAAGTGATCTTAGATCAAGATCAAGATCACCATAATAAAAGTGATCTTCAAGATCAAGATCAGATCACAATCTTGATCTTGAAGATAAGATCGTGCCCATCTCTGATTGTTGCTAATAGTGTACGTTGAGCTGGTCGTCTGGAGTTGATGCCATCCATGATGTGCTGCGTGAGGTTAGTGAGTAATGTCGTGGTTGAGTGGTGAGGTCTGAATCCATGTTGAGTAGGCGATAGTGGAATGTGTGGGTTGGTGATTTGTAAGATTAGTCTTTCTGTACTTTGGAAGGTGTGCATAGTAAAGTAATGGGTCTATAGGAAGCTGGTTCTGTTGGATTTTTGTTTGGTTTGAGTAGTGTAATAATTTTACCTGTTTCCATATGTCAGGAATAATACAGTGTTGGTATGAATATGTGCTGATATTTGTGAGAGCTAGTATTCCTTGTGGGCCCAAGTGTTTAAGGTGTATGTTAAGATATGTTGTCTGGTCCAGTAGCCTTCGAATTCTTAATGTTTTTGATGATCTTGGTGATCTGGTCTGTATTGAAGGGTGTAATGGTTGTCGAGTCTGTAGGTTTTTCTTGTGTCTGGCTGTTTGTCTGTCTGCATGTTTCTGGTTGTTGTCTCTGTTTAAGTGACTTATCTTTGCGTAGTGATTAACTAGAATGTTAGCTTGTTGTGTGTATGTTGGGATATTATTTTGGCTGCGACAGATAGCCGCGTGTGAGGTGTGAATGCCGCTGTTAGAGTGGTAATGCCGTTTATAGTCTTGTATAGCCTGGATGTATCTGTGGAGTGGTTTAATGTTGTTATGAATTCCCTGAATGTTGATGTTTGTTTTTCTTTGAGTTTGTTTTTTATTTCTGTGTTGAGCTGTTGTATCTGCTGTTTTATGGCTTGTGTGTGTAGAGTTGTGTGTTATATTGAGGTTGTTACGTTGCCTTATGAGGGGGCTATTTCTCTAGTGTAATTTGGGTTGTATTTCCTAATGTTGCCCTTCGGTATGTATTTGTTTGCATTATTGATGATCTGATTAAATGTCTTGAGTGTTGTATTGATGTTTATGATGGGTGTGCTGTTTAATGTGGTGAATTGTTCCTCAGTCTGTATTTGAACTGTTCCCAATCAGCTTTCTTGTAATTTCTGTAAGTGTGCCTAAGGCTGTTCGGGCAGAGTGTAGAATGTGTTGTAATGATGATGGGCAGGTGTCTGATGACAGTTGTTTTTCTGTCTCCATGTGTATGTGTTGCTAGTGAGGGGGAACAGAACGTTATGTCTGGGGAGGAGTTTGAGTATCCTGCTTGATGTGGTATGTGTGTATGTTCTTCTGTATTGTTAAGAATGAAGAGGCTGTTTAGTTGTGTGGCTATGTTGGCGCCTCTGGTGTTGCTTTGGTTGTGCAGGTACCAACTAGTGTCTTTGGCGTTGAAGTCTCCCTAAGATAGAGCTGACCATAGTACCGTTTTGAACGGGACAGTACCGTTTGTTTTATATTTCCTGGCCGTCCCGTCGTTTTAATAAAAATGTCAATTTTGTCCCTGTTTATGTACTTACTTTTTCATGAATACAGAATATTACATAACCCCGTCCCTTTTTTGCTATCCCAATGTCCCGTTTTTGTCTCAAGGAAATATGGTCAGCCTATCCTAAGATGACATTAGTGAGAGAGGCCAGATTGTGTAACTGTGGATTGTAATTGGCTGGCACCTGAGGTGAACTATCTGGTGGGATGTAAATGTTGATTAGTGTGGTGTTGTGTTTTGCGAGTGTTTTAATGTTAACTGCCTGTATTTCTATCGTGTTATCTGCTTGGATTGTGTTTGTAATGTTTTGGTAGCATCAGTGTAGCTAATGCTTTTACGTATGTAAGTGATGAGTCCACCCCCGTTACCCCCAGTACGATCTTGACGGATCGCCGTGAAGTCAGGGATGGTGGGTGTTTTGTGTGTGCGTTTTAGTTTTGTTTCTTGTATAAGTGCTATGTGAATGTTTTGTTTGTGTACGAATTCCCTAAGCTGCATGATTTTGTTTGTGAGGCCATCTACGTTGTACTGTAATATTTAATATTATACTTCTGTACGTGTCTCATGGTGCTATTGTGTCTATGTCTTTGTGTATGATGACATGTGTAAGTTGTAGTGGGGCCTGGATTAGTCTTAATGTCACCAGAGAGTAAGAGTAGTTCGGGGAGCACGCAGTTGCTCCCTGTAATTGAAAAAATAGCACGCTGAGAATAGGTCCGGCCCCGGGAGCCGATCGGCACTGACCGTGCCACGCAACAGGCCGTCGACTGCCAGTCTGGCCAACCGTAGACAGTCCGCTGAACGGAGATTTGAGAAGTTTGGCCACCAGCGCGTTTGATGTTTTGGTTTGACGTCGCCTCTTCTTCGCGTTGACGTGTCCCGCTCTGGAGGACGCAGCCACTGTTTAGAAGCTTCCTCGTCAGCTGCTAACACTTTTTTTTCCGGTTGTTCTAGCTACCTGTTCAGAGGTTTTTTATAAACAAATCAGTTTTCTGCTCAAAACGGCTCTTTCTAATTTTAAAATTGATTAGTCAAGGAAGGAAGATGTTGACTTCTATTTTGCGGCAACAGTTGATGATATTTATGTTACTTTACTGATTAATGAAAATGATTAGGCTTTTCAAGTTACAGTATAAAATATTTCTTTCGTAATCTTTCTTTCGTTATTTACACTCTCATCAGATAGGTACTTTACTTATGCGAACTTCTTCAGAGTTTCTTCATATCTTCTTCGTGAATTAGTTGGCCTGAGCGCTGTACCAGTTTAAACAGGTCCTCCTGACTCTGTTTATGTATGTTTGTAGGTTATTTGTAGCGGTGTCGATGTTGTTGTGGGTGGATGTTAGTGTGATGTCATCTGCATATGATGATAATGTAAGCTTATCTATGGGTGTGTTGGAATGTCATGCATGTATAAGTTGAAGAGTGTTGGTGAGAGAAAACAGAGCCTTGAGGGACCCCGTTCGGAAAAAGCTTGTTTTTGGATGACTTGCCATTAAATGTGACATGTGAGTATCTTCCTGAAAGATAGTTGCTCAGCCACCTTTTGGTGTTATTGTGCAGGTTTGTGTTGAGTATTTTGTTTATGAGAGGGAAGCGTGGGATAGCATCAAATGCTTTACTAATGTCTATTGTTGCCAGAGATGGGCAAGATCACCAACTTGGTGATCTTGAAGATCAAGATCAGATCACCAGAAAAATGTGATCTGAAGATCAAGATCAGATCACCAGAAAAATGTGATCTTGAAGATCCAGATCAAGATCGTGATCTTGAAGATCACTTTTCAAGATCACTTTTTAAGATCACTTTTATATGAATTGAAAAAGTTGTACTCTTGTAGAGTAAACAAAAACAAATTATTTTGTTAATCACTCCTGAGGGCTGAGTGAGGCAATACAAGCATCGCATCCTACCCATGTCACCTGATCTAAACCACGGGGATTGACGATTCCCTTTCAGTTTTTCAGGTGGTAAACTTAAAACTTAGTATTATCATAATTATCAGCAAAGAAAAAACTATTAAATGACCTACATATAGTTTTTAGTTTCTATTTTTCTCAATTCTCATTTCACCAGGTCCATAACCCATATCAATGAATGGTCAGATATATAAGTAAACATTTTTTACATAGAATTTAATTTTACAGTTTTACTGCAGTACGCAAATTACTGACATATAAGGGTAAAACCGCAAGTTACGAGTGTTAATAATGTTCAACCGCTGTAAACATTGCTTTCAGCAAAACCAATTGTTCAAAGTTACCATCCGAGAGACGACTTCGTTTGGGGCTATGAACCATGCCAGCAAGCAAACGAAAACAACCGTTCCACTGGTGCAGAGGAAGGTAGCGTGGTGTTATACCTCTTGAAGATCTTCTTTATAGCAGGATACCTATCTAAAGAGTCGAGTGCCTTACTGGTGTCCTGCAAATAATTGAGGACTTCCAAGTCTTCCTTGTTGTTAGGAGCAGAGAATGAGCCGTCCATAGTTCTGAAGAAATCGTCTTCAGATGATGAGTCTGAGTTCACCGAACTATTACCACTGCTGTCAGAATTACAATTTCTTACAGCCATTTGCAGCTTGTCTTTTACTTGAGACTTGATTGCTTCATGATCGCCGAAATTAGGCCCTTGCAACAATGATATCCATCTAAGTTTGAAATACGGATGAGATACTGAGGCCAAAACGGCATCAGTTACCTCGGGGCTCAACGACAAAAAATGACCAAATCTGGCATTGAAGCCAGAGACGACTGCTGCCAGTAATGGCATGCAGTGTCTCAAGCGCAGGTCGTTTGGTTGGATAGGCTCCAATCTTGCGAGGGCATCTTGAGTCACTAGGACTGTTGGAAGAAGACAACCGTAGTAGCATTCTTTCTCTGCCTGTAATTTGTTGAGGGCTGCTGCAATTGGTTTTAGAACAGACAAATATTCTGAAATAAATTCCAATTCATTGTCTTTGAGGATGGGTAGATTCAGTTCTTCAAGAGCTACATTCACGTCGTTCTTATGTTTATATATTTGGCTTAATGAGTCGTACATTGAGTTCCATCGGGTGACGCATGGGTACCTAAATTGGACGCCAGTTATTTCCTGTATTTTTTCTGCTGACTTGGGTTTACCAGCAGCATTCCACAGCGCCGAACATTTTCCCATTGCAGAATGCTTTATCTTCTTTAGTCTAGGTGAATTCAGTCCTTTATCTGCATCAGTTGTTGCTACCAAGTTAATGTGTGGGAGGCACATCGAATATGGGATGATAGTTTCACTGACTCCTCTCCATGCTCTCCTGAATGTTCAGGAAAGTTGCTGATGATAACCTCTTCATCTGAATCTTTTTCATCATCATCTTCATCTGCATCATCTTCATCAATGTCGTCAGTACGATTCTGAACACGAACACCGAACTCTTTAAAGCATTTCACCATGTTCGATGCATTGTCGGTGACTGTAGATACAACTTTTCTATAAGATAAACCATGCTCCGAGTTGATCCTGTCCAATATTCCAGCAATTTTATCAAAGCTATGTGTTCCACGAAATCTTCGGCATGCCAGTGCAGCTGATCCTCGCGACAAGTCATCATTGATCTGTAATGTAAGAATATAAAATCAATGTTTGTATGAACATTTTTTTAAGCTTAATTTAATAATATTGGTTAGACACGCACCAGCTAAACTGCGCCACCAAACATTGAAGAGAAGAACTATGTGATATAAAGGAGGCAATTCAGCGATGAGTCGCCTACCATACCACCACATCAGTGACCCATCCCATAAGAGCAAAATGTGGAAGAGTCCATATTCACAGCCTGTGAATATGGACTCTTCCACATTTTGCTGTGAATCAGACACAATGACAGATGACAGAATCAGTGAATTAGTGTGAAATTACTGTGAATCACAGCAAAATGAAGACTCACCAAATTAATGAATGAGGAACACATGTCGAATAATTGAAAAGATTATACTATAAGTCTATCAGACTATCAGTCTATCACCAATGGTCAATTTATCAATTATATAAAAATAATACACTAAATCAATAGCATACCCAATGCGCAGTGACTCCCATGAAACTGCGGTGATTAGTTGACCATATGTCGCATGTAACACACACATGGTCAACTGCTGCCAGTTTTGCTTGTATGTCTTCCTTCATTGTACTGGTTGTTGTTGCAAGAGATCTAGCCAGGGTGCGTCTAGATGGCACCTGAACAGCCGGGTTGACGTCTGAAAAAAATATTTAAAAATTAAAACAAATACAATAGATTAGCTATGGAAAAAATATCAAAATATTTAGCTAGGCTAGCGATAGTCTAATGTTCATACAAATAATATGATTAATTATTTTAATCAGATATTAGCTATGGAAAAAATAGCAAAATATTTGAGTTATACTAACATGAAAGAAGATCCTTAAATTCATGTAGTTCAACTAGGCTCAATGGTAGGAGCCCATTAGCCACAAGCGAGAGAATCTTCTTTTCAAGGATATCCTTGCATATTGGTGGTCCTGGTTTTTGCTTGGAAATGTGGAACATGCTTAGTGTTGACTGCTTGGCAATTTTGGCAGGGCCAGCATGCTGCCGCTGGCATCTTCTTCTTTAGCTGGACGCTTGCGAGATTTCTTCTCCGATTCATATTCACCCAAAAGATCCGAATGTAGTTTCTGCACAAGAAAATAAATTATTATCATGCGGAGAGACTTCTTGAACACCCTGTATAATTTTTATCAGAGTATCAAACTTCTAGTTGAAATTAATACTTAACAAGATTCTAAAATTTTGTTATCTTTAACTAAAATTATTTTCACCATGATCAGTGCATTTTTATCCTATGTTAAATTGAAAGCCGAATTTCGTCCTTCAGTAACTAAATAGGAGAAATTACAGACATGGATCAGACAGAGAGAAAGACAGATACACCTGGCGTTTTATTATAGTTGGATATCGGCAGTTTTTAATGTAGTTACTAGTCCATAATCTATTAATATCTGAAGTGCACAATATATTCAAATGGACGTCTATGTAAATGTAGCATTAGTCTTGTATGGCACCAGTCACTTAAAATATGACTTGAACCATTATGTTAATGTTGCTACTTACTACTTAGTTACTAAGTAGTACTAACCCTGAGGTGCCTCAGAAGATTGCTTGTTGAGTCGAGGCCAGCAGACAGAATTGTAGTTTTCTTTGTACACTGCCTACAAATAACTTTGATACTGTTTCCAGTTTTTTCGACAATTTGAAAATATTTTCCGTTCAATAGCACAGATTGATCCTTATTACCAACATTGTTATCTAAATATATTGAATACTGTTCTGGTGACAACCTAGAATATTTGGTTCCCTTGGGAGCCTGTTGAAGTTGTAAAATTGCACTCATTATTAAAAAATTCAATCTGTAAATAAAATATGTTTAGAATTAATTTATTATGAATACGGACCTATAGGCTATATTTTATGCCTATATATAATAATATATTAATAGAACACTTTTAACATAATTGCACAGTAAATTACACTTTTTACGAGCCTAAATTCCACAGCAACTACACCTTCCATGAGCCCACGCATGACGCAAGTCACCCAACTAACAGAAAACATAAACAGTCGGTGTTGAACAAAGTTGCCACCAGATGTCGCTTGGACAAAAAACAAATGACATTCGCATAGCGGCATATTTAAGAATCTGAAATTAAAAGTGATCTTGAAGTCTAAAGTGATCTTCAAGATCAAGATCACAAGAAATAAAGTGATCTTAGATCAAGATCAAGATCACCATAATAAAAGTGATCTTCAAGATCAAGATCAGATCACATCTTGATCTTAAGATCAGATCTGATCTTGAAGATCAAGATCGTGCCCATCTCTGATTGTTGCTAATAGTGTACGTTGAGCTGGTCGTCTGGAGTTGATGCCATCCATGATGTGCTGCGTGAGGTTAGTGAGTAATGTCGTGGTTGAGTGGTGAGGTCTGAATCCATGTTGAGTAGGCGATAGTGGAATGTGTGGGTTGGTGATTTGTAAGATTAGTCTTTCTGTTACTTTGGAAGGTGTGCATAGTAAAGTAATGGGTCTATAGGAAGCTGGTTCTGTTGGATTTTTGTTTGGTTTGAGTAGTGTAATAATTTTACCTTGTTTCCATATGTCAGGAATAATACAGTGTTGGTATGAATATGTGCTGATATTTGTGAGAGCTAGTATTCCTTGTGGGCCCAAGTGTTTAAGGTGTATGTTAGATATGTTGTCTGGTCCAGTAGCCTTCGAATTCTTAATGTTTTTGATGATCTTGGTGGTCTGGTCTGTATTGAAGGGTGTAATGGTTGTGTCGAGTCTGTAGGTTTTCTTGTGTCTGGCTGTTTGTCTGTCTGCATGTTTCTGGTTGTTGTCTCTGTTTAAGTGACTTATCTTTGCGTAGTGATTAACTAGAATGTTAGCTTGTTGTGTGTATGTTGGGATATTATTTTGGCTGCGACAGATAGCCGCGTGTGAGGTGTGAATGCCGCTGTTAGAGTGGGTAATGCCGTTTATAGTCTTGTATAGCCTGGATGTATCTGTGGAGTGGTTTAATGTTGTTATGAATTCCCTGAATTGTTGATGTTTGTTTTTCTTTGAGTTTGTTTTTTATTTCTGTGTTGAGCTGTTGTATCTGCTGTTTTATGGCTTGTGTGTGTAGAGTTTGTGTGTTATATTTGAGGTTGTTACGTTGCCTTATGAGGTGGGCTATTTCTCTAGTGTAATTTGGGTTGTATTTCCTAATGTTGCCCTTCGGTATGTATTTGTTTGCATTATTGATGATCTGATTAAATGTCTTGAGTGTTGTATTGATGTTTATGATGGGTGTGCTGTTTAATGTGGTGAATTGTTCCTCAGTCTGTATTTTGAACTGTTCCCAATCAGCTTTCTTGTAATTTCTGTAAGTGTGCCTAAGGCTGTTCGGGCAGAGTGTAGAATGTGTTGTAATGATGATGGGCAGGTGGTCTGATGACAGTTGTTTTTCTGTTCTCCATTGTGTATGTGTTGCTAGTGAGGGGGAACAGAACGTTATGTCTGGGGAGGAGTTTGAGTATCCTGCTTGATGTGGTATGTGTGTATGTTCTTCTGTATTGTTAAGAATGAAGAGGCTGTTTAGTTGTGTGGCTATGTTGGCGCCTCTGGTGTTGCTTTGGTTGTGCAGGTACCAACTAGTGTCTTTGGCGTTGAAGTCTCCTCCTAAGATAGGCTGACCATACGTACCGTTTTGAACGGGACAGTACCGTTTGTTTTATATTTCCTGGCCGTCCCGTCGTTTTAATAAAAATGTCAATTTTGTCCCTGTTTATGTACTTACTTTTTCATGAATACAGAATATTACATAACCCCGTCCCTTTTTTGCTATCCCAATGTCCCGTTTTTGTCTCAAGGAAATATGGTCAGCCTATCCTAAGATGACATTAGTGAGAGAGGCCAGATTGTGTAACTGTGGATTGTAATTGGCTGGCACCTGAGGTGAACTATCTGGTGGGATGTAAATGTTGATTAGTGTGGTGTTGTGTTTTGCGAGTGTTTTAATGTTAACTGCCTGTATTTCTATCGTGTTATCTGCTTGGATTGTGTTTGTAATGTTTTGGGTAGCATCAGTGTAGCTAATGCTTTTACGTATGTAAGTGATGAGTCCACCCCCGTTACCCCCAGTACGATCTTGACGGATCGCCGTGAAGTCAGGGATGGTGGGTGTTTTGTGTGCGTTTTAGTTTTGTTTCTTGTATAAGTGCTATGTGAATGTTTTGTTTGTGTACGAATTCCCTAAGCTGCATGATTTTGTTTGTGAGGCCATCTACGTTGTACTGTAATATGTTAATATTATACTTCTGTACGTGTCTCATGGTGCTATTGTGTCTATGTCTTTGTGTATGATGACATGTGTAAGTTGTAGTGGGGCCTGGATTAGTCTTAATGTCACCAGAGAGTAAGAGTAGTTCGGGGAGCACGCAGTTGCTCCCTGTAATTGAAAAAATAGCACGCTGAGAATAGGTCCGGCCCCGGGAGCCGATCGGCACTCTGACCGTGCCACGCAACAGGCCGTCGTAACTGCCAGTCTGGCCAACCGTAGACAGTCCGCTGAACGGAGATTTGAGGAAGTTTGGCCACCAGCGCGTTGATGTTTTGGTTTGACGTCGCCTCTTCTTCGCGTTGACGTGTCCCGCTCTGGAGGACGCAGCCACTGTTAGAAGCTTCCTCGTCAGCTGCTAACACTTTTTTCCGGTTGTTCTAGCTACCTGTTCAGAGGTTTTTTATAAACAAATCAGTTTTCTGCTCAAAACGGCTCTTTCTAATTTTAAAATTGATTAGTCAAGGAAGGAAGATGTTGACTTCTATTTTGCGGCAACAGTTGATGATATTTATGTTACTTTACTGATTAATGAAAATGATTAGGCTTTTCAAGTTACAGTATAAAATATTTCTTTCGTAATCTTTCTTTCGTGTATTTACACTCTCATCAGATAGGTACTTTACTTATGCGAACTTTCTTCAGAGTTTCTTCATATCTTCTTCGTGAATTAGTTGGCCTGAGCGCTGTACCAGTTTAAACAGGTCCTCCTGACTCTGTTTATGTATGTTTGTAGGTTATTTGTAGCGGTGTCGATGTTGTTGTGGGTGGATGTTAGAGTGATGTCATCTGCATATGATGATATGTAAGCTTATCTATGGGTGTTGGAATGTCATGCATGTATAAGTTGAAGATGTTGGTGAGAAAACAGAGCCTTGAGGGACCCCGTTCGGAAAAGCTTGTTTTTGGATGACTTGCCATTAAATGTGACATGTGAGTATCTTCCTGAAAGATAGTTGCTCAGCCACCTTTTGGTGTTATTGTGCAGGTTTGTGTTGAGTATTTTGTTTATGAGAGGGAAGCGTGGGATAGCATCAAATGCTTTACTAATGTCTATTGTTGCCAGAGATGGGCAAGATCACCAACTTTGGTGATCTTGAAGATCAAGATCAGATCACCAGAAAAATGTGATCTGAAGATCAAGATCAGATCACCAGAAAAATGTGATCTTGAAGATCCAGATCAAGATCGTGATCTTGAAGATCACTTTTCAAGATCACTTTTTAAGATCACTTTTATATGAATTGAAAAAAGTTGTACTCTTGTAGAGTAAACAAAAACAAATTATTTTGTTAATCACTCCTGAAAAGTATCACTCCTAATACTCCCCTGAGGGCTGAGGCAATACAAGCATCGCATCCTACCCATGTCACCTGATCTAAACCACGGGGATTGACGATTCCCCTTTCAGTTTTTCAGGTGGTAAACTTAAAACTTAGTATTATCATAACTTATCAGCAAAGAAAAAAACTATTAAATGACCTACATATAGTTTTTAGTTCTATTTTTCCTCATTCTCATTTCACCAGGTCCATAACCCATATCAATGAATGGTCAGCATATATAAGTAAACATTTTTTACATAGAATTTAATTTTACAGTTTTACTGCAGTACGCAATTACTGACAATATAAGGGTAAAAAACCGCAAGTTAAGAGTGTTAATTTAATGTTCAACCGCTGTAAACATTTGCTTTCAGCAAAACCAATTGTTCAAAGTTACCATCCGAGAGACGACTTCGTTTGGGCTATGAACCATGCCAGCAAACGAAAACACCGTTCCACTGGTGCAGAGGAAGGTAGCGTGGTGTTATACCTCTTGAAGATCTTCTTTATAGCAGGATACCTATCTAAAGAGTCGAGTGCCTTACTGGTGTCCTGCAAATAATTGAGGACTTCCAAGTCTTCCTTGTTGTTAGGAGCAGAGAATGAGCCGTCCATAGTTCTGAAGAAATCGTCTTCAGATGATGAGTCTGAGTTCACCGAACTATTACCACTGCTGTCAGAATTACAATTTCTTACAGCCATTTTGCAGCTTGTCTTTTACTTGAGACTTGATTGCTTCATGATCGCCGAATTAGGCCCTTGCAACAATGATATCCATCTAAGTTTGAAATACGGATGAGATACTGAGGCCAAACGGCATCAGTTACCTCGGGGCTCAACGACAAAAAATGACCAAATCTGGCATTGAAGCCAGAGACGACTGCTGCCAGTAATGCATGCAGTGTCTCAAGCGCAGGTCGTTTGGTTGGATAGGCTCCAATCTTGCGAGGGCATCTTGAGTCACTAGGACTGTTGGAAGAAGACAAACCGTAGTAGCATTCTTTCTCTGCCTGTAATTTGTTGAGGGCTGCTGCAATTGGTTTTAGAACAGACAAATATTCTGAAATAAATTTCCAATTCATTGTCTTTGAGGATGGGTAGATTCAGTTCTCTTCAAGAGCTACATTCACGTCGTTCTTATGTTTATATATTTGGCTTAATGAGTCGTACATTGAGTTCCATCGGGTACGCAGGGTCATGGACCTAAATTGGACGCCAGTTATTTCCTGTATTTTTTCTGCTGACTTGGGTTTACCAGCAGCATTCCACAGCGCCGAACATTTTCCCATTGCAGAATGCTTTATCTTCTTTAGTCTAGGTGAATTCAGTCCTTTATCTCATCAGTTGTTGCTACCAAGTTAATGTGTGGGAGGCACACATCGAATATGGGATGGATAGTTTCACTGACTCCTCTCTCTCGTCTCCTCTCAATTGTGGCTCTCCTCCTCCTCCTCTTCATTCTTCTCTGCATCATCATCTTCATCTGCATCATCTTCATCAATGTCGTCAGTACGATTCTGAACACGAACACCGAACTCTTTAAAGCATTTCACCATGTTCGATGCATTGTCGGTGACTGTAGATACAACTTTTCTATAAGATAAACCATGCTCCGAGTTGATCCTGTCCAATATTCCAGCAATTTTATCAAAGCTATGTGTTCCACGAAATCTTCGGCATGCCAGTGCAGCTGATCCTCGCGACAAGTCATCATTGATCTGTAATGTAAGAATATAAAATCAATGTTTGTATGAACATTTTTTTAAGCTTAATTTAATAATATTGGTTAGACACGCACCAGCTAAACTGCGCCACCAAACATTGAAGAGAAGAACTATGTGATATAAAGGAGGCAATTCAGCGATGAGTCGCCTACCATACCACCACATCAGTGACCCATCCCATAAGAGCAAAATGTGGAAGAGTCCATATTCACAGCCTGTGAATATGGACTCTTCCACATTTTGCTGTGAATCAGACACAATGACAGATGACAGAATCAGTGAATTAGTGTGAAATTACTGTGAATCACAGCAAAATGAAGACTCACCAAATTAATGAATGAGGAACACATGTCGAATAATTGAAAAGATTATACTATAAGTCTATCAGACTATCAGTCTATCACCAATGGTCAATTTATCAATTATATAAAAATAATACACTAAATCAATAGCATACCCAATGCGCAGTGACTCCCATGAAACTGCGGTGATTAGTTGACCATATGTCGCATGTAACACACACATGGTCAACTGCTGCCAGTTTTGCTTGTATGTCTTCCTTCATTGTACTGGTTGTTGTTGCAAGAGATCTAGCCAGGGTGCGTCTAGATGGCACCTGAACAGCCGGGTTGACGTCTGAAAAAAATATTTAAAAATTAAAACAAATACAATAGATTAGCTATGGAAAAAATATCAAAATATTTAGCTAGGCTAGCGATAGTCTAATGTTCATACAAATAATATGATTAATTATTTTAATCAGATATTAGCTATGGAAAAAATAGCAAAATAGTTGAGTTATACTAACATGAAAGAAGATCCTTAAATTCATGTAGTTCAACTAGGCTCAATGGTAGGAGCCCATTAGCCACAAGCGAGAGAATCTTCTTTTCAAGGATATCCTTGCATATTGGTGGTCCTGGTTTTTGCTTGGAAATGTGGAACATGCTTAGTGTTGACTGCTTGGCAATTTTGGCAGGGCCAGCATTGCTGCCGCTGGCATCTTCTTCTTTAGCTGGACGCTTGCGAGATTTCTTCTCCGATTCATATTCACCCAAAAGATCCGAATGTAGTTTCTGCACAAGAAAATAAATTATTATCATGCGGAGACTTCTTGAACACCCTGTATAATTTTTATCAGAGTATCAAACTTCTAGTTGAAATTAATACTTAACAAGATTCTAAAATTTTGTTATCTTTAACTAAAATTATTTTCACCATGATCAGTGCATTTTTATCCTATGTTAAATTGAAAGCCGAATTTCGTCCTTCAGTAACTAAATAGGAGAAATTACAGACATGGATCAGACAGAGAGAAAGACAGATACACCTGGCGTTTTATTATAGTTGGATATCGGCAGTTTTTAATGTAGTTACTAGTCCATAATCTATTAATATCTGAAGTGCACAATATATTCAAATGGACGTCTATGTAAATGTAGCATTAGTCTTGTATGGCACCAGTCACTTAAAATATGACTTGAACCATTATGTTAATGTTGCTACTTACTACTTAGTTACTAAGTAGTACTAACCCTGAGGTGCCTCAGAAGATTGCTTGTTGAGTCGAGGCCAGCAGACAGAATTGTAGTTTTCTTTGTACACTGCCTACAAATAACTTTGATACTGTTTCCAGTTTTTTCGACAATTTGAAAATATTTTCCGTTCAATAGCACAGATTGATCCTTATTACCAACATTGTTATCTAAATATATTGAATACTGTTCTGGTGACAACCTAGAATATTTGGTTCCCTCGGGAGCCTGTTGAAGTTGTAAAATTGCACTCATTATTAAAAAATTCAATCTGTAAATAAAATATGTTTAGAATTAATTTATTATGAATACGGACCTATAGGCTATATTTTATGCCTATATATAATAATATATTAATAGAACACTTTTAACATAATTGCACAGTAAATTACACTTTTTACGAGCCTAAATTCCACAGCAACTACACCTTCCATGAGCCCACGCATGACGCAAGTCACCCAACTAACAGAAAACATAAACAGTCGGTGTTGAACAAAGTTGCCACCAGATGTCGCTTGGACAAAAAACAAATGACATTCGCATAGCGGCATATTTAAGAATCTGAAATTAAAAGTGATCTTGAAGTCTAAAGTGATCTTCAAGATCAAGATCACAAGAAATAAAGTGATCTTAGATCAAGATCAAGATCACCATAATAAAAGTGATCTTCAAGATCAAGATCAGATCACAATCTTGATCTTCAAGATCACGATCTGATCTTGAAGATCAAGATCGTGCCCATCTCTGATTATTGCTAATAGTGTACGTTGAGCTGGTCGTCTGGAGTTGATGCCATCCATGATGTGCTGCGTGAGGTTAGTGAGTAATGTCGTGGTTGAGTGGTGAGGTCTGAATAATAATACAGGAATAATACAGTGTTGGTATGAATATGTGCTGATATTTGTGAGAGCTAGTATTCCTTGTGGGCCCAAGTGTTTAAGGTGTATGTTAGATATGTTGTCTGGTCCAGTAGCCTTCGAATTCTTAATGTTTTTGATGATCTTGGTGGTCTGGTCTGTATTGAAGGGTGTAATGGTTGTGTCGAGTCTGTAGGTTTTCTTGTGTCTGGCTGTTTGTCTGTCTGCATGTTTCTGGTTGTTGTCTCTGTTTAAGTGACTTATCTTTGCGTAGTGATTAACTAGAATGTTAGCTTGTTGTGTGTATGTTGGGATATTATTTTGGCTGCGACAGATAGCCGCGTGTGAGGTGTGAATGCCGCTGTTAGAGTGGGTAATGCCGTTTATAGTCTTGTATAGCCTGGATGTATCTGTGGAGTGGTTTAATGTTGTTATGAATTCCCTGAATGTTGATGTTTGTTTTTCTTTGAGTTTGTTGTTTATTTCTGTGTTGAGCTGTTGTATCTGCTGTTTTATGGCTTGTGTGTGTAGAGTTTGTGTGTTATATTTGAGGTTGTTACGTTGCCTTATGAGGTGGGCTATTTCTCTAGTGTAATTTGGGTTGTATTTCCTAATGTTGCCCTTCGGTATGTATTTGTTTGCATTATTGATGATCTGATTAAATGTCTTGAGTGTTGTATTGATGTTTATGATGGGTGTGCTGTTTAATGTGGTGAATTGTTCCTCAGTCTGTATTTTGAACTGTTCCCAATCAGCTTTCTTGTAATTTCTGTAAGTGTGCCTAAGGCTGTTGGGGCTGAGTGTAGAATGTGTTGTAATGATGATGGGCAGGTGGTCTGATGACAGTTTTTTTCTGTTCTCCATTGTGTATGTGTTGCTAGTGAGGGGGAACAGAACGTTATGTCTGGGGAGGAGTTTGAGTATCCTGCTTGATGTGGTATGTGTGTATGTTCTTCTGTATTGTTAAGAATGAAGAGGCTGTTTAGTTTGTGGCTATGTTGGCGCCTCTGGTGTTGCTTTGGTTGTGCAGGTACCAACTAGTGTCTTTGGCGTTGAAGTCTCCTCCTAAGATAGGCTGACCATACGTACCGTTTTGAACGGGACACTACCGTTTGTTTTATATTTTGGCCATCCCGTCGTTTTAATAAAAATGTCAATTTTGTCCCTGTTTATGTACTTACTTTTTCATGAATACAGAATATTACATAACCCCGTCCCTTTTTTGCTATCCCAATGTCCCGTTTTTGTCTCAAGGAAATATGGTCAGCCTATCCTAAGATGACATTAGTGAGAGAGGCCAGATTGTGTAACTGTGGATTGTAATTGGCTGGCACCTGAGGTGAACTATCTGGTGGGATGTAAATGTTGATTAGTGTGGTGTTGTGTTTTGCGAGTGTTTTAATGTTAACTGCCTGTATTTCTATCGTGTTATCTGCTTGGATTGTGTTTGTAATGTTTTGGGTAGCATCAGTGTAGCTAATGCTTTTACGTATGTAAGTGATGAGTCCACCCCCGTTACCCCCAGTACGATCTTGACGGATCGCCGTGAAGTCAGGGATGGTGGGTGTTTTGTGTGTGCGTTTTAGTTTTGTTTCTTGTATAAGTGCTATGTGAATGTCGAGTTAAGCAAGGATGCTCTGGCTAGAAAGCTTGCCAGTAAGAATCCAAGAGACTTTTGGGAAGAATTAAAAGCAATAAATAATAGTGCAGTTTCTCCCTACCAACAATGAAACTGTAGCTGGGAATGAGAATATAGTCAAATTATGGAAAGAACACTACACTGAGTTATTCAACTCTGTACATAAGAGCAATAATATTAAATGTTATGCTACCAATAGATCAGATATAAGAGTTAGTGTATTTGAGACTAAACAGGCCATAAAATGTTTAGATTGTAACAAATCATTGTGGTATTGATGGTATTTCTGCTAAGCATCTGAAATTTAGTAGTGACAGATTAGTGCCTCTGTTAGCTTTGTGCTTTACAGGTTTATGATATATGATGTTTTGCCATATACAATGTCATCCGTTCTTTTTGATGCTTTCGAATACAGTAAATGTCAAATTCAATTAAGAGGGGCATATGGTCAAAACTAGCATAGTAGTACAATATTGCCATATTCAGAACTGCCTGATTTACATCAGGTGTACAGTCCCATGCAATAGTTCCAGCTCCACCCTCTCCGAGATGTGGTTGCAACGCAGTCCCCCTTAAACCCCAGTCCCCCACCCACACTCTCTCCCTCTCCTCCTCCCCCTCAGAGGTGTTGTCATAGTAATACTTTTATTTTTTGAAAACCAATGACAGAATAAATATATTGTTCACTGTAGTTTTGATGGTAATGTAGGACGACTATGTATTTTATTCATGCATTTTTCCTAAATTTAGGGAATAGAGTAGTTATTTCACAAACGTGGGATACTTTAAAAACTTCAATCATAGGATTTTGATGTGGCCATGTTATAGTTAAAGTGTAAGATAAGTTGTAGCATCAACTTTTCCTTCAGGCAATAATATTTCTGTTTACAGTCCATGCATCATCAACAACTGATTATCCAGAAAAAGGTCTATCCATGGAGAGATAATGATAACATAGTTCAATTTTTTATTACAAAAATAAACATGACTCAAGTAAATTTAGGGATTTTCTTAAGAACATACAAAACGTAACGTTCAAATTATAAGGAACTGACAATTGTTCAAGTAAATAAATATATATTTACTACATCACAACCATAACATTATTATACACAATTACTCAATACTTGGTCCATCCTCCATTATAATTAATGACCTCTCGTAGCCTATTTGAAACAGATGCCACGTGATTGTAGATGACTTGTGGGTTCGTGTGGAAAAGTTCCCACTTTACTTTGCCATGGTGTGTTCCAGCAGGTGCCGAGATGTCCGCTTCTGCCCAGGCTCGCAAGCGTTAACCACATTTGCCCACACATTTTTAATAAGGTTTAGGTCACACTCCTTGGTGGGCCAGTTCAGCAGCTCGACATCTTGTTGTTCCTGAAACCACCGTCTGATGGTCCTGGCAATATGAACAGGGCAGTTATCCTGTAATATATATTAACCCTCCGTCTCTGGCTTTGTGTGGTTCGAGGTTGACGGGGGTTCTGGTTAGGTGGCAGCAACGGATTTTTTCACACTGGGGTAGCTGGTACTGTGCAGGGAATCGCAGTAATTTCTTTTATACCACAGTACACTCCGATTTCTTCTTGTAGTGAATCGGAGGATTCTGTGAAAACTTACTAAATTATCTGACGGTTCCCCGATTCTTCTTGTGGTGAATCGGAGGATTCTGTGAAAACTTACTAAATTATCTGACGGTTCCCCGATTCTTCTTTTAGCGTATCGGGAAATTATTTATTCTATTTTAAAACTAAGTTCTCTGGAGAAACAGGGCTCAAAGGAGAAAACAAAGAGATCCTCTGACTGAATTTTACTGCTTCTAAAATATTACAGGTCAAATCAGAATAATCAGAATGATAACACCAGTACACATTTGAAAACTTGTCGATCGATTTTTACAAACTAGTTGGTGATTCTATATAATTTGAGTGCGCTGATCTAAAAAATATAGTTAGTTTTTCCCTATCACGTATGGTTTTCTTACCACAGGGTGCGTCATAAATCCCCCATTTATCCCCAAATGTGAACCATCTTATCGAGACCAACATTGGATTGCACATGCTAAACCATAAATTTTGTTGTTATAGACTACAGTAACGCTTACATAATAATGTAGGGTAAATATATATAACAACCAGTCCCGTTCCCAGCAAAATACTCTCTCCCCTCCCAGCAATGGGTGGTTAACATTTGGGGACAGATGAGGTATTACAACACCCCTTGTAGCACGAAATCTTTAGGTGATAGAGTAAAACCTAATTAAAGCAGAATTAAATAGCTCCTAGCTCTTGGACAAGCATATTGCTTGTTTATGAAAGAATAAAAAAATAACTGAAAGAAACAAAATATATTTACCTTCTTTACTTGCAAACATTTCAGGACTTATTCCAAAGACTTAAGACTACGAAGGTAGATCTGACTAATGACGACTAAACCGGTGCTTCTTTGATGTTTTCTTATGCTGTGCGTTAGGCTGATCTCGTTGCAGACACCAGCAGTAATCCGCCATCATATTTGTATGCCATCTTCCTTGATATCTTCTTTCCATGGTTTTGATGTCCTGGTGAAATCGTTCCCCTTGCTCCTCACTGACATCTCCGAGATTTTCGGGAAAACGGTCAAGATGCGAAAATAAGAAGTGAACTTTCCGGCTTATGTTGCAGCCTAAGGCGCAAAACTTTTTAAGCATATTTTCCACCAGTCTTTCATAATTTTGGCTTTTGTAGTTTCCCAAGAAGTTTTCAACAACATCTTTGAAACCAAGCCATGCTTCTTTTTCTTTATTGGTTATTTTCTCGTAGCTAATCTTTGGATATTTTGAACAAATGTACTTGAAACACTCACCTTCTCTATTCAATGCCTTGACATACTGCTTCATCAAGCCTAACTTAATGTGCAAGGGTGGTAGGAGGATTCTATTTGGTTCAACTAGATGTTCATGTAAAATGTTCTTTGATCCTGGGGTAAGATTCTCTCTAGGAGGCCAAGCTTTCCTCTTCCAGTGCTGGTCACGTGCTCGACTATCTCATTCGCAGATGAAACATGGCATCTTAGTGTATCCTGATTGCTGCCCAAGTAACATGCAAAGGACTTTGAGATCCCCACATAATATATCCATCTGTGATTTTGATACTGAATTTTTTCCAGAAGCAGTTTCATGTTATCATAGGTCTCTTTTAAATGAGTAGAATGGGCCACTGGGATTGATGCATATTTGTTACCGTTGTGCAGTAACACTCCTTTTAGACTGGTTTTAGAGGAATCTATAAACAACCTCCAGTCACTGGTTTGGTATTCGATGCCTAGCTTGCACACTAATCCTGTGATGTCCTTGCAAAATACCAAGGGACCATCTTCTTCGAAAAAAGGCACGAAGTCTTTCTCACGATTTCTGTACCAAGCGAAGTATGTGTCGGATGCCAATAAATTGTTCTCCTGCAATCTAGACCCCAAAAGTTCTGCAGAGTCCTTAGGCAGATTCAAATCCCTGACTAAGTCATTTAGTTCGGCTTGGGTTAATGGTTTAGGAGGATCTCGGTCAGCTGTTGGCTGTTCATAAACATCATCATTGTCTGGATTTGGAGCTCTATCAGAATCTGAATTGTATTGATCCAGACTCTCGGGTGGGCGGGGAATAGGAACTTCTGGACCATGGGGTACCGGCCTTATTGCAGATGGAAGACTTGGGTATTGACGGCTCTCTTTATTCTTTGCATTATAACCTTTAACATTGCAAGAACAGAAGTAGCAGTCGTCGGTATGGTTTCTATGCTCGCGCCATACCATAGGGATCCCAAATGGCAAACTTTTCTTTTTACCTTTGCTCCAATTCCTTAGTGCCGCAACACACGTAAGACAAACCTTGTGTGGAGCCCAACTTTTGTCTTGATCTAATTTAATTCCAAAATAAGCATGATAAGCTCTCTTAATGAAGGTCGTTACATTTGTCCTTTGTTTTACAACAACATACCGACCACAAATATAACAAAATATGTCTGAACTATGGGTACATCCTCTAGAAGCCATTATTAAAATTTTAAAGACGTAATGTTAGAATTATCTATCTGAAAAACATGAAAAAACGAAATTAATTAAAGATAAAAAGGTAAAAAATTACAAAACGCCCAAAATTGTTTTGCTAATAACTTTAAAACTGTGGGTAATAGAAAAAACTGGTAGCATTTTTTAATTCAGCGCAGCGAACTGCTTCAGAATCACAACTCAAAATAAAGAAATCGATTTTCATGCAGACCGGTGTAATCTGAAAAATGACAAGAGTTTATATACAATAATTTGGTGACATCATTATTATTTAATGTTGACCTGTTTTATTTTTTATTCTCAATAGGCTGAATTTTTTTTGCAAAATATTTGAAGATAAAGGTAAATTTTGGCTGTAACAGCAAACTGGCAGATAAGCAAGATATTTGAAGATGAAGTCATATTTTTCTTTTAAACAGCATATTGGCAGATCTGATGTTATGATTTGCCGAGTTAACTTCAAATAGAAATTGAAATATGCATTTCATTATCGATTAAAATTAAACATGCATATGAGCCAAAATTAAATGCTTAAAATTTAAAATGAAGTGTTAATTTAGAGTTTTGGTAAGTTATGACTTCATCTTTTGCAACTAAGAGAGAATGTAAAAAAAATGAACATTGCAGAATTTAACACGATTACATGATTAAGCTTAATCTAAAAAAATTATTAGGAAATTTAAAAAAGAAATAATTCATCAATTACTTAGCAAAAATAA
Source organism: Bathynomus jamesi (assembly GCA_023014485.1). Lineage (NCBI taxonomy): Eukaryota > Metazoa > Arthropoda > Malacostraca > Isopoda > Cirolanidae > Bathynomus > Bathynomus jamesi. The sequence continues at coordinate 47,657 of JAJOZX010007023.1, forward strand.
AATAGAAAGAAAATTAAAAATTTTCCAAACTTGCATTTTATATACAGTTAAAGGGTCACGCGAGTTTGGACTTTATATACAAAAATGAATGTTAGAATTATTCATTTTTACATATCTATTAATATATATTATTTAATATATTTCGTCGCTGGGTTCAAATCACAGTTTAAAATTAGATATTCGAATCGTAATCTGACACGCCAAATTACAGTGTCTTTTGAATTTTGGGATCATTCGTGATGCAGTACTTTTTGTCATATCGTGATTCAATATTAACACTTACAAATAAGTGTTGTATTCCTCTACATTATGGTGATTAATTTCAGCTATTGTGCGATTCCATGTAGACGGTTTGATCTCGTAATATCGTCGTTTTTTAGTGTAGCGAAAAAGAGGGGGAGGACGAGAGAGGGGGATAGAGAGAAGGAGAGAGGGGGAGAAGAGGGAGGGAGTGAGGGTGGGAGAGAAAGAGGGACTGCGTTGGAGAGGGTGGAGCGGAACTATTGCAGGGGACTGTACATACACAATGATCCAACTATGACGTGGTGTGCCAACTATCACTAGAATAAGTAAAGCTATCACCAGGAAGACTACACATGGATGAAAGGGTCAAGTTATTGTCTTCACAGAAGGCTTTTAAGTGGTTGCTAAACAAAGAATTATCATCAAGCACATTACCATTGAAATCACCAATAATGGCTACACATGTCGTATCCAACTCATCAATAATACTGCTGACCTGCCCCAATTTAATCTTCTTCATTATCAACTGCCTGAAAAGGAATATAGATACACAGAATGACAAATTTTTTATTGTCTACGCAAATTTTTATTCCAGTTAGCCAATTCAAACCAAGTTTTAATTCACTAATATATTTCCTATACCCCAACCTCCATAGAATAGCTACTCCACCAGGTGGGTGGCCTTCAAGGAGACCATTTTGTTTATCTCTGGTAGCCTCCAGAAACCATATATACATAAAATATAATCCTACTAAAAGTCATTATGATTATGAGAACAAAGGCCTACAAGTACAGTACTGTATATAAAAAATTTCTGAATTTCAAGTGAATGATAAGGTACTGTCAGAAGTGACCCAGACTAAGTATCTGGGCCACATACTAACTGATAGTCTTTCAGATGACTGTGATATTCTAGGACAATATAGACAATTATATGATCAGGGAAATACTTTGATTAGAAAATTTCATATGTGTACATTAGATGTTAAGTTGATCTTAAACTTTTTGTACCCCACTGTATACAGCTCATTTGTAGTGGAACTACAGGATGTATATAACAAAACTGTATGTTGCATATAATAATATTTTTAGGAGTTTATTAAGAACTACTAGAGGTACTTACGTATTAGGGACTACCAAACTGTTTATTATGTATTTTTGCTCTCGTCATTTTCGTTTAAACTAACGAAAATATCACAACTTAACCTAACCAATCATCAAGGGCATACAGTTGACCTAACCTGGCATTCAGTTGACCTAACTGGACATTCAATTAACCTAACAGGTTAATATTGGTTATTTCACCTAAATATCTTCTGTACGCCCTTGATGATTGGTTAGGTTAAGTTGTGATATTTTCGTTAGTTTAAACGAAAATGACGAGAGCAAAAAAAATAATAAACAGTTTGGTAGTCCCGATAATACGTAAGTACCCTACTAGATTTATAAATGGTGCTCCTTCTAGTGCCAGTATGCTGTTTGTAGTCACTCGGTGCCTAACTGTGCCAGTGTTATACGCAATTTTGTATTTAGATTTATCACTAGGCTTGGTGAGTCAGTCAGTAAGCTAATAGAATCCATGGTTAATGGACTGATCTCCGATATATTTTATAGATCTCAAATCTGGAAGCATTGGCGTCGGCAACTGTATGTTCATTATTCATTGTATTTTACTGGCCTACATAGTCAGTGCTCCAGACGACTATTTCTTAACCTTCTCTGGACCACTTTTATAATGTTTGTACCACTGATTTCTATAAATTACTAAAAAGCGCATTAGTTTAAAATGTTGAAGTGACAAGTCCGCCATATTGGTACTCCCAAGTACTCCCAAAATGGTGGCGAAAGCGCTTGAACACTTTCATGTTTTAATTTCCTTCGTGGTTATCTTCATCATAAATTCGACAATTATTCGCGTGTTACTTTCGTGAAATAATCTTTATATATATATTATATATATATATATATATATATATATATATATATATATATAGCGGATCGACAAGAAATAGACCAACAAGTAGACAGACAAATCCTTTTCTTCCACGCTATCATCAAACAGTCTTGGAAAACACACGTGGGCAAAGAATTAAACAATGGAAACGTCTGCTTCTTCCCAAAAGGCGCGAACGCAAGCTTTTCAACAAAAGGACGCGCGGACAAGGCGTCTTAAGATTTGGCGCGAAGTCCTACGTCACAGGAACTACGTATAAAAGTGAGCTTCCACTCACACTCTCACTCACTCACACAGACACTCGCTTTCTACCTCGTGGAGCAGATCTCATCAAGTCAACCGCTCTCCGGTTTCCCGCCGGAGGAGCGGCCTGCTACTTTCTTCAAGGCCTACGATTTATCATCAAATAAGACCTTCTACAGACCGCCTGCAGAAGCAATCCTTCGAAGCCCAACCAGAATCACTTCGGGCCTACGGTTTACAAGGTCAGCCTTCAAGTTTCTCTACATTCCTCGAGATATATTCAGCACCTCAGGCCTACGCCTGCAAGATCATTTATAGGCCATCCTGCACCTCGAGAAGTAACATCACCTCAGGCCTCCGTACGAAGCCTACAACAAGCATCTCCATCATCTCGAGAGGCTTAACGGACAACGACAATTCGAGTCTACGGTAATAGGTTCCTCTTCAACCCGCCTTCAACAGAATTTACATCGTCCCGAGATAAGTACAGCCTATTCTAAGTACTCTTGTGAAGCCTACATTAACCTACCGCCGAACGGTAGACTATACACCAAGTGTAATTAAGCGTTCCAACTGACTCTCGTGAAAGAACGCAGTAAGCCTATTATCCAATTCAAGTATCATTTCAATACCGTAATTCCGCGTATCATCATTGTCAAGCATTTCAATCCATTATTATTAGGCCGCATCAATTATTCTATGTTCATCCATGCAATCGTCTAGCCTACTTAATCAAATAACCACTTATTCTATTCAGTGTACCGAAACTTATTCTATTCACTGTACCGAAACGCGTACTCCATTCAGTGTACCAAACGCACGTGCATTCTTTATATCATTTACTAGGCCCATTCAGTGTTCTATGTTGCATGCCATTTACATACCATCAATGAGTATATTACTTATTACGTGTCAATTAAGCTATTGACATTTCATCTTATTAGTTAAGCTCTGTGTCATAAGCATAACGTACAACTATCAATTAATTACTGTCAATTCTTTGTTATATCACAGTGAATAAATAACTGCTTTATTTTCATAATAAAATACAAAACTATAAGGTGTCTTTTATAACCTTAACATTAATTTGCTTGGGTGTAATCCAAGCTGGTGACCCTCGCTGCCATTACTGTCACTTCCAATAGTATGGTGGGCTTACTCAAATAGCGACTTTTCAATTGGTGATACTTTACATCATAAATTATTAACCCAGCCTTTCATTAATAAGCAATCAGTCATTGCATCAATTAATCACTAGCATACAATTAAATCATTATCACCTTAAACGACTAAAACTAGGTCCACTATATACAGGGTGGGCCGAAAGTCTGGATCCATAGGAAAATATTTATTTTAATACATAAATTACAACAAATGGTAAATACTTAAAATGAATATCAACTTTAACTCGTAAATGCGTATCCGTGATACTGTACAGTAGTTCGTACTCCAGTATAAATATACTCAAATACTTTTTTATTTCAGCCCAGAAATGGCTTCGAATCAAACAACAGAAGACCGGGTAGAACTTGTGCTCATGTACGCAAGACAGGGCGCTACACACAGAGAAGTTGCTACCGAATTCAATAGAAATCATCCTGATAAGCATCCAGTAACACATGCGATTGTTGGCAAGTTGTTTAAACGTTTCAAAGAAACAGGAAGTGTACATGATCGACGGCGTTCTGGTCGTCCAAAAACTGCAACTGATGAAAATACCTCTGCAATGGTATGTGAAACTTTAACGAATAGTCCAGTAAAGTCAACAAGAAGATTATCAAATGAAACACGCATCTCGAGAACGTCAATTCGAAGAATTATTAAAAATCATAAATTCCATCCCTAAGTGTCTCGATGTCAGAGGCCGCCAATTTGAGCATTTGTTATAATTTGTTGTTTATACTGGCGTACGAACCACTGTACAGTATCACGGATACGTATTTACGAGTTAAAGTTGATATTCATTTTAAGTATTTACTATTTGTTGTAATTTCTGTATTAAAATAAATATTTTCATATGGATCCAGACTTTCGGCCCACCCTGTATATATATATACCTTATGAACCTTATGTTGTTTCATGCGTTGGTCTCTCTTCACACGGAGGTCAAGCTGGTGGCCCCGCCTCTATATATATATATATATATATATATATATATATATACATTATAACTGCAAACACGCAGTATAATTAACGTAAAGAACGACGCTTTGTATAGGAGACTTATCCGCGCAAGATAAGAGCGAAAGAACGAAACAATTGAAAAAATGAGGTACCCACCCGGGAATCGAACCCGGGATCTTCCGATTGCCGGTCAGACATGATAACCACTACACCATAGGACACCATAGGCCTCACCCAAACAAATGCTCGTAATTCCTCTACATACGCGCAGAAACCAATGCCCCAAAGGGGCACCTCCCGCATGCCATAACATTTATACATTATAACTGCAAACACGCACACACACACACACACACTGTATATTGTTTGTTTGTTTGACTGACACTACCATGACCATATATATATATATATGTTTGTTTGTTTGATTGAAACCACCATGAACTTGTGTGTATATATATATAATTTATATATATATACACATTTCAACTGCAAACAACACACAGTATAATTAACGTAAAGAACGACGCTTGTATAGAAGAACGTTCGTTCTCCCTCCTCATCTTGCGCGGCACGTTCTTCTATACAAGCGTCGTTCTTTACGTTAATTATACTGTGTGTTGCTTGCAGTTGAAATGTATATATGTGCGGCATGCGAGAGGTGCCCCCTCAGGGCATTGGTTTCTGCGCGTATGTAGGAGAATTACGACTTCTGATTGAATGATGCCCATGGTGTAGTGGTTATCATATCTGACCGGCAATCGGAAGATCCCGGGTTCGATTCCTGGGTGGTTCCTCATTTTTTCATTTGTTCGTTCTCCCTCCTCATCTTGCGCGGAACGTTCTTCTATACAAGCGTCGTTCTTTACGTTGATATATATATATATATATATATATATATATATATATATATATATATATGCGCCTCAGTGGTTGAGTGATTAGCGTCGCCGACTACGAATCCATCGGCCTCAGGATCGAGACCCGATGACGGCAGGCGACGCGCAGAAAAACCCAGCTGTTCATCCTTCCACACAATAAAGAAATTGGTAAGTAAATAAATGGCAAAATGGGTACCAGTGGCGGCTTTTCAGAGGAGGCATGGGAGGCCGGGCCTCCTCTGTTTTTATCACTATAAACTATGAAAGAGGATTTTATTGATAGTATTAATTCTATGCGATCGTGACATGCAGAAAGTAGGGCATCTAATACTTTGTAATCTAATCTATTTATATAGCGTATACCCTATTATAGGCAATTTTGGGCCTCCCTACTCTCCCTGACCACCAGCCGCCACAGATAGGTAACCTGGGTAGCCTGGTGGTTAAGACGCTGGGCTGCTGGTGGGGCGTGGTTCGGATTCCATGTAAAACTGTAGGTCCAAGGTGGTGTGACAAGCTTGACCTTCGTCAGAATGAACAATTTGGGCGGAAGCAAAACCAAGGTTAACCATGGTTTTATATACGTATATACAGGGTGGGCCGTAAGTTTCCATACATAGGAAAAATTAAACGTTTGTTTTTATGTTACTGATGAAGCAAATTTTTACGTCAATGGAGAGGTTAATCGGCAAAACATACGTTATTGGAGTAATGCTAACCCTAACTGGCTGAGTCCGACGAAGATGCAAGGTGCCGGTAAAGTGATGGTGTGGGCCGGGATATGGGGTGACAGAATTATTGGACCAATTTTTGTCAGTGGAAATCTTAATGCCGAAAGGTATCTTAACATGTTGCAAGAAGAGATTTTCCCATCCCTGCTAAACGAGGAAGGTAACTTCCCAGTTTACTTCCAGCAAGATGGAGCTCCACCTCATTATGGTCTTCACGTGCGTCGGTATTTGGATCAGCAGTAGTTTCCGGATGCTTGGATTGGTCGGCGTGGTCCTGTGGAGTGGCCTCCCAGATCCCCAGATCTCACCCCCCTTGATTTCTATCTTTGGGGGCACTTGAAGGCCATGGTGTATCAGGAAAAGATACGAGACATAAATCATCTAAAGGAACGTATCACCAACGCCATTACAAGCATAACGTCAACTGTGCTAATGCGTGTTCATCAACAGTGGGGAACACGTATTGAAATGTGTTTTCAAAACAATGGCAACCATGTAGAGCATATTATATAAATAAAAATGGTTGTCCATAAAAAAATGTTTATTTTTCCTATGTATGGAAACTTACGGCCCACCCTGTATATATATATATATATATATATATATATATATATGATCAATAAAACCACGAAGGGAAAAGAAACACAAAGGGGTGCTCAAGCGCTTTCGTCTAATGACATCCTCAGGAACACTGGAGTGAAAGGACAGATCAAGGCAATATATAGGTTACAAAAATAAACATACATACATACATATTCATATATATATATATAATACATATATATATATATATATATATATACATATACATATACACATATACATATATATATATATATATACATATATATAGTGAGCATAGAAAAAATTGTGGGAGGAGCAAACAACATTTGTATGGGAAATTGACTTTTAGCACTTCGGCCGACATTCAATATAAATTCAAATGGCTTGTTTATGAAACAGGTCACAAAAGAATAAAGAAATAAAAATAAATACAAATATAAATTGAGAAAAAATTAATTACAAAATAGTGCCTTAGTGATATACAGGGTGGGGCACGGGAACCAAGTGTTTTTGGAATAATCAGGAAAATGATATTTATTTTTGTAAAGAAAATATATTGGTAGAACAACATTCGTAAGAACATAGCATTTCATGTCATAATAATCATGTACCGAAAATTATATCTGGCATATGATGTCCTTGGCCGTCGACGCATTGTTGAAGGCGTTTACGAAAATTGGCCTCCACTCTTCCCAGCAGGTCTCTGTTGATTTGGATGATTTGTTGACGGATCGCTTCCTTCAATGCATCTAATGTACGGGGCTTGTCCTCGTAGACACGTGACTTGAGGTACCCCCATAGAAAGAAGTCACATGTGGACAAGTCAGGGGACCGAGGGGGCCATGCAATGTCACCAAATCTCGAAATGAGATGGTTGGGAAACAGGGGGCGAAGAACAACCATTGACGCTCTGGCGGTGTGTGGCGTGGCCCCATCTTGCTGAAACCACAAATGTCGACGAGCAATACGCCTTCTTCGTAACTCAGGGATGAAAAAGGTGTTCACCATCTCAATGTAACGCCCAGATGTTATGGTAACGGTAACCCCATTTTGTTCGAAGAAATAGGGACCGATGACGCCAAACTTTCCCACCGCGCACCAAACTGTAACCTTAGGGCTATGCAGCGGTTTTTCATGGAGTTGTCGCGGATTTTCAAGCCCAGCCCAATACCGACAGTTTTGATTGTTGACGGCCCCATTAAGGTGGAAATGGGCTTCATCACTCATTACCACCATCATGTTTTTCATTCTGCTCATAAAGTGCAAGCATTTCCTGTGCAAAATTCAGTCGTTGGGGGCAATCGTTTACATTCAATTCCTGCACCATCGCTAACTTGTATGGGTGAAAATGTAATTCTTCATGCAAAATCCGTCTAACAGTACGATTGCTGATTCCGAGTGCAGCTGAATGTCTCCGAGCAGAGCGGCCTGGGCTTTGCAACATCGCTTGTCTGACCCTTTCAACGTTCTCTGGAGTACGCACAGTGCGTTGCGGCCCCTTCGGTTTTGTTTTCATTATTGAGCCTCCTGTTCGAAGATTGTTAACCCAACGTAAGATTGTGTCACGAGCGGGAACAGAGTCATTTCGATGAATGTTGAATCTGCGGCGAAACGCACGCTGAACTGCTGTCACTGACTCGCCACTCCTAACAAATGATCATACGCGAACATGCGGTGTTCTAACGTCCACTGCTCCATGATGGCACCTGAAAGATAAAGGTGAGTGTTAGTTAAAGTTAAATGCTATGAACCCAGGAATGGAATGCTACCTACCGCACGCCCCTCCCATTCCTAATGGCCGATTACTAGCTATTCAAAAAACACTTGATTCCTGTGCCCCACCCTGTATATGTCACAGCCTAAATAACCATAAAGAAATAAACCGACAAATAAAAAACCACAAATATATATATATATGCAAATAACTGCAATGACCGCGCAGTATATAAATGAATAGAAACGACATAAGTATTAAGGAACGTTTCTGCACACGAGGAGGAGAGATAACGAAATAATGAAAAATGAGGCGAACCGCTGGGAATCGAACCAGGGCCTTCCAATTGCCGGTCGGACGCTCTACCATTATGCTACGGACCTCACTCAATCACAAATCGAAATTCTCCCAAATAGGGCAGAAACCAATGCCCTCAGAGAGCACCCTCGCAAATCGTGAATATGCGCAAATAACTGCAATGACCGCGCAGTATATAAATGAATAGAAACGACATAAGTATTAAGGAACGTTTCTGCACACGAGGAGGAGAGATAACGAAATAATGAAAAATGAGGCGAACCGCCTGGGAATCGAACCCAGGGCCTTCCAATTGCCGGTCGGACGCTCTACCATTATGCTACGGACCTCACTCAATCACAAATCGAAATTCTCCCAAATAGGCAGAAACCAATGCCCTCAGAGAGCACCCTCGCAAATCGTGAATATGCGCAAATAACTGCAATGACCGCGCAGTATATAAATGAATAGAACGACATAAGTATTAAGGACGTTTCTGCACACGAGGAGGAGAGATAACGAAATAATGAAACCGGCAATTGGAAGGCCCTGGGTTCGATTCCCAGGCGGTTCGCCTCATTTTTCATTATTTCGTTATCTCTCCTCCTCGTGTGCAGAAACGTTCCTTAATACTTATGTCGTTTCTATTCATATATATATATATACACGGTGAACCAAAAGTAGGTGGACAGTAGGTTGAATACGGTTTGTGTTATATTATATTATAACTATGGTGTTCATTATAACTATGGTGTTTGTGTTATATTATATTAATATTATAACTAAATTTATTTAAATTTTATTTTGTATTATAGTATACAAAAAAATTAAATATGTATTCTCAAATAAACGTTATCATTTACTGTCCACCTACATTTGGTTCACCCTATATATTATATATATATATAATATTCTTTTGTGACCTGTTCCATAAACAAGCCATTTGAATTTATATTGAAGGTCGGCCAAAGTGCTAAAAGTGTAATTTTCCCATACAAATGTGTTTATCCTCCCACAATTTTTCTTTACTTACTATATATATATGTATATGTGTATGTGTGTATATATATATAATATTATATATATATATATATTATATACATAACACACATTTGTATGGGAAAATGACACTTTTAGCACTTTGGCCGACCTTCAATATAAATTCAAATGGCTTGTTTATGGAACAGGTCACAAAAGAATAAAGAAATAAAAATAAATATAAATATAAAAAGTGCCTAAGTGATATATATGTCACAGCCTAAAAACCATAAAGAAATAAACCAACAGATAAAAAACCAAAAATTGTAAGTGGAGTCTACAAATTCAAGCTCAAAAGGGAAGTTTACAATCAATTTAATAGATGATGCCAAATTGATATATATGTCACAAAGAAACAAAGAAATAAACCAAAAAAAAAATTAAAAAATAATAAAAAATAATAATAATAAATTGAAAAATAAATTTTAAGAGAGCACACACAATTTATAAGGGAAAAATTACCAAAGGTTTTTTAGTTATTGTCTGAATCATGCATATTATGGTCACAAACGAATAAAAAAGTACAAGTAAATATAAATTGGAAAACAAAATGATGCCTAGATGATATATAAAGAACCATAAAAAATATATACAACATATATACGGTATATATACGAAATATAAACGCAATATATACAGAATATATATATATATATATATATATTATATTATATGCATAAGGGAAAAAATTACCAAAGATTTGTTTTTATACTTATTGTCTGAAAAAACGGTAGGTCGCAAAAGAATAAAGAAATAAAAATAAATATAAATTGAAAAAATTACAAATAATACAACTACACATGTATACCCGCATAACCAAATATATATACATATACATACATATATACAAACACACACACACATATTATATATATATATATATATACACATACAAGCTTGACCTTCGCGAAATGAGAAATCATCGCGCAGAACATTTGTGAGGTTGTAAGGTAAGGTAAGGTACATACACATATATACATATATATATATATATATATATATACACACATATATACACATACATACATATACATATACACACATACATACATACATATACATATACACACATATACATACACACACATTTAACTGCAATGACCACGCACATACTCACATACACATACATACATACACATACACGCATACAGCAAAAATTGAAAAATAAAATTGTAAGAGAAACCTACAGATTTATAAGGAAAAAAACACAAAAACAAATTTTTACCAAAGATTTAACAACCTGCCCTTTTTGTTTAAATCCATTCTGAAGGAATTCAGAGCAACGGGATCGAGTTGAAACAGACCTTTACTCATGTTAAGGTTTTTTGTAAGTTGAATTATAGCCGACTCAAGATATTTCTATTAACAATGTTGCTAGAGTGAAACAAAACTGAAGCATTATTCCAATCAATACAATGGGATAACTCTGACAAATGGACAAAAAGGGCACTGGACAACTGTCCCGTTCTAACGGAATATTGATGCTGTTTTTACACGCGTTTTGCAAATCCTTTCCCGTCTGACCTATGTAAAAGGAATCACATTGCTTACACCCAATTTTATAGATAATGCCTAAATTATTGGTAGGGCTATTTTTTACTATGATGTTTTTTCACAATATTGTTATATGAAAAACTACACTGATATCCAAAAGTTTAAGTACATTAGCAATGCCTAAGAAGCCCGGGAAAAATGGAAGTACTAAAATATTCTTTGACAAGGTGCGAGTGTTATTATTCACACGATAGAAGGTTCGTTTAGCCTTATTAAGACAAGATTCCATGAACGCAGATGGGTAACACAACTCACTTCCAATACCGTTGATATTTTCCAATTCGGCATCGATGTATTCCGGACTGGCGATCCTAAGAGCGCGGAGAAACATTGAGGAAAATATGGCCTTTTTAATAGGGGTGTCATGTCCAGAGTAAAAGTGTACGTAGGACAAATTGTTTGTTTTTTTCCGATAGATACTAAACTTAAAACCCGGGCTATCCCTATGAACACGCACATCCAAAAACGGGATTGAGTTGTCTTGTTCCACTTCTAAAGTAAATTTAATGGAGGGGACTTGGTCATTTAACTGAAGGAGGAAGTCATCCAGGTCACGATTCATGGGCCAGATATCAGTGTAGTTTTTTCATATAACAATATTGTGAAAAACATCATAGTAAAAAATAGCCCTACCAATAATTTAGGCATTATCTATAAATTGGGTGTAAGCAATGTGATTCCTTTTACATAGGTCAGACGGGAAAGGATTTGCAAACGCGTGTAAAACCATCAATATTCCGTTAGAACGGGACAGTTGTCCAGTGCCCTTTTTGTCCATTTGTCAGAGTTATCCCATTGTATTGATTGGAATAATGCTTCAGTTTTGTTTCACTTCTAGCAACATTGTTAATAGAAATATTCTTGAGTCGGCTATAATTCAACTTACAAATAACCTTAACATGAGTAAAGGTCTGTTTCAACTCGATCCCGTTGCTCTGAATTCCTTCAGAATGGATTTAAACAAAAAGGGCAGGTTGTTAAATCTTGGTAAAAATTTGTTTTTGTGTTGTTTCCTTATAAATCTGTAGGTTTCTCTTACAATTTTATTTTTCAATTTTTTGCTGTATGCGTGTATGTGTATGTATGTATGTGTATGTGAGTATGTGCGTGGTCATTGCAGTTAAATGTGTGTGTATGTATATGTGTGTATATGTATATGTATGTATGTATGTGTGTATATGTATATGTATGTATGTATGTATGTATATATATGTGTATGTACCTTACCTTACCTTACAATGTATAGGGTTGTAAATTTTGACTTGGTCCGCAATCGATATGGACCGTGACTTGATGGATACCGTAATGAAATTGACTGGATTCTTTGGATCTGATATAATTTGCATGTCCGTTATAATAGATATAGAATGTAACATATTTGTGGATAGTAGTCTATTATGACTTGCTCCTCTGGACCGAGATATTCTATCTTTAGTTTTAAACCGATAATTAATTATTTTTAAATTGATAATTATAGTTTCGTAAAAATTGGTCGTTGCCAATTTACCGGCAGTTTTTAAATAAGTTTCTTATGTTCTTGTGGTTCGGAACCCACGTAAAATTGTAGGTCCCCTCCGCCACCACGGAGGACATACACAATACACGATTACGAACACAGTTAGGTAGACCAGCCATGAGTGGATCCTAGGGTCTTTGTTGGTCTGAAACATTATAACATCATTATAACATTATAACCTCACAAATGTTCTGCGCGATGATTTCTCATTTCGCGAAGGTCAAGCTTGTATGTGTATGTATATATATATATATGTGGTGTGTGTGTGTTTGTATATATATGTATGTATATGTATATATATTTGGTTATGCGGGTATACATGTGTAGTTGTATTATTTGTAATTTTTTCAATTTATCTTCTTATTTTATTTCATTATTCTTTTGCGACCTACCGTTTTTTCAGACAATAATTATACAAACAAATCTTTGGTAATTTTTTCCCTTATGCATATATATATATATATATATATTCTGTAATATTTGCGTTTATATTTCGTATATATACCGTATATATGTTGTATATATTTTTATGGTTCTTTATATATCATCTAGGCATCTTTGTTTCCCAATTTATATTTACTTGTACTTTTTATTCGTTTGTGACCATAATATGCATGATTCAGACAATAACTAAAAAACCTTTGGTAATTTTTCCCTTATAAATTGGTGTGCCTCTCTTAAAATTTATTTTTCAATTTATTATTATTATTTTTATTATTTTTAATTTTTTTTTGGTTATTTCTTTATTTCTTTGTGACATATATATCAATTTGGCATCATCTATTAAATTGATTGTAAACTTCCCTTTTGAGCTTGAATTTGTAGACTCCACTTACAATTTTTGGTTTTTATCTGTTGGTTTATTTCTTTATGGTTATTTAGGCTGTGACATATATACACTTAGGCACTTTTTATATTTATATTTATTTTTATTTCTTTTATTCTTTTGTGACCTGTTCGATAAACAAGCCATTTGAATTTAATTGAAGGTCGGCCAAAGTGCTAAAAGTGTCATTTTCCCATACAAATGTGTTTATCCTCCCACAATTTTTCTTTACTTACTATATATATGTATATGTGTATGTGTGTATGTATGTATATATATATATATATATATATATATATATATATTTTGTGGTTTTTTTATTTGTCGGTTTATTTCTTGATGGTTATTTAGGCTGTGACATATATATCACTAAGGCACTATTTTGTAATTAATTTTTTCTCAATTTATATTTATATTTATTTTTATTTCTTTATTCTTTTGTGACCTGTTTCATAAACAAGCCATTGAATTTATATTGAATGTCGGCCGAAGTGCTAAAAGTCAATTTCCCATACAAATGTGTTTGCTCCCCCCACAATTTTTTCTATGCTTACTATATATTGTATATATATATGTATATGTGTATATGTATGTATATATATATATATATATATATATATATATATATATATAATATATATATATATGTATTTATATATGAATATGTATGTATGTATGTTTATTTTTGTAACCTATATATTGCCTTGATCTGTCCTTTCACTCCAGTCTTCCTGAGGATGTCATTAGACGAAAGCGCTTGAGCACCCCTTTGTGTTTCTTTTCCCTTCATGGTTTTATTCATCATAAATATTTTTCACGTGTCACTTTCGTGAAATAATTTTCATCATATATATATAACTTCATTGAAGGGTTTGTTCTTGGGGAACCGTAACTTAGCAAGGAATAAGAGGACAAAGAGATGGTACATGTTTATTTACAAACGTTTCTGAAATTTTCATTTTCCATCATCAGTGCTAAAATTATAAAATCAGATAAAAAAATGAATAAATATAATAAACGGAAACTTATACAATATATTTAAATGAACGTGTGATATTAATGGTGTGTTTATAGGGTATATTTAAATAATTAAAATTAAAAATAAAATAATATAAAACAGAAGAGTGATCACTCGTCAAAATATAAAGTTAAATGCGAACAAAATTGAGAGGAGTCTTACCAGGTTGTTATTATCGGGGTAAGAGAACTAATTGAGCATAGGGTTGGGAATGATTGGTTGTTGGAAGGGGTCCATATTCAGGGACGTAGCCAGGAATGTTCCAAGGGGGGGGCGAACTTGAGCTACGTTCTTCAGGTTCCGTGGTGAATCGGGCGAGCCGATACATTTAGGGGGTCTAGGGAAGAACTGGAAGCTTTCTCAGCGGGTTCCGGAGCGGAGCCCCGTAAGCCAACGTATTTTAAGCTTATTTTGTGTAAAAACTGTCTGTAAATGTCAGTGCAACTGCCATTTTTTAACGGCCACCATACAGCCATCCACATGAAATATGTACCCTTTCCAAGAAAAGTTTGGATAAGACTATAGTTTTCATATTTAACAAAGAAAATAATTATTTAGTGTATACACGTTTAACAGTACAACATAGCTATGAATAACGAAATCATTAGAAGAGATCCAAATAAAACTCTCACGTATAAGGCAAGTCAAACGGATGCAGAAACAGCTAGATCAGTTAAGACAGAAGAAACGCACATCTGTTTAACATATATAAAATTTTAAACAGGATAATCGCTTGGAAAAACAATTTAGGGGCTACTTGACAAAAAAATATGTACTTAATCAAATACGCAATTACTTTACTAAATCAAAATCGAATATTTTAGTAAATACGCAATTTACATATAAGTCACCACAAAATCACATTACCGCCCACCGTCCGTTTTATTCCAGTAACAAATTGAGTCGTCTCGTCTTTTTTCTCGCAAAACTATCCAATATTTCGGACGCATCATCTAGAGTTAACTTGTCTCTCTCCATGGCGATTAAAGCTAATCCTGTCAGACGATCTTCACTCATTCTATTTCGTAGCCATGTCTTCAACCTGCGAAGGTTTGAAAATGAACGCTCTGGCGCAACTGTGGAAACAGGTTGACAGACACTCCTTCTATTATATATAGATACCAAATTGTTAAATGTCATAGTTTGGTGGTGAACCTTGGTTGTAATTACCGCAGATTTTTTCCCTGGACTTTCCAAGGGGGGGGGAGGCGACCGCCTCCGTTGCTCCCTCTTGGCTACGTCCCTGTCCATATTAGAAGAGTTGGAGCCAGATGGAGTGATGGTGGATTTCTTCTCAGTGTAGGATATGACAGTTTATTTGGCTATGTTTAAGTTAAAGGTAGAACTATAATCGTTGAGAGTTGATTTAATACTGAGGATGTATAGGGATTCCAGAATGCGGAGGTCGGTTAGATGGTTGGTTGTGTTAATAATTTTGAAATTGGAGGGAAGTAGTGCTAAGGGTCAATCTCTACCATGGAATGAGGTTTTCTTTAAGAAAGTTTGTGTAAGACTTGGCATTCATTTTTACACCATCAGGCACTCTGTATGGGACAGCTACTTCATTGCCTATCAATCCTGCCCAAAACATGACACTACCTCCACCTTGTTGGCGTCTTAATCTCGATGGTAGAAATTGGCTCTCAGCAATCCATCTTCTTGACCAAACATCAAGTCCCTCAAGGGTTGCTTTTCATTCATTGGTGAACAATACAGTATTAAAATCTGTTTTCACGTACTGACGCGCCCATTCAATACGCTGCTTCTTGCACCTGGGTGTTAATGGTGACTGAATCGTAGGTTTACACGTCTTGACAATTGTTTGGAGGATTCCACATCGAGATGTTCTTGGTACATTCTGTATGCCAGCCTGCTCAAAAACCTCTTTACTTGAGGACAATGGATGCTTTGCAATTTGCGCTTGATTACAGATATCTGCCGGCCTGTCACTTTTCTTATAGCTCCTTTATCACTTCGCTGCCTCAGTTTGGTACCCTCTGCTACAAACTTGTTTACAGTTCGATAAGCTCTGCCAAACTGCTTCGCAATTTCAATAGATTTTATATTTTCAGCGAGTAACTTGACTATTTTTCTTTTCTCAGTTAATGGTTAAATCCTTTCTCTTACCCATTTTCACCATTTAGATCCGTGAATAGAATACTTGCTTAATAAGTCAGAACACAATATTTTACATATTTTTCAATAAAATGAGATAATTAATTTAATTATCAAAATATTTTATCGAAATGAATACCATCAATGCTGCTATATATAATGATTATTTGCTACAAATTTCATTGAAATCGGGAAAAACTTTTGAAAAACATTGGAGAAAATGTAATCTGCTTAATAAGTGCGAACGCAATGTGTGTGTGTGTGTGTATATATATAATATATATTATATATACAGTGGTGGGCACCGTTAACCAAAAAGTTAACTTCGATAACGATAATCCGTTAACCCCAATTTTTAACTCGATAACGATAATCCGATAATTTTACTCCCAAAGTTAACGGAAGTTAACGATAATCCGTTAACGATAACTATTTCTTTACTAACATT
Source organism: Bathynomus jamesi (assembly GCA_023014485.1). NCBI lineage: Eukaryota > Metazoa > Arthropoda > Malacostraca > Isopoda > Cirolanidae > Bathynomus > Bathynomus jamesi. The sequence continues at coordinate 64,920 of JAJOZX010007023.1, forward strand.
TAAAAAAATCAAGGAAAAAAGCTTAAAACCCATAGAAAATGTTGTATTTATGCAAAATCCAACAATAAATAGGTATTTAACTGTATTTTTATCAAGTTTTGCCAACTTTTTTGCTTAACTTTTTTTTTATTTTTAATAAAAAATGTACTGATTACATGTTTCGAAACCCTTGTAACCACTAACCATTAACTAAATTTTAATTTACCAGAGAATATTATGGCGGGAACTGAAAGGTAAAATTAAATTTTAGGCACATTTATTAAAGACTATGACACAATGTGCTGGTTGCCCTTCAGAAAGACCAACTTCTCAAAGTTAGGCCCAACTGCCAGTCTTGACCTCATGGGCCTCAGGATGTCCTTGCCGAGAGAGAAGAGCCGTTCCACTGCGGCAGAGGACGGAATTGGCAGACTGAAGGTTATGGCGGTTTGAATTCATTCGCGGAGCGGTGATCTTCCGTGAATGACTCCTCGCAGTTAACGTGTTAACGGACTTTAACAGACTAAATATCGAGTTATCGGGAGTTAACTGGTCCGATAACGATAAATGGAAATTAACTTCCGTTAATAGTCCATTAAAAAAAGTTAACTTCGTTAATTAACTGTTATCGGATTAACGCTTTAGTGCCCAACACTGTATATATACAGGGTGGGCCGAAAGTCTGGATCCATAGGAAAATAGTTATTTTAATACATAAATTACAACAAATGGTAAATACTTAAAATGAATATCAACTTTAACTCGTAAATGCGTATCGTGATACTGTACAGTAGTTCGTATCCAGTATAAATACTCAATACTTTTTTTATTTCAGCCAGAAATGGCTTCGAATCTAACAACAGAAGACCGGGTAGAACTTGTGCTCATGTACGCAAGACAGGGCGCTACACACAGAGAAGTTGCTACCGAATTCAATAGAAATCATCCTGATAAGCATCCAGTAACACATGCGACTGTGGCAAGTTGTTTAAACGTTTCAAAGAAACAGGAAGTGTACATGATCGACGCGTTTCTTCGTCCAAAAACTGCAACTGATGAAAATACCTCTGCAATGATATGTGAAACTTTAACGAATAGTCCAGTAAAGTCAACAAGAAGATTATCAAATGAAACACGCATCTCGAGAACGTCAATTCGAAGAATTATAAAAATCATAAATTCCATCCCTAAGTGTCTCGATGTCAGAGGCCGCCAATTTGAGTATTGTTATAATTTGTTGTTTATACTGGAGTACGAACCACGTACAGTATCACGGATACGCATTTACGAGTTAAAGTTGATATTCATTTTAAGTATTTACCATTTGTTGTAATTTATGTATTAAAATAAATATTTTCATATGGATCCAGACTTTCGGCCCACCCTGTATATATATACAGGGTAGGAGAAAAGTCTTTCAGGATTTTATTAATACAACTATTTAGTTAATAACATTACACAGATAAGTGTTCAAATGATGAAACAAATAAAACTAAAAATCTCAGAACTTTATTCATATAAATATTTTTTTAAAGTTTAATCTTCAAAGAGTTCTCCATCCACTATGATACATTTGTGGATTCTCTCTGTGAAACTCTTCATTGTACTTCTGAACATATCGAATTGGATCCTTTCCATTCCTTCATCTATTCTTATGCGGCCAAGGGCATTCACATTTGAATAGATGAAACCAGGAGTGTAGAGTTTGTTACACAAATAAGCGCAAAGGTAGAAATCACATGGGATTAAATTAGATGAGCTGGCTGGCAACTTGATGGGACCTCGCCGCCCAGCCCATCTTCCTTCAAGGTTCGTATCCAGACTCTCACGAGCAGCTGCAGATTAATGTGGCGGCGTTCCATCATCATGTTGATAAAGCCAATTCCTGACAACGCCATTAGTCAGCTGTGGCAAAACTTTGTCTCTCAGTACCTGGCAATAGCGTTTTCCATCCAACGTATCTCTCGATATGTCAAATGAAACTAGTCCTGAATAACCAATGTACGCCCAGACACAATCATATTTACACAATCGTATTTTGAGATTTTTTTCGCCCAGTAGTGAACGTTGTGTTTGTTTCCTTTACTCGTTAAACCGAATACACATTCAACTGAACATTTGCTCTTTCGAACGAAATCTGGATCACTGTTGAACTTTTGTCTCACTGTTTCAGCAAACTGCAGCCGTCTATCAGAATCATCGTCGTACATGAGCTTGAGATTAAGTGGTACTCCTGTGATTTCAATATTTTTGCTACTGAAAATCTGGAAATACACATTTCCTGTGCGACTTTTCTCGGTGAAGTTGTTGGATTGACTTGAAAATAGCGAGGACATTTTCTTTGTTGTTGTCTCCTGTAGTCGTTACTGGCCTTCCACTTCTTGGACGACTGGGCTCCCTGTTTCCAAAAGTTTGAGCTTCCAGTATCGAAGAGTGGTTGCATTGGTGGTGGTTTATTATATTTTGTTGAAATAAACGCAAACTTTCTTCACAATGGCGGTGACTCGGACAAGGGCCTTCCTGTTCTATCCTTGGGTCATTCCTGCGTTGTATAGTTGCTTTGAAAAGTATCGCATACGCTGCAGTGATATCATTGGAATTTATTTATTATTAACAAATTATTTGTATGTATAAAATCCTTAGAGACTCTTCCCCCACCCTATATATATATATATATATATATATATATATCAGCAAACAACCACAGGGAAAAGGAAACACAAAGTCCGAGCGCTTTCGTGATATATTCACATTATCAAGGAAACAGAAAATAGACGGAGATTACAAAGTAAATGAGTTAAATAGACAAGCAAAAAATTCACAATCGGCACCTCAAATTAAAGGCCTTAAAGCCCTCTAAAGATTTTTTCAATTGATAACATAATCTGTAGGCTGCTAAATTACAAATTTAAAAGAAGTATACTGTATAGATGAAATTAGACAAAAAAAACAATACAGAGAACAAAAATTATTATAATGGTTATTAACACTAATATTTAATTAAAGCACGCAATTAATTGGGAAGAATTTAATGAAAAACGAATATATATATATATATATATATACCGTCTGCCAAAAAAAAAAAGGGTTCACTCTAAAAACATCCATGGAATCAACATTTTTCAAACAATCACTATGAAACTTATACACGTAAAAGATACATAAAACATCTACGTGCAAACCAAATTTCTACTCGAAGCTACTAAAAATAACGATTTATTAAATATTTCTTGAATAATAGGTACTACAACTGATGCTCGACAAACTAATCAAGAATCCTTTATTTCCATTTTCACTTTTGTAAATTCTAATATACGTTTTTTTTTTGCAGGGTTATAAAATATAGTGAATATGTCATTTTCAGAGGAAGGTAAGATTATAATTAAGCATTATAAACAGAAAAGGGATATGGACGAATGAAACTACTCTCTGAATTCCCCAACAAAGGATGGACTCTTGGTGGTTTGGGAAAGCTTCTAAAGAAAATTGACGAGACTGGGGATATCAAAAGAAGAGAGGGAAGTGGACGACCAAAAACTGTTCGCATACAAGACAATATTGACGACGTTGAAGAACGTATATTAAGTCAGGTAAACCAGCCATGAACCCATATGACACCAGCTTGCATATCAAAAGAGTTACAATTATCAGAAACTAGTGTGAGACACATAATTAAACAAGATCTTCAACTAAAACCTTTCAAAAGAGTGCACGGGCAAACGATTACTTAAACTCATGAGCAGAAACGAACTCAAAGATCAAAACAAATCTTACGGCGAGTACCATGTGATAAACTTTCAAAGGCTTTTTTCACTGATGAAAAGAGATTCACTGTGGAGCCACCTCGGAGCAGTCAAAATGACGGAGTTTACTCGCACGTCCAATGTAAGCATGAAATACCTGATAGCAGACTTTTTGCAACCAAAGTCAGTTCTCAGCTAGTTGTCATGGTGTCAGTTGGCATATCAAAGTTAGGAAAAACATCCATTCATTCTATTGAACCTGGTGTAAAAGTCAATGCCGAGTACTTTTTCAGCAAGACGGAGCAACGTCCCATACAGCAATAGCAACTGTAGAATACTTAAAAAATAATGTTCCAGAATTACTTGAACCCCAAAATTGGCCACCTAACAGTCCTGACTTGAACCCTGTTGACTATGGAATCTGGAAAAATTTGGCACAAAGAGTTTACAGGAGCAGGGTGAGAAATGTTGATCACTTGCGTCACCTTCTTGTGGAGAAGTGGGAAGAGATACCACAGGAACACATCGATCGAACCATTGATGAATTTCGTCCAAGATTGAAGAAAATTGTTGAAAGAGAAGGGAAACACATTGAACAATTTTTTTAATAAGAATTCCAAAAGAGTAAAATGTTAATTTGATTTCTTTTGTAAACTTAGGATTTAAGTTGCTTCGAAATTCAAAATCTTTTTTTTTTTTTCATAGTTTTTTAATAGAGGCATTTCCTATATTTTATAAATCTTATGATGTATTTTATAACTAAAATGAGAATAAAAATTTTATTACCAAAGTTTTACCGCTTTTGTGGACTCCCAGAATTCAAAACTGAAGCGATGTTCACCAACAAAATTTGTTGAACAAAAACAATCCTCATTAAATCATTAATTTTGAATATAATAATCTGAAAATTGGTATACATATATACTGTTTACATAGTTTTTCTCTGTATGAGTTTCATTACGATTGATTAATAAATGTTGATTTCATGGCTGTTTTTAGAGTGAACCCTTTTTTTTGGCAGACGGTGTGTATACACTGTACGTCAACAAGAAAACAGGGGAGCAGTGACTCTGCTTTGGGGGGAATAGAGTCAAGAGTCACTGACCGACTGAATTTGCTCGTTGACTCAGTCAGATTTCCGCGCAGGCTGAAAACAGGGCCGCCGAGAGGGCGGGGAAGTCGGGATAAATCCCCTGGGCCAGGACCTCTTGGGGGCTCGGAAAGAGGGGGGATAAAATCTAAAAATATTAATAAAGCAATTGATTAAATAACAGAGAGGAAATATAATTAATGAACATGCATTTTACAGAGATTATCATAGTCAAACTGAAACAGATAAAATATTATCTGCGGTCCACCAATGCCCAAAATCGACTGACAGATCTGGGAACCATTGTAATTGAAAGCCAGTTAGCCCGTAATTTAAATTTCATCAGAATCATTTACCATTTTGCTAGAGAGAAGGCAAAGAACGTACACTTCTAATTATGAAAATCTTGCAGTAAACAATTGTCTTGCCTGCATGGACTGGTACTGCATTTGTAAATTGTATGGTGATAGAATTAATATAATTGATTCGAAAAATAAAATGGTCATTTTCTTCTAAGTTGTTTATTCATAATGTATGTTTTGAATAGTGACTTGGACATATAATCAGTTTGCTTGTTATGTACACAAAAACATTCACAATAAAATACTGAGTAAACAGGGGGGCCCCATATACCAATCCTTCCCAGGGGACCGTGGCAGCTCTCGTCGGCCCTGGCTGAAAATGCTGGAAGCCCAACAGCATAGTCGATATATATATGTAGTCTGGAAGATTACTCTTGTAAAAATGCCTGCGCTTCAAACCCCGACTGAGTAGCCAAATAGGTATATACATTTTTAAAATGAGAGTGAATTAGGCAAATTTTATTAAGTAATTTCAACGTACAAAATTTATTTTTATAAAATTAAGTATTTAATTTATAATTTCTTAATTAATTAATATTCTTAAAAATTGCAATATTATAATCATGCAACTCGGACGGAGGATATTTTTGTAGCCAATCAAAGATGCTGGGGGTTGATAACGTAATGACCCAACTGCAAACAAAAAAAATAATGGCGTCTCATATATATTCAAAGCATTCAATGTTAATTAAAGTTGTATATTGTAAATAAATGCAAAATGCCGTTAAAGTGTGCCGCGGCAATCTGTAACAATGTAGAAACTTCCATTTGAATAATGACGTCATCAATGACGTAAAAAGAAAACGGGGACAAGTGACTGCTCTCGGGGATCAGAGTCAAGAGTCACTAAGGGCCAACAGCTGCTCTCTGACTCAATCAGAAATCTCGCGCAGGCTGAAAATGCTGGAAGCCCAACACTGTATATTAGGGTGTTCAAAATTAGGAAATGTTGAAAAAATTTAACATACTATGTTTTTTCATATTATTTGGTCGAAGTGAAGTCTTTTGATACCATTTTCATCAAAATCGAAATTAGCCTCGGGGTCACTGAAAGAGCTTAAAGATAGCATGTTTCAGTCATTTATGGTAAAATGCTAACTTTGTAACTAATGGAGATAAGCCTATCAACCTGCCCCTCGTTTTGATCCTCTGGACGAGAAAATGCGATTGGAAGCAATTTTGATGTCGATATGAGTTACAGTTTTTAAGATATTTACCACTAAAATATTTTATTATTAATGTTTTCATGTACATATATTTGTAGTAATTTTTTCATCCTCATGTAGGACCAGTAAAATAAAGGGGTAGGAGAATAATAAAATGCCCACTCCGGACCCACCCCTGTTCGACCTGAAGAACAGGCTCCGGCATTTGCATTTGATTATCCTCCCGGTCCCCACTCTTTATTGATAAACAAATTTACAAATTATTCTCTACAATTCTATCCTAGTGTTTCTTCGAGAAGTCGGGATACTTGTTTCGGTACTGCTCGACAGCCTATAGTAATCTTTGCCGTTCCTTATGGTTGTCAGTTATTGTTGTGGCATACTCTGTATTCAGCTTGACACCCCTTTCAGCGGCATCGTTTACCACCTTCAAAGCTTTCACGAAATTCTCTGCGACCTGATAATCCGCATCTTGTGGCCAGTCAGCCATGGGTTTCTGTAGCCATTCTTCGCACACATCCAAGCAGCTGAACAAGAAATGAGAATGTGAAAGTTGGCCTCCCGATCCTGAAGCTGTCTGGTTTCTCAGTTTCAGTCAGCTTCGACGTTATTGCCTGCTTCAGTTCGTCTGTGGCTGCGGGATGGTGACTGAACAGAGAGAAGACTATGGCTTCCTCCGTCAGATACCACTTGTGACAGAAGAATTTCTCGAGAGCGGCGTTGTCCACCTCCACGCCTGTTTGAAGCTTATCATGGCTTTGGTAAACCACAGGTCATTGATTGTTGCATCTACTCCCCTACTTGCTTTCATCCAGTATGGCGTGTGAAACAACTGAATGAAAGTATTCAGTCTTCTCAGCTTCGTCAGGAGCCTCTCATCATAGTGTAACTGCTCTACCCACATAAGCATCTTCTGGGCGTAGAGCGTTGAACCAGGTTTCTTCTTATGGTGACCTCGAGGAGGCACCTCTCCTACGAGGATCAGTGCGTTCTCTGAACATTCTTTGTAGTCATCCCGAGGCGACTTCTCTCCCGTTGTAAGCACTTCAATCAGGTCTTTCTTTGCCTCTTCTGCACGTTTCAGAAGCCACGGGTCCGAGAGTTAAAGTGTTTGATGCAGCAGACTAGTGTCTATGGAGTGTCATGCAGACTTGAACTGATGGAATATGGTATGTTCAGGACCGTTGGTCTTTCAAAACAAGGTCTCCCACACACTGCCATAAGCAAGTTCCAAAACATGGTGCTTGCAGCCCAGGTAGAACACTTTATTCTCAGTGAGTTCCTCGATGTACTTAGCAGCTTCTCTCTTCCAGCCACTGTTACTCGCGGTTGTATATAAAAACGAGAGCTTTCACTTTCTCTTTGACCTCCCACATTTCCAACATCTCTCCAGGTGCTTCTATTTGAGCTTTCCCAGTAGTATGTGATAGCCTCTGAACACCAAGAAGCTTACACTTGGAAGAATTTGGAGTGGGACCTGAGACAAGTATAGCAAGTGCTTCGTGGGCATTACCGTACCTGTCCTTCGTCAACTTACCGTCCCAGTGCACTGTAACGAACTCAGGAGGGTTCTGTCGAACCGAATCCAGAATTTCTAACGAAATATTATGTCTGTTTGCCATGCGCTCACGGCGCGTAGTGCATCAGGACAAGTTGAACTTGGACAAGCTGACGCCACACACCTTTAGAACTGTGGCTACTATCATGGTTGCCTCATTACCACTCATTTTGATCCTATCAAATGTCGATGTTAGCTCGGGGTCCTGCATGATACGTTTTGGCGCTTTCAGTACCATGAACTGCGGCCTTGTTGATGGTCCTGGTGAGAAATAGGTGCTCTCAGGCTCTCCGTGGTCCTTTGTCTCACTGTCATCTGACAGGGCGCCGATTTCATCATCTTCTGGGGCTGCTGATATGCTACTCTGAGCTGATGCAGTTCGCATAGTTGCGATCTCTTTCTGGAGCGCCCTCAATGTCTGGAGCTTTTTCTTATCAGCGAAGATTTTATCGTTGCCACTAAGTGCAGCTTCTCGTCCATCGCGCTGGTCCAGATGAAAGCTTGTCTTCCCTTTTATCACCAGTCGTGAGAAGCTTATTCATTAGGACTTCCTCGATAGCATCAGAGGCTCCACTATCCCAGAGCTTATTGAGTTTATCTGCAAAGATGGCCCGTTCATTGTCTGGGTCACTCTCTCTTTCCTTATTCTTGTCCAACAGCCTCCACTCACGCCACAAAGTTTGCAGCTTCGCTTCGCAGTTATGCCTCCGAATGGTCTTTATACGTGCCATGTTCCAGAAGGTCGATACATTGTCTACAGTTATTTTAAATGATTCGTTCCTGTTCAGTGATGGGCTTTGATTTACATGGAAGAAAAACTGGAGTACTTGTCGTGCTGTAGGCAACTTTGCGCCACATATAATGGAGGACAGCTGACCTACAAGGAAATGATTTGTTTCATTCCTTACAACCGGTACAGATGGTGACACTGGCATTTTTACGAGGAAATGTTTGAGGCGTCTGAAGTCTTTTACCACTAGGGGTTGTCACTGGTTCAGGATTCATCTTAGCTTGAGGAAGTTGCGCAGGACGTAGATCGTTTATTAGGATACCGGAAAAGAGGTATTATATTACATGCTGGCCAGTTGACATATGGTATCTACAGCACATACAAAAGAAATTGACCAATATCATATCATATTTCATTTCAGTTGTGTACAGCGACTTACACCAAATGAAATGAAATTTTTGAACACAGAAATCACTACGGACGTATTCCTGAATCACCACAAACCTGCGTAACTCTATAACAATTGACATACTTTGATGTAAAATATCTTGAAAATTCCAATCGCATTATTTCGTCGAGAGGGTCAAAACAAGGGGCAGGTTGATAAGGTTAACTCCATTAGTTACAAAGTTAGCATTTTACCATAAATGACTGAAGCATGCTATCTTTAAGCTCTTTGAGCGATCCCAAGGCTAACTTCGATTTTGATGGAAATGGTACCAAAAGACTTCACTTGGACCAAATAATGGGAATACAAACAAACAAACAAAACATCTTTATTGCGGATCATTCACAATCCATAGCACAGTATGCTACATTTTTCAAATATTTTCTAATTTTGAACACCCCTACTGTGCCAACAGTGTATCATACCTACACTGTGCCTCAAACACAGCATACCCAGCATTTTATTTGCCTTATTTCCAACCTCTAAGCTCCTTTGAGACAAGTTTGAAAGGATTACATTACGTTTCATTTGGAAAACATGAGGCATTTGAGACCTATCAAATTTATCCAAGTCATGAGCTATATTTTAATACATAATAATAATAATAATATCTTGCAAAACATCAGTCTCAAGTCAGCTAATTAACGTACAACTATTTACTACTAACTACCAAGGGGTCTTCGGTAGATTCGTCGCCTGGGGGATTTCGTCGCCAGGACGAAACTACCTAATTGATGATCGGGACGAAACTACCCGAGATTCAGGGACGCCTGGGGGATTTCGGATAGTTTCGTCGCCATTCTTTTTTATATGGGGTTAAATAATGCAATGAATTCTTGAAATAGATTTGATTTTGCAGATGACAAATTGTTTATAAAAAGTAACGAGTTTGGTAAAATTGCAATTTAGCACCCAACTGGTGACCCCATTTTTTATTTATTATTTTTTTTCTAGTGCAGTCTTGTCTCCTCTTTCTAAATATGGAATCCAAATTTGTCACAAATAATAAAAAAGTTAAGCTATTTAAAGTTTACCTAATCACCAGTTGGGTGCTAAACTGCAATTTAACCGGATATGTATTGTTGTGCGGCCCCCGTTGAATGCCCGGTTAGGTTAATTGAATGCCCGGTTAGGTCAACTGTACACCCTTGACGATTGGTTAGGTTAAGTTTGATATTTTCGTTAAAACTAACGAAAATATCACGACTTAACTAACCAATCATCAACTACCCAAAATCCCCCCCAGGCGCCCTGAATCTCAGATAGTTTCATCCCGATTGTCAAGTGGGTAGTTTTCTCCTGGCGACGAAATCCCCCAGGCGACGAATCTACCATAAACCCTAACAAAGTAGCCTACATAACTTAAGCGAAGAATATACGCTATTTACAATTTACAAACACTCTTTCATTCATGAAAATTTTTCTTAGAATTAACTAACGAGCAACTATTTACCACATTATATGGCAAGTCATTTAAAATATCTACTACTCTATGACTGAAAAAGTATTTTTGTAGATCAAGTCTACAAGTCTAGATTAATATTCTTTTTAGCACATGACCTGGACTTTAGAACGACAACAGGTTTTTCTTATGTAGAATTTAAATCTGAATCTATTTTCTTCTATGATATTTTTTGTACAAATTGATATTAACGGAGATATAAGCAATTTTTGGATCGATTAAAATAAATAAATAAATTGCATGCGTATTAGGGCATATCATACTCTGGGTTCAGGGCTGAAATTTTGATAAAACAAAGTAGCTAATATGTATCCCTATGTAAAAATTAATTCTAAGATGGGTTTATTATTTGCAACTTTTCCGAAAAATCTAATTTTTATGGTCAAAATCGCGATTTTCTGATTTGAAGGCTGCCTAACGCAGCCTCAGGGCACCCAAACCAAAGCGCGCAGCTGTTCTGCATATGATTTAGTCTCAAAACTGCATTTCTGACCTCATCCTTGCTTTCTTGCGTGTTTCAACACCTCTGGGTGCTGAAAAAATGTTTAGATTTCACGTAAAATTTAAGAATTTTAAGTTTTTCTTCAAAGAATAGGCGCAGCTCACCAGCTCTACTCTGATCGAGTAGCGGGAGACTTGCCACCTCCACGTGTAGGTTTACACGCCTGTTCTTCCTGGATCCCTGAAAAGCGTGGTCTCATAAGATCTTATATTATGATCTTATGAGGACTTCAGCTCTAATGAGCATTAACGATGGTTCAGCCTCTTCATCAGCAACTTGAACCTGAAAAGCTCTTAAGTACGTCCTGCTTCGATCTGAACACTGGGAGCATTTCTCGATGGTCTATCCTGACTCTCACCGATCCATCTCTCCTCTTGACTGTACACAGCTTGGGAAGCAGTTGAGACTCCTGTACAGCTCTCTCGCAGGACTGAGTATGAACAGAGAAAGCGTCACTTTGAGTGGAGTTTTCTGAGATCCTCGAGCTCAGTCAAGGTTATCTTGCAGGTGAAAATAGGCTCGTAAATATTCTCTGATTCCCAGTTGATGAGATCCTCAGGTGAAGTGGCTTGCAGATTGACTTTGGGATTTTTATGGGGCCTCACTGTCGTATCACCAAAGTCTCTTCCTTCTCTGATCTTCTCTAGCTGGCTCACAGCAAAAGCTCTCTTATGCCCATCCTCACTGCACAGGAATGAAGTCAGGATGTTCTCAGGATGTACGTGGTAAGCTCCTCTTATCACTGCAGCAGAGATGATGTTCCTGACCTCGGTAGTCTGGTTCCTCAGCAGCCTCAGGCTTGAAAAAACGTGTGCAGGACCAAATTTGAGGTGGTGTTTCACTTTGATGTCGTAGTACATTTTGAAGTAGAAGTTAAGGCAGAACTTCACGAGGACCTCGAGCCTCCTCACAGGGCCGGTTTTAAGCCGATTAGACCGATTTGTTCAAATTGGGCCCCGCGCCCCGAGGGGACCCCGGGCACGCGCTCGAGTGGGGGACGCTATGATGAATTAATGAGTGTCCAGTGTGCACGAAGTTTCTTGTTACTGTGAAGGCAGTGAAACTATTCAGTCCGTCCTCGTATATCTATGTTTCAATGTTTTATTGCTAATCGTTTGTTTATTTGTTTTGTAATTTCAGTTTATCGTCGCCGTTTAGCTTTTTTAAAAAAAAGGTAATTTGTGGACGATATTCAAACCCTCAACACAGAAAGAGCGCTGTTAATGAGATTATATAACATAAAGCTTGGAATGTAAAGTTGTGTTGTTTGTTAAATATGTCCAAATTGTTTATATGTCCAAACTGCAAACTTGAAGTGTCTTAAGCCTGCATGTAACAGAGAAACGTGGTGGTAAGTAGATCTTACATATTAAATTAACTAGTTTTTGCCTCATTATCATAGAGAGCATTTACATTTCTATTTACTAGAGCTTGTTCTTTTGCCCCCTGCGCTTTTCTTCTTACTCCCAGGCTTTTAAAAATCATGAAATCTTTTGCTTTAATCATTAGATGCATACATGCACATCTTATTATTTTTCAGTGCCAGGGAGTCTTTATTGTGAATGGTTTTGTTTTTTGTTTTGTAATTTCAGTTTATCGTCGCCGTTTAGCTTTTTTAAAAGAAAGTAATTGAAAAAGCCCTTACATCATCGTCATCATGGCAAGCACAAGCAGAGATAGAGACAGGGCGAAAGTATTTGAGCGGCAATCAGAAACGAGCACTGGCCAAGGCTAAGGCAGCTGAAAATGAAAAACAAAGAGGTGCTCTAGCGAAATTTCTTGTCACTCCAACTTTGAAACAACAACGGGTAGAGGGCCCCGCTAGGCGCTAACAATTTTCTAATTGGGCCCCGCACTTCCTAGCGCCGGCCCTGCCTCCTCAACACCTGACCCTTCAGTCCGTGCTCCCTCATCCACAACAGCAAGATGGCCTGTGCAGTAGTGAGCCACCTGGATTGGTTCAGAGGTCCGCACTTGAGACCAGCCAACTGTGGACTGAGACTTCCAGACTTGATGGCTTTGATCAGAAGATAGCAGTTGTGCTGGTCTGTGGAGAGAGATTTGACTATCTGTACTGGCAGCTCTATGATATCTTCAGTTCCTTCCACTGGTTTGAAGTTGAAGTTGACCTCAAGTTCATTCACTTTCTCAAGAAGTTTTCCAATAGGCCACTGAAGCCTGACCGGGGAGTTACAGGGCCGTCCAGCTTGATGATTAAGTGCCTCAGGGGGAGCTCGTTCACATGGAGCTGACAGATCATCCAGTGGCACTTGCGACCCAGCATCTTCTCCAATAGGGCTATGGCGCCTCCAGACCACCCGTGTTGGTGTTGGTAGAGTCTCCTCCAATCATTACAAGGCTCTCGTCAACTCCGTGATCCAGAAGCCACTCATGCAGGCCCTGAGCGATCTTATGAGCAGGCTTTTCTCCTTCCTCAGGTTCCTCGGGAGTGAAATGGAAGAGGTACTTTCCTTGAGGCTCCCACGTGATAGTGTAATGCTCCTCGATCACTTTGCCAGAATGAAATCTCCCTGTCACTTCGTCATATTTCAACACCTTTGTGTTCCTATCCTGCTTGCCATCAAAAAATATCCCAGAGATCTTCTCCTCTGACCTCTGCGTGAGAGCTTCAATTGATGAGGCCATTACTTCCTCCTTGGCCCTCCAGACTTTCATGCCATCTATGGCCAAGTAAGCCTTGTCTTTGGAAAGATGACCGGCCTTGATGAGGTCGTTCAGGAAGCCAGTGGCAACTGCAGCTGCCGGAGCATTTGCCGCCCTGTACCTCAAAGCTGCTGAAGCTGTCCCTTGGATCTTCATGTGGTTTCGTGTAGCAGAAGTTGGAGTTTCGGCAGGTACTTCAGCGGGAACGTCCATAGGAGCTTCAGTAGCCTCAGCATTGCCAGACGCTTCTTTTGCAGCTTCTTCCAAGTTTGGCTCATCGTCCTCCTCAAAGTCTTTCATTAGTAGCCTCCTCTTTCTTCTTCCTCTTCACAGCAGACGCTTCTTCAGCCTCCTTCCTCTTCGCTGCTTTGATCTGTCTCCTGCTGTCTTCGAAATCTACAGAAGACATCTGGATTCCTGAAGCTTCGGAAGTCTTCACTCTCTGGTAGTACAGCCACTGAAGGTCCAGTTTAGGAATCTTCACCTCCAAAGGACAGTTACAGTTCACATGGGCCTTGAGGGAGCATCCTGAGCATCCACTCCCCTCTGAGCCGCACAAGAAGATCTGATGCTTCCAAACGCAGACTTCACAGAGTTTATCCAGATCAGCCATCCTCTTCTCCTGGGTAGCAGACTTAACTCTCCCGTTTACAACGTCTGTCATCTCCTTCCACTTCAACAAGATCTTATATGAAAGCGATTTTTCCGTGATTGTCACAGGCGGGGAGAACTTTACATTCGACTTCCTCCACTGAGTCATCACGAGTGAAGCCAGCTCGTCAGTCATCTCTCGGATAGGGTATTTAGACCTTTGGATGTCATGAATGAGGAACTTTTCCTCCTGCAGACGAATCCCTCTCTGAAGAACGGCTCTCCAAGTCGGCACCTCGCTGGGAATGAACTCCTTCCCCGGGCCCACAACATCCGAGAGCTTTGAACCTGACATTTTCCTGGTTTTGGGGGCAGATTCGGCCATCACGTCTAGTCGGTGCTTATTCTTGCTCTTGACCAATCTGTAACAAATTCATATCAGTATGTTTAGTGTTCTTTCGCCAAATATAGACAGGAATAAATTTTTGGTTATAATCAGGTTGCCAGCCGGCATTTTTAATTACCAAATTAACCTAAATTTGGTAATGAATATTTATTTTGGTAATAGAAAACTGAATTTGGCATTGCAAATTTAATTTAAAATTCGTAATAATGGTGTAACATAAGCTCCCTTTGTCATTCAGTACCATTTAATTTTAGCGTAGGGGTTATCATATCTGACCGGCAATCGGAAGATCCCGGGTTCGATTCCCGGGTGGTTACTTCATTTTTTTCATTTGTTTCGTTCTTTCGCTCTCATCTTGCGCGGAATATTCTCCTATACAAAGCGTCGTTCTTTACGTTAATTATACTGCGTGTTTGCAGTTATAATGTATATAATGTTACGGCATGCGGGAGGTGCCCTTTGGGGCATTGGTTTCTGCGCGCATGTAGAGGAATTACGACATTTGATTGAGTGAGGCCCGTGGTGTAATGGTTATCATATCTGACCGGCAATCGGAAGATCCCGGGTTCGATTCCCGGGTGGTTACCTCATTTTTTCATTTGTTTCGTTCTTTCGCTCTCATCTTGCGCGGAATATTCTCCTATACAAAGCGTCGTTCTTTACGTTAATTATACTGCGTGTTTGCAGTTATAATGTATATAATGTTACGGCATGCGGGAGGTGCCCCTTTGGGGCATTGGTTTCTGCGCGCATGTAGAGGAATTACGACATTTGATTGAGTGAGGCCCGTGGTGTAATGGTTATCATATCTGACCGGCAATCGGAAGATCCCGGGTTCGATTCCCGGGTGGTTACCTCATTTTTTCATTTGTTTCGTTCTTTCGCTCTCATCTTGCGCGGAATATTCTCCTATACAAAGCGTCGTTCTTTACGTTAATTATACTGCGTGTTTGCAGTTATAATGTATATAATGTTACGGCATGCGGAAGGTGCCCCTTTGGGGCATTGGTTTCTGCGCGCATGTAGAGGAATTACGACATTTGATTGAGTGAGGCCCGTGGTGTACTGGTGTAATGGTTATCATATCTGACCGGCAATCGGAAGATCCCGGGTTCGATTCCCGGGTGTTTTCATTTTTTCATTTGTTTCGTTCTTTCGGTCTGATCTTGCGCGGAATATTCTCCTATACAAAGCGTCGTTCTTTACCGTTAATTATACTGCGTGTTTGCAGTTATAATGTATATATATATATATATATATATATATATATAATTATATATATATATATAAATAAAATTTTATATATAATATAAAATTATATATATATATATTAGGGCGGATCGAAAATGAGGTTTTTAAACTTTTTTTCGAAATTCAAATATGGCTAGTGCGGAAAATATGTGGGTGCTATAGATAATGACTGTGCATAAATATTAGTCCTGCGAAATTATATCTTCAGGTGCCACAAAGCCGTCGAAAAAAGTGAAATATAATGATTTTCTTATATTCTGCATTAGTACAATAACTGAAACTTACTTGTTATTATTATATATTAAGTGTTCCAATTACCAAAATAGTTACTGAATTACGCAGCTCTTAGTTTATTTAGATCAATGTTCTTTTGATTAATGATCTAAATAATCCAGAACTCACCACGAGGAGGTGGCTGCGTGTCGAGCTCCACCCATGCCCTCCCAACCACCCATCCTTGCGCATGTTTTTTCTATTTACGTTTTATTTAAACTTTATATTCAGCTTTACTTTCGAATGATGGCATTTTTTTACGTGACTGAAGTGTTGATCTTATGAAGCCATCTCGCGCGTTCAATCCAAATACTTTTGATGATGCTTCAGTCACTAATTTTACCATTCTTTCTACTACTTGTGTATGACAAGGGAATTTCTCGAATGGAGGGGTACTCTTGTTTTCTATGAATTCTTCAATCTCATTTTCTGTCAGGTGTCTTGTCACAGGTGGTTCAGTGACAATGCATTTTTGCCAATTAATTAAATCAGTATAATCAGTAGCTTCAAATTGAATAACAGGTACTGTGAAACGCCTCACAACTTTTTCCTTGTTTGTTTGCCTTGCTTTCTTTATTCGCCTCCACGCTAATTCTCTTATGGCGCTGCGGTCATCATGAATCATTGATGCTAGAATATTTTCTGGATTTGCAAAAAATGCATTTCTTTGTATGACAGGGTTTACAATATCCTTTACTTCGTCATTCAGTGTTCTTGTTAGTTCAATAGTTTTGAAAACATGTTTTGAGCCATTGACAAAAGACGTACTTTGCTTAATAGAAAACCAAATTGGGATGTAGACCTTCATTATAAAAGAAGCAATGTTCATGAGGTTCTCAGAGATGGACTTACAGTTGAAACGTATAGACGAAGCAAACGATTTGCTGTAGTCAGCCATCGTGAATGTGCCATTTTGCCTGGACTACGATGAGCAAGATCTGGAGAGCAATATCCCTTTGTTATGGCCTGATGAATATCAATTAGATATTTTTGGTCGGTGCTAAGATCTTCACAGTCTACAGTTGGTTCCTCAGCATCAATCCTTTCAAACTCGACAATAGGAAGACTCTCACAGTTCTCTAATTCCCTGCCAATAGGACCGGTGAATCCGCGGGGCCAGATGTTTTTCCATCCAGCTTTGCAACTAAATGGCGTAATGGCCAATTCATTGGCATGGAGCTGGCACACTAAATGTTGAACTGGCTTCTTCAGCTTCAATTCTATAAGCCTTATAACGCCTCCCTTTTCTCCAGTGTTGACTGCTGCACCATCGCATCCAATGGCAACAAGGTTTTCCAGGTTCATGTCATTATTTCCAATATACTCAACATTCCTTTACATATTTCTTCAGCTGATCCAGAATTCACAGAATAATGGCCCAAATAATCTGAACCAGGTTCTCTCACTAAAGTGATATGTTCTTCTGTTACCTTCTTCTGATACACTTTGGACTCTTTTTTTTCTTGGAAGTGTAGAATCTTTTCGACCATCAAAATAGATTCCTCTGATTGGGACCTGATTTTGATCTTTCATAATTTCTGATCTCTTCTTTTGTCTTTCTCTTCTGATTTTACTCCTAACCACTACTTCAGATGTATTGTCAATAGAAACTTCTCCAATATCTTGCAATACTGCACTAACAATGAATGCTGCAGCTCGATCTGAAACTGCAGTCCTGTCACAAGCAGTAGCCACTGAAGGTAGATTTGTAGTTTTCCTTTTCTTGAATAATTGTTCTTCAGGTCGTTCGAGCTTTCTCTTCGAGCTAACTGGCTCTGGAAATGTATCGTCTGATATTTCGCCAGATTCACTTTCACTATTTGATGTCGATGATGATAATTCAACATTTGTATCCTGCAATTTCTCCTGTGAAGATTCTTTGGTGAGCCTCACAGCTTCTTTTTGCTTTCTTACACGTAGATGCTTTTTTCTTTGAGAGTGTAATATCTATCTCAATAAACAGTTTTCTTTCGCTCCTTTGATCTAAGAGGACGTCACTTCTTCCTTTGGAACCGTTTTTTCTTTGGGACAAGAACATTGTGTTAGTACTTTGCACTTGCACGCTGCAATGTCAAAAAGTTTCGTGTGTGCTTCTTTTTTGAACATATCAATCTTTGGCTTTGTAAGCTTCAGAATTTTTTCTGCTTTGGTATGGCTTCATAATGACACGATACTTTTCGTGGTAGCTTCTGAACATTGTTTCAATTCGCCTGTCTGACAGAATTGGGACGGAAGCACTTTCCCAAATTGTTTTCAATTTATCAACAACTTGTTCTAATATTTGAGATATTGAAGGATCTTTATTAGTATTCTGTTTCAAATCGTTTCTTACAAACAAGTAATATTTAAAACTCCTTCGTATGTAGGAAGATTCCTGTGCCACAATCTTCCCCATACCAAACATAGGGCACTCAGTTGAGGCCCTGGTTGATTTTGCACAAACTCGAGACATTTTGAAAGTATACAAATCTGAAAAAGAAAGAGCTAATATCAATTATACGTTAATTTCAGTTAATAGTACATGGCAAACTTAGGCAACACAATACAGAAAT
The DNA here is from genome assembly GCA_023014485.1 of Bathynomus jamesi. Lineage (NCBI taxonomy): Eukaryota > Metazoa > Arthropoda > Malacostraca > Isopoda > Cirolanidae > Bathynomus > Bathynomus jamesi. The sequence goes on from JAJOZX010007023.1 coordinate 83,697, forward strand.
GCAAAATATATAAGAAATATAGTTTAGACTATCTGAGTAACGCCAAACAACAGAACACCCACCTGCTACGAGAGCGACAGCTACACTGAACCGAGGTACTCACGTGACAGCTGAGTGAGCGACTATAGAAAACTGTTTTTAGAGAATAGAAACTTTTTTTAAAGGTTGACTGAGCTATTTTTATACAGTGTGAATAAATTCTTGTCTATTGTGCATCGTGGACTCTTCTGTAATTATTGGTTAAATCTGCTTTTTTCTATTTTTTCAATATTGAAGGTCATTGTGGCACCTGAAGATATTAATGTTAAGATTTTAAATTTATACCAGCTTATTTCCTCACTACTCCACACATTTTCCACACTAGCCAATTTGAAAATTCGAAAAATGAGTTTTTCACTCCGCCCTAATATTATATATATATATATATATATATATATATATATATATATATATATATATATATATATATATATATAGATATATATTAAAATTATATATATATATATATATATATATAAAATTTATATATATATATAATAAAATTTTATATATATATATATATATATATATATATATATATATATATATATATATATATATAACAGCACATAAAAACAATCGTAATGAAAAATTCATTTCATGGATCCAATTGGACACATGTTATCATAGACAGAAATTCACCCTATGAAAACTTTGTGTCCATTTCGAAACGAACTTTCAATAAAGTCTTTTCTTCACAGTTATTAAAAATATTACTTAAACAAAGTAAACAGGGAGCTTCATTAATACTTCTAGAATGAAATTATTGTCAAAACAAATATAATAATGGTGATTAAACTTAGGAAAATTACAAAAAACACTTACCGAAAAAAATGGCGTCCACTCACTTTACTTCACAATTATAACTGGTGTAATTGCTCAGAGCCATCTATTGAGAGAATGTTGAACTTCGCCTTCTGCGTCCAAATGGTTACAAAGATTCAAATGGAGTAAATTTTTTTCTTATGTACGTAGGTATGTATTAAACCTGTGTAAGAGTTAAGCAAAGTTAATGTGTCTAAATGGCAACAAATTACGACAAAGGGTTAAAAATATGAGGTTGTGTTCAATTGAATATTCGATATTTCAACATAGAACAGAAAACCGCAATTTTGAATATGATAACGCGATTTCTGGGAAAAGTTGCAGAAAAGAAACCCCTCTTAGAATTAAATTTTACATAAAAATACATATTAGCCAGAGTGAAATTCGGTCTCGGGAAAGTATGATATGCCCTAAATTGCGCATGCGTAGATGCATTTTCCGGGAAGAAAACGATGTTGAACTTCAAATTCAAATTCATCATGGGCTCATGGCCGTTGTGTGTACCGGTTGTGACCTTTCCTATTACAACGTCAGTAAGCGGTGTTTCAACGATAAGGAAGCCGCTGTTAAGATCTAGAGCAGTGGTTCCCAACCGGTTTTGGCTTATGGCCCCCTTATGAACCTTATTTTTTCCTGTGGCCCCCCATAAGCATTATTTTCAGTAGGTAATATGCAGATTTAACTCTATTTTACAAAATAACATTTTCCTGTGGCCCCCTTCAAATGTGCCATGGCCCCCAGGGAGCCATATGGCCCCCGGTTGGGAAACACTGATCTAGAGTAACATGGTTTTTGGCATGAAAATTGTTTTTTCTGCTGTATTTCACTGTTATTTGTGCATTTCTAACCTTCAAATATCCCCACAGGGGGGTCCGGGGCTAGGAGCACGGCGTTAGGCCTAGGTTAGGTTAGGTTGGGCTTTTTAGGTTTGATAGTGCCACTGGCTCACTACGGCTAGGAGCACGCCCTCTTTTACCCCACAATTTCCCTCTACTTCAAAGCCCTGCCCACTTCTGGGGACTTCAAAATCGTAGGAGGGGTGGGGGAATATCTCCACAACCGCTCATTTGCACAAGAAATGAAGGTCAAATTCGCACAAAACACAGTGAAATACAGCAGAAAAACCAATTTTCATGCCGAAGTCCAGGTCATGTGCTAAAACGAATATTTACCCAAGTCTGTTTTCTAATATTTTTATTGTACCCATGAGTTATCCCATCAGCCTCTAGTGAGAAAAAGTTACGTACATCCAAATTGTCCAAACCTGAAAACATTTTGAACATCTGTATCATATCTCCCCTCATACAATGTTAATCTTTCCCTGTAATCCAATCTTCTTCGGTTAGGGATAAGCTTGGTTGCCCTACATTGCATACCTTCAAGCATATCAATATCGTGACTAAGATGAACGGACCAGGCTTGAATGAAATATTCTTGAAGACTTGTAGTAAGAAAAATTGTATAAAATCTTCATGCCTACAAAGCTGTAAGACCAGATGAAATACACCCAAGAGTCCTCAAAGAAACAATTAATATAATAGTAACACCACTAAGAATGATGTTTATTAAATCACTACAGGAAGGGAACATACCATTGGATTGGAAAATTGCCGTTGTCACAGCTATCTATAAGAAAGAAGAGAAAAAGAAGGCAAATAACTGACATTGCAGGTGGTAAAGATAATAGAAAGCATTATAAGAGGAAGATTGATCAATTTCATTATTGCAAACAACTGTTTATCGGAGTGTCAGCATGGATTTGTCGCTTGTAGATCTTGTCTAACTAATCTACTTGAGACCTTGGAAGATTGGACTTAAATGTATGATAAAAACAAAGCCTTTGATACAGTCTATTTGGATTTCAGCAAAGCTTTTGATAGTGTTGCATTATGTATATTAATCAATAAGCTAAATAGAGTTACTGTCAGGGGAAATGTCATTAAGTGAGTTGAGGGTTTCCTTACGAGCAGAAAGCAACGTGTATCAGTAAATGGAACAAAATCAAAATGGCAGAATGTAGGTAGTGGTGTGCCACAGGGGTTTGTCGTGGGGCCCATTCTCTTTGTAATATATATAAATGGCCTGCCCTTCTCAGGGCCCAAGATGGGGGTGGGGGACAGAAGGGACAGTTGACCTGGGGCCCGGGAAGCTGAGAGGCCCGGGAACCGCATGGTGGCTCAGAGGGTCTTGGGTAGATTCGTCGTCGTCGTCACCAGGACGAAACTACCCAATTGACGATCGGGACGAAACTACCCAAGATTCATGTCTTATAGGCTAAGGTTAAGAATAATGGACAAATTTTTTTGTTTTATTTGAAGAAAAAAGGGATCTTTTCCTTTATAGCAACAGTTAGGTCAACTGTACGCCCTTGACGATTGGTTAGGTTAAGTCGTGACATTTTCGTTAGTTTTAACGAAAATATCACGACTGTAAAGGCGCGTCTTGACTTGGGCATTTTAGTCAGAACGAACCGAACGAGCAGACAGCGCACGAACGAACTGAACGAGCTGTTCGAGCGCAAGCTCGCTGTATTCTGCGTGTTCGCCGGTGCTCGTCTTATTCCCACCGTTTTACTCAGTGTAAATATGGATTTGACAGTAGCAGCAGGTGCTTTCTTCATTATTTATTTCTTAGCCAAAAAGAAGAGGAAATCGAAGAGAATGTAAGGGTAAACATTTCTCTCTGTCCCACTCCATGATAAAAATAAAACACACCGAATAGCTGGAACAGCGCGAACGCCCGTCCTGACTGCGCACCAACGAGCAGCTGAATCCTTTTGAGAACGCACTATTTACCGACAAGCGACGGAAAACATTTGGCGCGCTCGGCTCGGCTCGGAGACACGTACTTACTAGCCGAATTCTGCTCTGCGCTGTCTGCTCGTTCGGTTTGTTCGGACTAAAATGCTCAAGTCAAGACGCGCCTTAAGGCTATTCAGGTCTTGGGTAGTTTCGTCCCAATCGTCAATTGGGTAGTTTCGTCCTGACGACAAATGATCACGAATCTACCATAAACCGTCCAGAGGCTTCATACTAAATGAATAAATGGGTAAAATATAAAGAATTTTTTTTGCATTACTCATTGGCGCGATCCGCAGTAGAATATTTTGCAACAGTTCTTAGGAAAAATGTTACGCTTGGTGATAACTTGTGAATTTGGCATAAAATTTGCTGACAGTACACTTTTTGTCCTAGTAGCTTGCTTAATAGAGTGTGGCAAATTTATTCTTATACTTATGTTTGTTTTAGTTGAATATTTGTATAAAATAAAGTTAGCTAGTTTTGTAATATTCTATCCATTTAATGTCATTCACATGCAATGAATTATTAATTTCTGTGACTGTCCATTTTTCAGAATCTTTACCATGTTTATTTGTCTTGGATTTTATACTGACCATGTATATGATATTTGATCAGTGCAGTGTACTTGCAAAGAGAGGTGATTCACCATCTATGAAACAATGGAGAAAGCTATATGTAAGACTTCCTGAGCATGAAAAAAGCTTGGATCATAAACTTAGCTACTGTAAGTGGAAAGCATTAGAACAGTCACCTTTAGAACATGGAACAGCTAGATTTAAAACCAAATACTAAGTGAAACTGAAGAATGGAAAGAGATTTTAAAGAGACAGTTGGATGTCACTTTACATCTTGCAACAATATGTTTATCATTTCAAGGTGCTAATAATGTGATAGGTGACCATCGCAGTGGCAACTTTCTGGGTACTCTAAAGTTGCTAGGTTGTTATGACAGAGTGACTCATGAACATTTGGCCAAAGTTAAAAAAAACAAGCGGAAGGTAAGAGCATGCGAGGTAGCCCTGTTCAAATATCAATTTTTTCTTATTTTCATAGGTTTCTGTACTTTTTCCCATGCTTTTTGACCTGAAAAGGCCGAAAATCACAACCATTTTGACCTAGGTTGTTGGGAAGCATTGCCGCATGGAGCTTTAAGTTTTCTGCCTTGAAATCGGCCAAAAGCACCAGTTCCGGGGTCCCTTGAATCATGTTTTGCACTATAACTTTTATCTAAACAAGATAGAGCAACAAAATAGGTACCAAATTAAAGTGTTTTTAATCCTCTTTCTAACTTATACAATTATGATAGTCTTGGAACAAGAAATGGCACATTGGTACATACAAAGATTTCAGAAATATCACAAAATTCGTTTTCTCACACTCAAGGCAGACAAGGCGCCTTATTCATGACACAAATTTGAGATTAACATTTTGTCACAAGTCTAATCGATCAAGAAGTGAAAGCATTACATGATGATTAATTTCATAATGACATTTACACAGTCAGTTGTTGAGAGTTTGTTTCTTGAAGCTGTCAAAGCGGCGTCTGTTGAACTCCACAGCTTGAAGGAGATAGTCCCTTTGCTTGGCATCTGTTGTTATGACATTTGCAAAGTCGGTCATCATCTTGACACCACGTTCAGCAATGTCATTCACCGCTTTCAGATTCTTAACATAGTCCAACGCTTTTCTGTAGTCCTCATTCTGTGGCCAAGACGTGACAGGTTCCAGAAGCCACTCGGATCCAATGTTCAGTGTGTCCAGCAGGAAATGTGATTCTGGGCCAATGAGATCAACCAGGTTGGTCTTAGCTGTGACTCTCTGGAATAGAGGCTTTCCTGTTCTGAAGCTGTCTGGCTTCTCAGTGGCATGTAACTGGGCAGCAATGTCGTGCTTCAATGTGTCACTCAATCTACTGCTGAACAGGACAAATGGCACGACTTCCTGCGTCAGGTACCATTTGTGGTTTTCCATCTTATTAAGTACTGCATCAGCAAGCTCTGGGTCAGTTTTCTTGTACTTCAACATGTCCTGGATTAGACTTAGATCATTCACGGGAGCATCTGCAGCAGACATTGACATCATCCATACAGGAGTGTAGAACAGCGCAAGGAAGGTGTTGAGTCTTTCCAGCTTTGATACAGTGTCTTCGTCGTACTCAAGTTGATCTGCAAACATCAGCATTTTCATGGAGTACAGGTTTCTGGCCATCCATCTGGCCTGATGAATGGCGCCTGGTCGACTCCAGTGAATACCTCGAGGAGGCGTTCCTCCAAGAACAATGACTGTCAGTTCAGCCATTTCCCTGTAGTCGGCTCTTGGAAGCCTTTCTGCTGTTAGAATGTCTTGGAGTATTTCTTCACTGTTCTTCTTCTTTTCCTTCAGCCATTTGTTGTTGATAGCAGAGCATCTTTGGGTTTTCCTTGGACAAGTCCGTCCAAACATCCTTCAGATGCTCAAACCAGGGATTATCTGGCCCCTTCACCTTCCCAAACAGCTTCTCCCAAACTGCTCCTACTAGGATTTCCAGGATGTGATGTCGACAGGCCAGATAAAACACCTTTTTGTTCAGCATTTTCTCTAGCAGTTTGGCAGCTCCTCTGTGAACTCCACTGTTACTGGATGTAGTGTCAAAAACAAGGGCAGTAACATTATCTGTAAGTTCCCATGTCTCCAGTAAATCCATTGAAGCCTCAGCCTGAGCTGTGCCAGAAGAATTGTCGATGACAGGTACTCCCAATAACTTTCCTTCAGTGTATGAAGGTGGACCAGACACTAGCACAGCTAAAGTCTCTGAGGTACTTCCAGGTTCACTGCCAAGACATCTTTGAGCAACTTTCCATCCCAGTGTAAGGCAGCGTACTGTGGGGGGTTTTCACAAAACTTGGACATGTGACTCTGGCTGATATTATACCTGGACAGCATTCTGTTGCGACGTGTTGTTGAGGTTGAGATGACGAAGTTATCCAGATCAGCCCCTCCAGCTTTCAAGGTGGCAGAAACCATGGCAGTAACTTGATTGTCTGATGAACCAAGACGATCAGCTGTATTGCAGATGACATCACATTCCATGACCTTCCTTGGAAACGTCAAAGTCACACTAGTGAGAGAACATCCAGGACGAGGCTGATGGTAATCCATGTCCTCTGTGTTAGCGTCGTTGTCAGTTGAGTCACCCCAGGTAATGTCATCCACATGAACAACTGCCTCTTGTTCTGCTGCAGCTGTAAAATAGTACAACATGTTAAGACAGTAATTGTTAAGTACATGCTAAATATCGCAATGGAGTAAAACTTAAAACTTTTTGTAACGTTCAAAGTAATTAGTTTTACCTTGTTCTTGTCTATGCTGCAGTCTTTCATTCCTCGCTGCTTGCTGCAGGGATCTTGTCTCAAAAATCTTGTCATGACCAGACATATGACCTTTCCTCTCAGTCTTTTGGTCTTCGTAGAACCTGATATCCTCATCTTTCTTCTCTCTGGATAACAGTCTGTTGTTCTGTATTTCCTGGATTGCATCTGGAGCTCCTATATCGAACAGGCTGTCTAATTCCAGCACAAATGCTCCTCTTTTTCCTCCAGGGTTACTTGCTCTTCCTTTGCTTTTCACCAGAGCACGATGTTTCTCATGTAGTTTCATGAAGAGCTTCATTGCGTTGTACTTGGTCATTGTCTTGATCCTAGCCATCTGCCAGAATGGGATGATAGATTCAACTGTTTCATATGCAAGGTCTTGAACCATGGGCCTCCCTGCATTTTCCGGTAAATTCTGAAGATTAAGGAAATACTGGAACGCCCTGTCTGTTGGTGGGAAGCTGGGAACCACTGATAAAAGCTGAAGGGTATCCAACCAGGAAAGTTTCAGTGAGAGATCTGGTAGATGGCCCAGTTGACACCTGCCTGTGGACAGTACGTGGAGGTTCTGAGATATCACTGTGCGCCCACGGAGCTCCCTCAGCTCCTTGCTTAATGCCATTGTGAAGTTGTAACTTGTAGATGGTTTTCTAGATTCTGATTGAGTTTCTGTTGTTTCCTGAAAAATGATAGATAATTATTATTATTATTATTAATTATTATTTATTTATTATTATTATTATTATTATTATTATTTATTAATTTTATGCTCTTTCATTTGATACCTAATTTGTTGCTCTATCTTGTTTAGATCAAAAGTTAAAGTGCAAAACATAATTCAAGGGACCCCGGAATTGGCGCTTTGGCCGATTTCAAGGCAGAAAATTTAAAGCTCCATGCGGCAATGCTTCCCAACATCCTAGGTCAAAATAGTTGTGATTTTCGGCTTTTTCAGGTCAAAAAGCATGGGAAAATGTACAGAAACCTATGAAAATAAGAAAAAGTTGATTTTTGAACAGGCCTAATGCGAGGTCAGGTTCATTACTTATCATGGCAGAGCCAAAAGGAACTCTAGATGCCTCTCATCCTGAGCAAAATGTTCTAAGTCTAGGGTTTGTGGTTCAAGATCAAAAAATACATAAATTTTAAAATCGTGAAAGGTTTATTGAATTTATAGACTTTGATGAGAAAACTGGAGAAGAGAAGTGATATATTGGTTTCAAGATTAGAATATCATAAAATTATTCTGGATGATTGTAGGGGTCAGGGATATGACAAATGGATCCAACATGTTAGGAAAGGTGAAAGGTGTTCAGGCATACATTAAAAATAAAAATAAACTTGCCGAGTATTCTCTTTGTGGTGTTCATACACTAAATCTTACACGAATTCATGCAGCAGCATTATGTCCTGAAAGTGTTACATCCTTTGGCTGTGTTCAGCTTTGTATGTGTTTCTCAGTGGTAACCCATCACAGTGGAAAATTTTGAAAGATGAAATTCAATGTTCTCTCCAGTGTCAGTCTGACACACGATGGAGTGCGCGTGTGGATGCTATTCGTCCAATAGCAATGCATCTACCAGGCATTCTTAAAGCATTAGAGTGCATTTTAGAAACTTCAAGTCTAACACCTGAGATTCGTTCAGAAGTAATGTCGCTGAAAACATACTTTAACTCATTTCCTTACATTGTGTTGGCTACTTTTTGGGTAAAGGTGCTTTCAAACATTGATGAATGAAATAAAATTATACAATCATGTGGAATGTACCTTCATATGGCATCAGCTCTCATCGCAGATGTCTATGAAGAACTAAAGCAAATGGATAGACATTTTGTCAGAAGCTTGTCATTTTGCAAACATCACGGGAATTACACCAAACTTCCCAGTGAAGAGGGTGAAGAAGCTGAAAATGTTTCATAACGAGGTCTCGAACGTCACAGAAAAATTAAGTTTATTTGTGTCTACTGAATCAGATGAGGAATCTACATTTAGAATAAATGTCTTTTATGCTACTTTAGATTACTGTATGTTGTGAATGATTTGGACTATTGGTTTAAGGCAACCAAGGACATATGTGTCACATTTAAGTCAATATTAAACTATATGTCTCTAGATAACGTCGAACTTGAGGCTGCATCAAAGACCTAAGCCCAAAAGTACTCAACAGACCTTTCAAGCAACTCTGCCATCGAAATGTTGCACCTGAAGAAAATATTTAGGTCTACATTCCACCAAGACACTGAACTACCTCCTCTCATTTTGTCGAATCAAATTTACATTAAAAAGCTGCAGCCACTATTCAATGAAGTTTGCATCGCTCTTCGTCCTTTTTGCTCTCTACCAGTCTGTTGCTGAGGCTGAATGAAGTTTCAGCAAGTTAGCTCATATAGAAAACTGCCTGAGATAAAAAATTGACCAAGAGCGACTATCATACCTTTCACTTCTGTCGATAGAGAGTGCAATTGCCAAGAACAGTGATTTCAGTTCGATAATTTAATGACTTTGCTCAAAAAAGAGGCAAGAAAAGTAAATTTTTAAATTGATTTTTGATAATCCAATTGGGTTATATACAGTATATTAATTTATTAATTTCGTGTTGTCTTTTATGCTTCAGTGTCTCGCACCTGTTTTCTTTTTTATTTATCGTATGTTGACGTCAATAAATTTGCTTTTACCAGTAGTAGCTTCAATTTGAAGGCACTGTACCATGTTACACCTAAAAACACTTTATATTTAATTAATTAATATTTATTTGGTTTAACAACATATAATTTGAGTGCAGAAGCAATGTTTATCTTTACAGCTAGGAGAAGGGGTCCCTAGTGTGATGGAGTACCAGGTCCTGGAGGTGCCATACTTGGGCCTTGGCCCTTCTCATTACAGTGTAAATGTAAAATTTTCGCTTCTTCTTCTTCTGCAGCTTAAATCCCATCTCTATATGGGGTCGCTGTTCTTGATGAGTCTCCTCCATTCTCTTCTGTCACGCACCATGTCCTCGTCCAAATTTTTCTCCCGGATGCCTGTTGCCACGCAATCCCTCCACCTCGTCTTCGGTCTACCTCTTCTTCTCCGTCCCGGCACCTCCATTTCCAGCACCCTACGTCCCACGTAATCCTCCTCCCTTCTCATTATGTGCCCATACCATCTCAGTCAGGCTTCTTGGACTTTTCTTGACGCCTCTACTACTTTCACCGTTCCTCTAATCAGTCTAATGCGTTCGTTTCTGATTCGATCACTTCTAGTTACACCGCACATCCATCGCAACATTTTCATATCAGCCACATCCATCTTTCTGTCACTAGTCTTCTTCATTGGCACCGTCTCCATTCCGTACAACGTGGCTGGCCTAACCACTGTTTTGAAGACCTTCCCTTTCAGCTTCACCGGCATCCTACGATCACAGAGAATTCTCGACACCTCTCTCTAGCTCCTCCATCCCGACTGTATCCTACGATTCACCTCTCCCTCTGTTCCCCCCTCTGCCTCGATTGTTGATCCCAAGTATTTAAAATGATCTACCCATTTGATCAGTTCACCGTTTAACATCACTCCCCTCCTCCCTCCTTCATCCGGTTGTACATTACATCTCAGATATTCAGTCTTCTTCCGACTAACTTTCATACCTCTACTTTCCAATGCCTCACTCCAATTTTGTAGCTGTTGTTATACCTCCTGTCTTGTCTCTGCGCACAACACTACATCATCGGCATACATCATGCACCAAGGAGCAACCCCTCTAACCTCCTCAGTCAACACATCCAACACCTGATGCAGACCAACCCCAACTCCAAAACTCTCCGTCACACCAACACTACACCTCACTTTCGTCGTAACCCCTCTATACATTTCCTGAATCAATCTGACGTACTTCTCTGGGACCATTTTCTCCCCCAGGCACCTCCAAACCTCTTGTCTCGGTGTCCTATCATACGCCTTTTCTAAGTCTATGAAAACCATGTGCAATGCCTTCTGTCCTTCCCTGTACCTTTCTGTTATTATTATTTATTTATTTTTATTGGGTTCAAAATCCCAACTGAGCCGTGAACGGCCAAGCTCTGACGGGCCAGTTCAACCTACAGCCCAAGTTAAGCTAGAATTAAAAACTTACTGACTTGGAGGTCCTATTAGGTCCTACCTCAGGGTTGCTGACTCGATGTGGGCCTACCTTAGGCCTTAGTTGCATGAATTTAAGATAAAAAACAAAAGGGGCACTATTTATGGTCTTCTTTCTAAACCTTGCAACAACAACACAACCTGCACTATTGCACGCTGCAACAATCTTGTATCTAAACAATCAAACTGAATTGCAAGAGCTTTCTATAAGACCACACCCTGTAAGTACGGCATTCCACAAACGGGTAGAAAAGACGCGCAGCGCTCCAAAAAATGATGCCACAAGAGTGCACAAACAATGATGCCACAAGAGCCCAAAAATGCTAGCTCTAAATTAAGTGAATATTTCACTAACCTTACAATTATGAGATGGATATATATATACACCTTAACTTAATATATACAAGCAATGCTGCATCAATCAGCTTAGTCATCATATCACCTTGGGACAACAATGGTTCTTCCTCTTCTAGATTTTCTAGCACTCCCCACCGAAGAGGCATTGTTGTCATTACCTTCTGCAAGGTTAGCCAAGCCTTCTCCATGAGGCTGTAACTCAAATGTTTCATCGGATCAACTGAAGAAAACGCACCTCAAAAACACCAACTGAAGAACGCGCACCTCAAATTAACCCAACTGAAGAAAGCGCACCTCAAATTAACCCAACTGAAGGAAACGCACCTTAAATGGATAAACTGTAGAAATAGGTTTCAGAAAGAAAACTTTCAGAATATATATTTTTATTTTTACAGGAAGGCTAAAATAATAATTTATTGCATAAAAATTATTTCTAAAAAATTTTGGGATCACCTGAAGATTAGGGACCCCAGCCTTTTTTAATTAGCCTTATAAGGCTAACTAACGAAAATATCACGACCTAACCTAACCAATCGTTAGGTCAACTGTACGCCCTTGACGATTGGTTAGGTTAGGTCGTGATATTTTCGTTAGTTAGCCTTATAAAACTAACTAAAGAAGGCTGGGGACCCTGATCTTCAGGTGATCAACATTTTGAAGTAAAAAATGTCACAGGAATTCAAACAGGGCATCGTTGCTAAATCTGTCCCCCCACATAACTTCATTTAAGTATGAATTAAGCATGCTGCGTCTGCACCCATGCAGTTAAACTAACTCATATGTGGCAACTGAAGAATACGCACCTCAATTTTGGCCAACTGAAGAAAGCGCACCTTTCTAGACTTGAGGTGCGTTTTCTTCAGTTGATCCGTTTCATCTTGACTATCCGTGTTTTTGCTCATTTCTAAAGCATAGAGTTTTTGTATAGGTCTCTTTAATTTTCCTCCTGAAGTCTTTACCAGTGCAGACCTAACTAAATTGTCTTTGCCAACAAACAACTCTTCAATTATGCCAAGCTTCCAGCATTGCCTTGGTCTTTCATCCCCAATCATTACCACTTCTTCCACCTTGATACAATTTGCATTGGAGCCGTTTACATTGCCTGATGGGTAATAATTGAGTTCTGGCAAGTATTCCATCTGCCACCTCTTCCATAACTGATTTTGTAGCTCTTCAAGGTACCTGAATCTTCTGGTTAACTCTCCTTGAGTGCTCTGGATAGGCTGCAAGTCTTCTGGCACACTGGGGCTTGATGTTAATCGTTTACCACAAAGAAAATGATTTGGTGTCAATGGCTCTGCATTAGGGCGGATCGAAAATGAGGTTTTTAAACTTTTTTTCGAAATTCAAATATGGCTAGTGCGGAAAATATGTGGGTGCTATAGATAATGACTGTGCATAAATATTAGTCCTGCGAAATTATATCTTCAGGTGCCACAAAGCCGTCGAAAAAATGAAGTGAAATATAATGATTTTCTTATATTCTGCATTAGTACAATAACAAACTTACTTGTTATTATTATATATTAAGTGTTCCAATTACCAAAATAGTTACTGAATTACGCAGCTCTTAGTTTATTTAGATCAATGTTCTTTTGATTAATGATCTAAATAATCCAGAACTCACCACGAGGAGGTGGCTGCGTGTCGAGCTCCACCCATGCCCTCCCAACCACCCATCCTTGCGCATGTTTTTTTCTATTAACGTTTTATTTAAACTTTATATTCAGCTTTACTTTCGAATGATGGCATTTTTTTACGTGACTGAAGTGTTGATCTTATGAAGCCATCTCGCGCGTTCAATCCAAATACTTTTGATGATGCTTCAGTCACTAATTTTACCATTCTTTCTACTACTTGTGTATGACAAGGGAATTTCTCGAATGGAGGGGTACTCTTGTTTTCTATGAATTCTTCAATCTCATTTTCTGTCAGGTGTCTTGTCACAGGTGGTTCAGTGACAATGCATTTTTGCCAATTAATTAAATCAGTATAATCAGTAGCTTCAAATTGAATAACAGTACTGTGAAACGCCTCACAACTTTTTCCTTGTTTGTTTGCCTTGCTTTCTTTATTCGCCTCCACGCTAATTCTCTTATGGCGCTGCGGTCATCATGAATCATTGATGCTAGAATATTTTCTGGATTTGCAAAAAATGCATTTCTTTGTATGACAGGGTTTACAATATCCTTTACTTCGTCATTCAGTGTTCTTGTTAGTTCAATAGTTTTGAAAACATGTTTTGAGCCATTGACAAAAGACGTACTTTGCTTAATAGAAAACCAAATTGGGATGTAGACCTTCATTATAAAAGAAGCAATGTTCATGAGGTTCTCAGATGGACTTACAGTTGAAACGTATAGACGAAGCAAACGATTTGCTGTAGTCAGCCATCGTGAATGTGCCATTTTGCCTGGACTACGATGAGCAAGATCTGGAGAGCAATATCCCTTTGTTATGGCCTGATGAATATCAATTAGATATTTTTGGTCGGTGCTAAGATCTTCACAGTCTACAGTTGGTTCCTCAGCATCAATCCTTTCAAACTCGACAATAGGAAGACTCTCACAGTTCTCTAATTCCCTGCCAATAGGACCGGTGAATCCGCGGGGGCCAGATGTTTTTCCATCCAGCTTTGCAACTAAATGGCGTAATGGCAATTCATTGGCATGGAGCTGGCACACTAAATGTTGAACTGGCTTCTTCAGCTTCAATTCTATAAGCCTTATAACGCCTCCCTTTTCTCCAGTGTTGACTGCTGCACCATCGCATCCAATGGCAACAAGGTTTTCCAGGTTCATGTCATTATTTCCAATATACTCAAACATTCCTTTACATATTTCTTCAGCTGATCCAGAATTCACAGAATAATGGCCCAAATAATCTGAACCAGGTTCTCTCACTAAAGTGATATGTTCTTCTGTTACCTTCTTCTGATATACTTTGGACTCTTTTTTTTCTTGGAAGAGTGTAGAATCTTTTCGACCATCAAAATAGATTCCTCTGATTGGGACCTGATTTTGATCTTTCATAATTTCTGATCTCTTCTTTTGTCTTTCTCTTCTGATTTTACTCCTATCCACTACTTCAGATGTATTGTCAATAGAAACTTCTCCAATATCTTGCAATACTGCACTAACAATGAATGCTGCAGCTCGATCTGAAACTGCAGTCCTGTCACAAGCAGTAGCCACTGAAGGTAAATTTGTAGTTTTCCTTTTCTTGAATAATTGTTCTTCAGGTCGTTCGAGCTTTCTCTTCGAGCTAACTGGCTCTGGAAATGTATCATCTGATATTTCGCCAGATTCACTTTCACTATTTGATGTCGATGATGATAATTCAACATTTGTATCCTGCAATTTCTCCTGTGAAGATTCTTTGGTGAGCCTCACAGCTTCTTTTTGCTTTCTTACCAACGTAGATGCTTTTTTCTTTGAGAGTGTAATATCTACTCTATCAATAAACAGTTTTCTTTCACTCCTTTGATCTAAGAGGAACGTCACTTCTTCCTTTGGAACCGTTTTTTCTTTGGGACAAGAACATTGTGTTAGTACTTTGCACTTGCACGCTGCAATGTCAAAAAGTTTTGTGTGTGCTTCTTTTTTTAACATATCAATCTTTGCTTTGTAAGCTTCAGAATTTTTTCTGCTTTGGTATGGCTTCATAATGACACGATACTTTTCGTGGTAGCTTCTGAACATTGTTTCAATTCGCCTGTCTGACAGAATTGGGACGGAAGCACTTTCCCAAATTGTTTTCAATTTATCAACAACTTGTTCTAATATTTGAGATATTGAAGGATCTTTATTAGTACAGTATTCTGTTTCAAATCGTTTCTTACAAACAAGTAATATTTAAAAACTCCTTCGTATGTAGGAAGATTCCTTTGCCACAAATCTTCCCCCATACCAAACATAGGGCACTCAGTTGAGGCCCTGGTTGATTTTGCACAAACTCGAGACATTTTGAAAGTATACAAATCTGAAAAAGAAAGAGCTAATATCAATTATACAGGGTGTCCCGTAAGTCTGGACCCATAGGGAAAAATAATAAAATTACAAAATAGTCCAAAAATTTATTTATAATATATTTTTTTATTATTTTTATTATTATTTTTATTATTTTTTTATTATGATCTTACTCCGCTGGAGTTTTATTTGTGGGGCCACTTGAAAGCCAAAGTGTACGCGTTCAAACTTCAGAACATTTTCCACCTTAAAGCACGCATTGTGGAGGCGTGTCAAGAAATTTCTGCGACTGTGATTCAGAAAGTGCTGTCGCAGTGGAGATTGCGTCTTCAACTATGTGTGCGACACAACGGCGGACACTTTGAACAGATTATGTAATAAATTTTTGGACTATTTTGTAATTTTATTATTTTTCCCTATGGGTCCAGACTTACGGGACACCCTGTACATTAATTTCAGTTAATAGTACATGGCAAACTTAGGGCAGCACAATACAGAAATGCAAAATATATAAGAAATATAGTTTAGACTATCTGAGTAACGCCAACAACAGAACACCCACCTGCTACGAGAGCGACAGCTACACTGAACCGAGGTACTCACGTGACAGCTGAGTGAGCTGACTATAGAAAACTGTTTTTAGAGAATAGAAACTTTTTTTAAAGGTTGACTGAGCTATTTTTATACAAGTGTGAATAAATTCTTGTCTATTGTGCATCGTGGACTCTTCTGTAATTATTGGTTAAAATCTGCTTTTTTCAATTTTTTTCAATATTGAAGGTCATTGTGGCACCTGAAGATATTAATGTTATGATTTTAAATTTATACCAGCTTATTTCCTCACTACTCCACACATTTTCTACACTAGCCAATTTGAAAATTCGAAAATGAGTTTTTCACTCCGCCCTACTCTGCATCCTGTATACTGTTATAAACAAAAGTGATAGACCTACTGTTCACCATTGCTTCTACTTCACATAAAACAGTGCAGAATTCTTCTTTGCTCAAATGAGCATTAGCTAAAAGTTTCTTTAATGGACACTTTACACTTCTCGCTAGTCTTTCCCAAAATCCTCCCCACCATGGTGCTCTCTCAACAATAAACTCCCACTGTACCCCTTAGTGTGAAAAGTAGGATTGGAATCCTTCCTCTTTTAGCAAGGACCAAACTTCTTGGAGTTCCTTTGCAGCCCTTTTGAAGGTTTTTGCATTATCCGATATGATTTCATTTGGGAAACCCTTCTGTTCACAAACCTTTTAAAGGCCAAAAGAAATGCATCACTACTTAAGTTGCTTACCAACTCCAAATGGATTGCTCTGATGGTAGCACATGTGAAAAGACATATATAACCTTTGTTAGGCTCCCCTTGCTCATACACAGAGACGACCTGCGAAGTCTACTCCCACTACATCAAATGGGGCAGTATAGACACACCGTTCTCTTGGAAGTGGAGCCACCTTTTCATAATAAGGCTTTACACTCCAACGCTTGCAAACCACACATTTATGTGTTATGAGGAAATAAAACTTTGAGACCAAAGCTTTATTCAACAAAAATTCAACACACCTGAAACAACAAAACACCAATTATAATCAGCGATCGAAAACGCAATATTCAGACAAACAACAATCGTAATTAAAACTAATGGAACTTTGTCATCAATATGAATACCCCAATATAAAGATACATTACACTCGCCCCCCTCAATAAAAGAATATACACAATGCTAAAGTATTCATAAAAACCCAACATATAGTTCTATAAATTTAGTCTATCAACGGGTTTACGAACCCGGCTCGATCGGCGAGGGAGCGTTGTCGGAGTAGGGGTCGAAGGCGTACTCGTCTCAAGTTCAGGCGGCTGCTGGGGCGACGAGGGTCTTTCATTTACAGTCACATTACGATCGGGGGTTACAATGGGTAATTCAGGGACTACAGGAACGGGCGCCGTTTGATCGGGAGAGTGTGGAGGGGAATCTAGTGGGGAATCAGCTGAGGGCGCAAGATCTCGAACGGAGACAGTGTCTTCACGGCCGTTAGGGAAATGGACATGAGCGAATTGAGGGTTGGCCGTTATTAATTCGACTTCCTGGACGAGCGGTTCATCTTTGGTTCTTCTCTGCCTTCTGAGAAGGACTAGGCCAGGGGTCATTAGCTACGATGGTACACTCTGCCCGCTAGAGGTGTTGCGAGGGAACGCGAAGAGGCGCTCGTGAGGCGTAGCATTAGTCGCAGTACACAAGAGAGAGCGCATCGAATGAAGGGCGTCCGGCAATACGGCTTCCCAATCGCGTCTGTCCAACTTCTTCGTCTCGAGGGCGAGGAGTATCGTCTTCCAGATGATGCCCACATACCGTTCACATTGGCCATTTCCGGTCGGATGATAAGGAGTGGATTTACTCGTAGAGATACCGAGATTGAATAGGAATGATCTTAGTTCGCCAGACATAAAAGAGGATCCCCGATCGGAATGGAGGTAGCAGGGAAGACCGAAGATGGAAAAGAGGGTAGTAAGGCAATTAATGACGACAGCAGCTGACATCTCACGACACGGAAAAGCGAAAGGGAAGCGTTTAAATTCGTCGACGATTATTAAAAGATATCTGTTAGGAGTATTGGACAGTAAGGGGCCTTTAAAATCCAGGCTTAATCTATCGAAAGGCCGCATGGCTTGAATGAGGGTACCGGGCTTAGGGCTATGGAATTGAGGTTTTAATCGACAACAGGTCTCACAGGAAGAGAGGACACTTCTCACCTGGTCGATCGAATAAAGAAGGTTACGCGCCCGTATAAAGTGAAGCAGCCGCGTCACGCCGGGGTGGCAGAGAGAGTCGTGCAAACCCTTAAGGTCAGAGAGAATCGTAGCGGCACAGAACTGTCGCGAGAGGGCATCTGCTGCAGCGTTAAATTTACCCGGTCGATAGTGAATTTCAAAAGAGTGGGGCATAAGTTCTATTCGCCATCGTAGTATCTTTTCATTTTTTATTTTGCTTTTATGCTGCTGATTGAAAATAAACTCCACCGAACGTTGATCAGTTACTATCGAGAAACGTTTCCCTGACAGAAATTGGGGCCATTTCCGCACAGATTCAACGATGGCGTAAGCTTCCTTCTCTATCGCACTGTGGTTCTTTTCGGCGCGATTCAGTGAGCGGGAGAAGAATGCGACGGGGCGTCCTTCTTGGTTCAGCGTAACGCCGATAGCAGAATCACTGGCGTCGGTCTCGATAGTGAACGGTAATTTGTCATCGATTCTGGTCTTTACGGCATCGCATATTGCTTCCTTCAATGCTGAGATGGCTGATAAGGCGTCGTTTGATAGGGGGAAGGTAGCCTCTACTAAAGGGCGAATCCGTTCGGAGAACTTAGGAATCCAGCGAGAGTAGTAAGCGAACAGTCCGGTCAACCGAGAAAGGCTTTTCTGTGAAGTAGGGAGAGGCATCTGTTTTAGCGATTCAAGCCTAGTAGGATCCGGTCGCAACTCGTTATTACCGATTTCGTACCCCAATAGGCGGATGGTGGATACGGCATAGACGCATTTATTTTTATTTAAAGTCATATTGTATTTCTGAGCGACTCGGAAAAATTTGTCTAGATTGCGGTCATGTTCTTCTCGAGTGGAACCACAAATCGTCAGATCGTCGAGGTAAGCGAAGGTGCCTTCCAATCCCTCTTGATGTATGATCTCGTCCATGATTCTTTGAAATGCTGCCACATCCAAATTAGGTAGGGGATAAGCGTCTAATAGAGTGTATTTATTTATGGTTTGAGAGTAGTCGACTACTAACCGCTTTTTATTTCCCTGGTTGACGACAACGACCTGAGCCCTCCAAGGTGAGTCGCTGCTCTCGATCACATCCTCCGACAGCAGGCGATCGATTTCGTAGCGGATGAGCTCGGCATCCGCTGATCCGAAGCGCCGAGATTTGGTAGCGATAGGCCGGCAATCAGGGGTCAGGTGAGTGAACACCTTAACGGGATTCACGTTTAGGGTAGCGAGGCCGCAGATTTCGAGGTTTGGGAGAGCGCCCCCGTAGGAGATCTTGGCATGGGAATGCTCCTTCAGAAAGGGGAGGCCCAGAATAACCTCGGAGCAGAGTTCGGGAAGGACGAGGAGACGGACTTGAGGGTAGACGCGGCCTTGCACTTCAAGGGAAGCAGTGCAGCATCTGGTTACTGGCGTCTTGAGTGAAGAGGAGGCCATAGATATTATTCCTGAATAATCGGAAACATTTAATTTAAGTTGATGACAGGTGGAGGTCGAGATGAAGTTCTCAGAACTCCCTGTATCGATGAGCGCTCTAGTAGGTAGCCCATCGATTAGCACTTCGACGACAGAACTCCGCAAACCTTCAAATGTGGCCGCTAGAGTGGCAGAGGAGCAGCCACTCGCTTTAGATGATGAAGAGCGGCAAACTTTTGCGAAGTGACCCTTCTTCTCGCATTTCAGACAGATGACATCTCTGGCAGGGCATCGCGTACGAGGATGCCGCAGTCCACCGCAGAAGAATCAGGTCCCCTTCTTCAGAGTAGAGGCGCAAGCTTCCAAATCCTGCTCAGTAAGCCCAGGGTCCTTGGACTCTACGACAGCTACAGGCATCTCACAGTACGTACGGGCATCAGTGGCTGCGATTTCCAATGCCCTGGCTTGATCGAATGCAGCCGTCAACGTCAGAGACCTGTTCTCAAGCAGCCGAGTGCGTATAAGCGAGGATGAGAGGCCAGTGATGAGCGCGTCCCTAATGTAGAGGTCCCGGTGAGCTTCAGCTGAGACAATCTGGAAGTTGCAGTCTGAGGTCAACTTCTGGAGAGCTCTGAGGTAGTCACTGACGGATTCCCCCTCAATCTGACGACGAGTAGCCAGACGATGACGAGCAACCACCTCGTTCGGAGGCTGGATAAAAGCCGCCTTGAGAGAGTTGAGAGCGGGTTCCAAAGTCCGGCATTCCGAGATGACATCAAAGAAAGGCAATTGGCCAGGTGTCCGAGTCGTGTAGCGTCAGGCCCGTCGATCGAGCTCGTGAAGCATTCAAACACAAATAGCCAGTGCTTGAACACCCGAGCAGCATTAGGTGAGGAGGGAGTAACCTCGAGCTTGTCAGGGCGTAGCGTCGGACTCGGATTCATTCTTGTTGAATAAATTGTTATGAGGAAATAAAACTTTGAGACCAAAGCTTTATTCAACAAAAATTCAACACACGTGAAACAACGAAACACCAATTATAATCAGCGATCGAAAACGCAATATTCAGACAAACAACAATTGTAATTAAAACTAATGGAACATTTGTCATCAATATGAATACCCCAATATAAAGATACATTACATTATGCAAGACTTTTTTACAACTTGTCTAATTTTGGGAATCCAAAACTGTTGTCTGATCTCTATTATCACTTCTCTAACTCCAGCATGTAACAACTTACGATGAGTATCCAGGATCAAAAGGTCCACAAAGTACCCCCCAGAAGGTAGCAAAATTGGATGTCTTTTCTCGTCTGGAAGCCCAGAAAACTGTAGTCTACCTCCTACTCTCAATAAATCCTGATCCAAAAACACATCCAAACCCTTGAGAGCAGAATGTGTTGGTAGAACCTGTAATGGATGGCTGGTGAGCAATTCCCTCTCATCACCAAATTTTTCCTTCTGCACATATACCACCCAGTATTTCCTGGCTTGCTGAATCTCCTTACTGTTCAGAATTCCTTCCCTTCTTGTTTCTCCCTTAATATTGTTGGTAAATCTATATACCCATGCTGTCACTCTTAACAACCTTTTCAGATTGCTAATGTCCTCAAGCCTCAATATGGGGTCCTGCTGCATAACTTGACAACTGTTCACATTGCATTTTCTCACCTCACTCACCCATGCTTCTTCAGCCTGGCATTCTCCTACAATAGGCTGATTAGAAGGCCAGTTTTCACTTCCAAGTTTTAGCCACTCTGGCCCATTCCACCACAAACTTGACTGCGCAAGATCTTTCACTGAAATTCCTCATGTTGGTAAATCAGCGGGATTTTGGGTGCCTGGACAATGCTTCCATTGCTTTGGAACTGTGTACGCTTGAATTTCCTCCACCCTATTGGCAACAAATGGTTTCCATTTTCTTGCCTGGCTTCTTAACCAGTGCCAAACTATAGTGGAGTCTGTCCAATAATAGCTTGGAATTTCATAGAGGGCCAAAGACTTTTGTACTGTAACTGTAAGCCGACTAGCAATAACTGCACCCATCAATTCCAACCTTGGGACAGAAAGCCTTTTCAAAGGTGCTACTCTGCTCTTTGCAGCAACCAACCTGCAACTTACTTCCTCTTGCAATGTGCCCCTTATATAAATACAGGTTGCATAGGCTTCCTCACTTGCATCACAAAAGATGTGCAGCTCCAAATTGTCTGGACTATTGTTCAACTCTCCAAAGTACCATCTTGGGATTTCAATGTCTCCAAGATGTGCCAATTCTTTGAACCAATATTTCCACCTTACCACCATATGATCAGATAACTCTTGGTCCCAACCAAGTCCAATTTCCCAGAGGCTCTGAAACCAAGTTTTTTACTTTATCACAAATGGAGCCAGGAATCCAAGAGGATCAAAGACCTTCCAAGCCAAACTAAGAGCTGTACGTTTTGTCCACCTTGTCTCATTCTCAGCCAGCTCTACTAAAGATTTCCCATTGAAGGTAAACAAATCCTCTCCTTGCTGCCAAACAATGCCTAGCACTTTTGCGACTATTGCCCACAACTCCTTAATACCAGAATCCTCAATACTTTCTGCTGCATCAGGCACTACACAGGACTGACTCATAAACATTGTAATTGAGAATGATTGGTCTGCCATTTTCTAAGCTCCATGCCAGCCTCCCTCATTATAGCTCTAGCCTCCATGAATATCTGTTCAGCCATTTCTGTATTATGCACGGAACACAGCAAATCATCAACATAAAAATTTTTCCTTACGTGTTCAATAGTGTTAGGATAGACTTCAGAATATTTCTTAAAATGGTACTGCATAGCAGCTGCCAACAGAAATGGACTAGAGCTGAGGCCAAACAACACTGACTTCATTCTATATGTTTGAACCTTAGGTTCATTTTCCAACAAGTCTTTCGTATCCACCCACAGATACCTTACTGCATCTCTGTCCTCTGATTTTAACTTTATCCGCAAAAAGGCTTCCTTCACATCTGCAGTCAATGCTACTCTACCAAACCTGAATCTCAGTAACGAGGAAAATAAATCTGCATTTAAATTTGGCCCAGCATCCAAACAGTCATTCAAGGACACACCACCTTTGTCCTTGGCTGAGCCATCAAAAACTACCCTCAGTTTGGTGGTAGTTTTGTCTCGCCGTACCACTGCATGGTGTGGCAGATAATGTGCCTCCTGGCTCACCAGCTCACCTTGCACCCTTTCAGCATAGCCCTTCCTTACATAGCTTAGGATAGCCTCATTGTATTCAATTAACAACTCATTTTTTCTTAGCCTGTACAATGAAGTCTCCAACCTTCGATTAGCTAGCTGAAGGTTTGAACCGGGTTTGCAAGAATCCTTCCCAGGGAGGCCAACTTCATAGCAACCATCTCTAAACCCAATCCCTTTTTCAAATTGCTTTAAAACATCACTGTTCACTGTACTCGCCTGCTTCTCCTGTTTGTCCTTTATGCCAATGGATTCAAGTTCCCAAAAGGCTTTCAAATGCCTTTCCAAACCAATGCTGTTCTCCTCAATCTTAACAAAAAGAGCTTTAACCTCCATTTAATTGCAATAGCTACCATGTAGCATCCAGCCTAGCTTACTTTCAATAGCTACCGGGCCTCGAGATGTGCGGACAATATTACCAGTGATGAAGTCCCAATAATAGTCAACTCCAATCAAAAGTCTAATATCTTCTGTTCCTTCAAACTTATTATTGCCCAAATTAATTCCTTTAACTTGCAATTCTTGGATACATGCCATATCTAAACAAGTAGTGACTGGAGCACAAAGTTCCTCATTCTCTACAGCTTGGACCTTGATAGTGGGACTTTGTGGTAACAACCCTTTAACCAGAACTTCTACCTTCTTAACTTTGGTTCGGTTTTGAACGGAACCCCCAAACCCAGAAATTCTTAAATTTTCCCTCTTAAGTTCTTTAAACTTCAATTTTCTGGAAATTCTGGTCTTAATAAAGCTACACTGGCTACCACTATCAAACAACACTCTTACAGTAGCTTCTCCATCATTCCCAATTAATAAGGCTGCAGCTGTTTGCAATAATCCCCCTTTACTTTTACTCCCTTTCATAGCAGTACTATGTGCCACTGATGTCTCTACTTCTGGTGTAGGCCTACTAGGAGTGTTTTCACACAATAATGGCTGATGCCTGCCTTGACATTTTTTGCACAAAATTTTAAACTTACAAAACCTTGCTCTGTGACCTTTCAAAAAACATTTAAAACATGCTGTGGACTTAGTTACCCTGTCCTTTCTCTCCTCAAAAGGTAAAGCCTCAGCCACCTCACATTTATATGATTTGTGGTTGCCTTCGCAAAATATGCATTCCTTGATTCCCTTTAATTTATTCTCAGAGGATGCATGTAGAGCTGACACTGTAC
Source organism: Bathynomus jamesi (assembly GCA_023014485.1). Taxonomy (NCBI): domain Eukaryota; kingdom Metazoa; phylum Arthropoda; class Malacostraca; order Isopoda; family Cirolanidae; genus Bathynomus; species Bathynomus jamesi. Next base: position 107,745 of record JAJOZX010007023.1, read on the forward strand.
CTGGGCTATTCCTTTTTGTAGAAACCTTGGTGCTGTGCCTGCCTTTGTCCCCTTGTTTAACATCCCACTGTGCAAACTCAATTCCCTCTCTTCTTGCTAATTCTTTGCCTAAAAGACTTAACATCTGCTGAAGGCGGATGTACACATGTTCTGTACAGTGTCCCCTACTTAATTCAAGCAAAATTAAGCTAGGCAATTTAGACTCCAGTATAGTGACCAACATTATACCATACCTTTCCATTCCTACACCCAAGTTGTCCAGGGACCTAGTTTTAACTTCAAATTCATCATATAACTGCCGTAACTCCTTGACACTATTGGGATTATTAACAGGAGGTATAGCTAAAAGTTCACGAAGGTGGCTTTTAATTAAGATCTCTGGCTTACCAAACTGTTTCTTTAATATATCCCAAGCCACATTATAATCCTGCTATTGTCTTTGCTGCCTCCCCTTCCAAGAGGGACTGCAAATAATTAAACTTCTCCACCGCACTTAACACTTTACTAGAATGAACTGCTGATTGAAAACTGTCTGCCCATCCTTGCCATTCCTGAATACTCCCAGAAAATGTTTTGAGTACAAGCCTCGGTAATTGAACTGCAGATCTGTTAATCTTAACTTCACAAACACCATTTGTTGAGTGTTGTGTTTCATTATTAGACCTGGTCTCTAACTGTACTGAGCTGCTAAACTCTTTTGCTCGGTGGCCTACTTTAATTATATCATCAATAATTTCTTCAAAGTAAATTATGTTATTTTCTATTTCATCCTCTTCTATAAGAGCCTCAATTTTAACATTTACTTCACTTAGAGCAACCTTTTTAGTTTCTAATATGGAAAGCTGCGCAGTCACTAATCTTAAATCCTCTTGCTCTATGGCAGAACCTACAGTGGCAATGACCTTTGTAGTTAGACCTTTGTAGGCTTTGTAATTGTAATTAGACCTTTGTAGGCCTTTGTAGGTTCAATTCAGCTGCACTCATCTTCAATGCAAACAACAATTGGGCTCAATGCCAAATAAGCTGAATTGGCCAAAATACTTAACCAAACTGATCAAACGTAAATTTTGCTTTTTTCAAATAAACTGAATTGCTGGGTGGGGTACTGACCAACCACCAGTATGGAATACCAAATTTTCCACCCAAGTAACTGGCGCACCGAAGTCTGCAACCTTCGCCTACGAATAATAAACCAAAATTAACCAAACCGGTAAAAATGTAGGCCAAAAACAACGACAGACGAGTGGCCAAGTTTCGCAATTGGGCGATCAAACTTTCTTCCCTGGGACCTTAACTCAATTATGCTCAACCCGTCTAGGCCTAACTTGGGCTACAATTTGCACAATCAGAACTTTGCCGAAAAATAGTCACTGACTCAGTCTTGGGCTAGAATCCGGTTCTGAAGGACCATGTTATTATTTTATTTTATTTTTTTTTATTATTGGGTTCAAAATCCCAGCTGAGCCGTGAACGGACAAGCTCTGAAGGGCCAGTTCAACCTACAGCCCAAGTTAAACTAGAATTAAAAACTTACGGACTTGGAGGTCCTACTAGGTCCTACCTCAGGGTTGGTTGCTGACTCGATGTGGGCGTACCTTTGGCCTCAGTTGCATGAATTTAAGATAAAAAACAAAAGGGGCACTATTTATGGTCTTTCTAAACCTTGCAACAACAACACAACCTGCACTATTGCATGCTGCAACAATCTTGTATCTAAATGTCCCGTAGTGTAAATCCTTACGGTACAAACGAGTTCGTCTCCGACGAATTGCATTCTAACATTGAACCCAAAATTCCTTCGTTCTGACATCACAGAGTGTGCCTTCTTTCATACGCGGAGAAATCCCATGTAATCCGTAGAAATCCCAGTAATCCCATGTAATCCGTAGAAATCCCAGTAATCCCATGTAATCCGCAGAAATCCCAGTAATCCCAACCTAAATTGTTAGATGCGTGGTGCATATGAAAATATGCACATCGCATGAATTCTTCGATCCCTCCGCGTCTCTATTATTGTCAGCATCACGCGATGCAAGGCAAGCGTCTATAAACACCTCAGTTTTTAATTTTTTTATTATTAAATTTTTCTAAAATCTTGACCTATTCCCATAGATAAAGCATAATTGTGTCAACCTATAGCCCACCTGATTTCCCCTAGCTCGACCTACTCGCATACCAAATTTCAGCTCTCTAACCCCTATTTCTCTTTTCCAAAGAATCACGCAAAAGTGGTTATCTCGAATATGAATTCATTTGCGCTCTATAAATTCCTTCCAAATCGATTCCCTTTTGTACGGGTTCGACCCTCCTTTCATGCCGCCCCTCTGGCGCCTCTCGATCCTACAATTATGCTTTATTATCAAAAGAAAAATGTAAACTCCGCGAAACCTATTTCGATCATGATTGGTTCGCCCCCGGAACTCTCCCGAAGTTCAATCTCCCAATCGAGGCTGTCAACTAAAGTCGCCTCCGCCTAAATTCGAATATCGAAAACTATTATAGGCGCTTGCTGTTAGACTCCGCCCGTAAGAGGGTGACCCTTAGTTTACCTCGTCTCCGCCTACCCCGAGGTTATAAAAACCCCGAGAGCGTCGGTAACGAGGTTCTTTGCTTTCTGCCAATCTTCATACTACGTAAACTCTGTGACTTAATTCTGTAATTATTCGTGCAGTGGCACTACCCCTCCGGATCAAATTAGCTTCCATTTGATAATGGAACTTAACTTCAAATCTATATAAATTGTACATTGTGCTTTAGTTAACTTGTTCCCGATTTATCTGTGTCTTAAGTCTCACCTTAAGAGCTGTATATATAATCGTCATTTTTTACGTAACTAAAGTTAATTTATTATTTAATTTAATTTAATTAATTTAATTTAATTTCATTTAATTAATTTAATTTTTACTATCAAAAGAATTCTGTACCCAAAGTGAATTAATAAAAAGACTGTTAAATTGAGTTAGTCGTTTCCATTCACCGCATAAACTCGATACAACCCCCGTACGGAAGCACTCGAAGGTAATCTTCCGAAACTTTACAACCAATTGAGGTAAGAGTGGTCAGTGACATCCACACACATTTTTTTGACAAGGCGCGAGCGCCGAGTGCATCCACTGGCGTCGACGTGAGACGCGACACCTCCAAGGAGTTTTTCTTGGGAGTTCGCATAACCCGAGAGTGACGTTGTCCATCATCCTTCGGATACAATTCCGACTCCAACTAAGGGGACCGCCCCCGGAATTCATCGTCCTTAGTCGTCTTCTACAATCGAGTGGCCCATTTAGGGACATACCCCTCGACACTGGAGGTCCCACCGAGACCCGAGGACCCAGGACCCCCAGGACCCGGAATTTGGGTGAACGAAGTCTTGCCCATTTCGCCCCGGGTTCTCCCTACTACTCTCGGAAGACGCCACGGCTGTACATGACGTCACCGCCCCCCTTGTCTCCTCTGCGAGTGACCTTCAAATCGAGAGAGACGCCAGCTGATGCCGCGAAGCCGCCTCAGTTTCCTCTCTCGATCCACTTCACGCGAACGTTTTTTTACGTTTGAGTGATAAATTAACGTAACTATTAAGTATCACTGATTACCCTTAACCCAATTATAACCTTTAAATTGTGTACACAGTTTATACACTAATCATTAACAATACTTTTTCCACCGTAATAATTCACGGTGAATGGTGACTACAAACAAACGTTTAGAAAATTTTAATTTTCTTTTTGTTTTTCTCTTTGAGTAAGTGGGATCCGTGAAGTGATTTTTACCACTTAATAATTTTTCTTAATTATCAAACTTATTTAAATTAACGAGTAATTTTAATTAATTACGGGATAGTGAAACACGCTATTACTGTGACTGTGTATTCATTTATTAATAATTAATATTAATAACCATCTTTAATTTTTTTTATTATTATTTTTCTTTAACGATTTTTAATAAGTTAATTATTTTAAATTCGTTTTCATTATTGAATTACCGTGTAATATTTTATTTTTTATTTTTTTTAATTGAATAGGTTAGGTAGGGTTAGGATTTTCTTTTCATTTTTTTTGTTTTACTTGGTGCTACGGAAATTACGCTTGTGACCTAATTGCAGGCCACATCCGTGAATACGATTGGGGCACGACTGGCGTACTTCCTTGCGGACTCAGGCTGAGGGTAGGATCCACCACCGCTGGAACTCACGTTTCTATCGTTAGGATCAAGGATACGGAAAGGGACTTGTGTGGGACTCTTCATCCATTGGAGACCAACGATTCGACCATCGGATTACAAGTAACCTTTTGCTATCCCAACCTTCATTTTTTCTCATATTCTGTTTTTTTTATTACTCTGATATCACCTATTTAATGAGAGATAGAACAATGTGGCATAACTTGTTTTTTTTAGCAATCACGTCGTTCCTGAAATACGATATTTTAGTGTTTTACTGCATTGTTGAGGGTTCCTCGATTGCTTTACGTTTGATTAAGTTAACCAAATTTTTAAACTTCTAATTTTTTTTAATTAAAATTAGTAGTTTACTTAATTTGGACCCCCCCCCCAAAAAAAACAAACAAAAAAAAAAAAAATATATATATATATATATATACACTACTTAACAGTGACAAACTTTCTTCACCCTTTGTAACATTTTTTCCGATTGTTTTGTTTTATGTTTCGAATTTTATTTATATATATATATTGTTTTATGTACACACGCTGATACTATACATACTAGGACCACACTGCCAAAACACACTTCAATTGTTTGTTTTCGCGCGCGACGTGTATGCCACATTCCGATTCCGATTCCGACCGGGAATTTTTATTACCACTTACACCTCCACGCCCGTCCTTCCCCAAACGTCGCCGCATTCCCAACATCAACATGGCTGACACTAACATACTGCTTCCACTGCTGCTGCTGCCGCGCCTGCCGCGACCGTACCTATCACGAATATTATGGTTTCCAGGGTACTCAACTTACCGACGTCCGTTCCAAAATTTAAGGGAACCGTCGCGGGAAAGGCCACCGAGCCACTTGTTCAACACTGGCTCCACAAACTGGAATATATTTCGAAAATGAGAAGGTGATCGCGGACAAGGACAAAATCTTGGAAGCACAGCGGTTTGTTGATCTAGCAGAGGGTCAGCATCGAAGTTTGTCGACACTAACCCCGACTTAGAAGCGGCCACTACATGGACCCAGTATCGTCGGATTCTCTTGGACAATTTCCGAGATGTCAGCGACACTCAACCGTTTGTGGCCATGACCAATTTGTTCCGATTGCGCTGGCAGGATGGTGAAGATTTTATGGAATTTAGAATCGCATTCAAGGCACTATGAATAGCGTCATCTTAGCCATTGACGGTGCTTTTGATTATAAAATGCCCTCACAAATGGCGAAGATATTGTCCTTTTCGGCAATGTATGCGAACCTACCAAATCACCACCAAGTCAGATTCCAGAAACACGCGGATCTTACCGCGTCGTTAGCAACGGTCGTGAACAAACTGAAGGAGTCGTGTCCAAACTCGACTGATCTTAATATTCGTCGACCGCGGGAAGAACGAACCAAAACCTCCCAGTCCATCCGTTATGCAACCGCACAAACAGGAAGGCCCCAGAAGCAAAATTCTGCTTCTGCAACGCCCGCGCCGTCGAACCGGTCTCGACCAACCTCATCGCGACAGACTCCCCCGAGTCCGCCCCTACGGTGCTACAATTGCTGCCAAGTAGGACATGGAATAAAACAGTGCAGGGCGGCTGCTTATTGCGATTACTGCAGGGAGTCCGGTCACCGGCGGGGAGATCGTTCCAAATGCCGGGAGAAGGGTGCTCCGCCCAGCGACGGAATGGTGGTCCAAAGGATCTCGACCTCCCACGAGGCCACCGCAACAAGGATACCCTGAGGGAACCCCCTCTTATATAACCAACCCTACCCTAATCTATCGAACCAGGTAGTTCGAAATATTTTACAGAATGTTTGACCGAGATGGGATACGCCAGACCACCAGCCTTACAACTGGAAAGTCGGGAGACGACCAATCCCCCGATGATTTTTTAGAGGACCTACCGGCTCCAGGATTCCCGTAAGGGACGAGCCGGGTTGCCCTCCCCGGGGTAGCTATTCCTTCTTGGGAAAACCAGGAGTTACTACTCCACTTAAGGACCCCGAGGGCCCTGCACGAAATAATCCAGATACCACTGTAGAATCCTTTAAGTTCCCCTTTTCAGAAACCCCTTGCATTGAACCCGAGACCTATGAGTCTCGTCCCGCTTCACAGAGACCTGTGGCAAACTCTGTTGACGTTCCTACGTCATATGTTTGCACAATTAATAATACGTTTGAAGATGCTGTCATTCCACTTCGCGTTCGAAGTGTAGATATGTTTGGTCTGCTAGACACAGGTAGCAACGCTAACCTGATTAAACAGTCTAGTTTGAATAGAATTCCGGGAGTTTCCAAATTGGAACTTTTCCCGTCAAGGTTGTTTTAAAGAACGTTAATGGAGGAACCATACCCTCCGTAGGGCAAGTTAGGCTTAAACTGAAACTCGGCAAGTTAGGCTTCGATGCCGATTGCGTAATAGTACAAGACTCTATGCACTTTCCTACCGACATTTTACTCGGTTATCCCTTCCTTAAAGGAAATGGTTGGGATCTTAAGTTTGAATCAAACGTTGTCCAAGTGCAAGGACAACTTATTCCGTTAGTGAATACGGAGTCGAACCCAGAGGTTCGTTACGCTACTGCTGTTGAAGCAGGATTTAAGGTTATTTCGGAAGATGTTCCCGATTTTGATGGAACCCTACAGGATTGTTGTAATCCTGTAATGGAGGGATTCCATTTTTTCCGGCTTTGTCGTGTGATGGTTTAGAGTCGGGTGAAAATCCCGTTGCACGCCAGTCCGGCGTTCATTGAAAGTTAGTTCAGAGTCTGTTCCAACCGATGAGTTTCAGTTGAGGGTTAAGGAAGAATTCGTTATTGAGCCCAACCAACAGGTCTGCTTCCGCGTAATTGTTACCTTTAACGATGGTACTTACGTGGATCCTGCGACTTCAGTAGTCGTGGAGAATGTTCTTGAAAACCAAGTCAACATTCAGGCTTAGTAATTGCACGCAGTCTGTGTACCAGCGAAGAGGCAACTATCCCTTTACTGTGCGCTAATGTTGGTTCCGAATCCATTACGTTACAACCTAATACTTTAATAGGCAAGCCTATTTGGCCCAAGCTGAGCCTATTCTATTCCTCACGCCATACGCAGGTGTACCCTGAAGGCGTACCTCCAAACATTACGTGCTACTTACAAAGCATGTCTAGAGTCCGATCCCGCAAATTCTTTCCTTTGCAGCGACCCGGACTTGTTTGACCAATTACTAGACTTCTTGGTCGAACACGAAAGCATCATCGCACTCAAGGGTGATGCTTTGGGACGTTCAAACCTCGTCCCATTTCATATTAATCTCGCGGATAACACAAAGCCAATCTACATTCCGCCATATCGCGTTCCGCACTCCCAGCAGCTGGTTGTTGAGGAACACGTAAAGGAAATGTTAGATTTGGGTGTTATCCGACCGTCGGTTAGTCCTTGGTCTTCTCCGTTGATCCTGGTCAAGAAGAAAGACGGAACGTTAAGGCCGTGCATCGACTACCGACGCCTCAAAAGTGACCGTTCCAGACCGATTTCCGCTTCCCAACATGCAGGAGGTCATTCAATATGTTGGTAAAGCTAAATATTTTACCTCGCTGGATTTAGCTTCAGGGTACTGGCAGATGTCTCTGTCTCCAGAGTCACGGCCATGTACTGCGTTCACTACCAACCAGGGCCATTACGAGTGGAATGTTTTGCCATTCGGATGCCGAAACGGTCCTGCGAATTTCTCTCGACTTATGAACATTGTGTTGTCCGGATTATTAGGTTCTCATGCCTTAGTCTATCTAGATGACATAGTGATCTATAGCGACACCGTCGAAGAACATTTCTTACGTCTTGCCAAAGTCTTCAGACGTCTTTCGAACGAGAATCTCAAACTAAAACTGGCTAAGTGCCAATTTTTCCGATCCTCGCTTGTGTATTTAGGATTTCTTCTTGCCTCTGACGGAATCCGACCGGATCCCGCCAAACTTCAGGTTCTCCTAAATTACCCTGTTCCTCGAAACGTTGATGAAGTGCGAACCTTTATCGGGTTTGTAGGATTTATCGCAATTTCATTCCCAATTTTCGGACATAGCCGCTCCTTTGACCAATTTGTTCAAAAAGAAGGCTACTTTTGAATGGAATTCTGAGCATCAGAAAGCTTTTACTGATCTCCGCGACAAACTCCTGCAAGAACCCATACTGCAGTTCCCGGATTTTGGCAAACCTTTATAGTAGCCACGGACGCTTCTAACTACGGGTTAGGTGCCGTCCTACTCCAAGAAGTAGAAGGTACCGAACTACCTGTGGCTTATGCGAGTCGGTTACTATCCAAGCCCGAACGTAACTATTCAGGGACTGAACGAGAAGCTTTAGCCATCGTATGGGCCCTGAAGAAGTTCAAGAACATCATCTACGGGTATAAAATAATAGTAAAAACGGACCATGCTCCGTTAACATCTATATTTTCCAAGAAACTACCCGACGGGCGATTAGGTCGCTGGGCTCTTACCGTCCAGGACTTTAGCCCCGAATACGTTCACCGTCCCGGTAAACTCAACGTTCTCCCGGACTGTTTATCCCGAATAAATAAACCCGAAGAGGTCTGTGGAATTCATCGTATTGAGACTATTCCCAATTTCGATAGAGACACACTCTTCGAGGCACAACGCAAGGACTCGTATATCTCCAATTTGGTGCAGCAATTAAAAGCACAACCAAATTCGGAACTTCACCAGTTGTATGCTTTCCAGGATCAAATTTTGAATTATCAAATTTCTCCTGGGCAATACGTGGCAGAAGTTCCCGAGAGTCTTCAAGGCGTGGCAATCAAACTTTGCCACGACAGCGTTTGTGCTGGGCATCCTGGAATTGAACGGACACTAAATTGGTCCAAGCGCGTTACCATTTCCCACTTATGCGCACCAAGGTAACAGAACATTGCAAGGCATGCTCACCTGTGCCAGGCATAAAGGAGCGCGTCCGCCCACCGCGCATATGCATACGTACCCCGTTCCTGTTAGACCTTGGGAGCGCGTAGGAATGGACGTGATGGGCCCCTTTGTCCAAAGTCGAAACGGAAATAAATACGTTGTCGTTTTCACCGACCATTTTACCAGGTATAATGAAATTGTACCGGTGCCTGCCCATACATCGGAGATCATCGCCAAGTGTTTACTCGAACGAGTAATTCAACGGCACAATACGCCGGCCGTGCTGCTCTCGGACAACGCTCGGGAATTTACCTCCGCGATGTTCGTAGAGTTATGCAAACGTCTCCACATCCAAAAGGTACAAATAACACCGTACCATCCGGCAGCAAATGGTCTGGTTGAGAGGCAGAACGAAAAGATCCTTAACGTCCTACGACATCTCGTGGACGCGGACCAACGTAATTGGGACGAGTGCATCCCATGGTGCAGTGGACTGTTAACAACAACCACAGTCAACTCATCGTGACACCCCTCATTTTAGACTGTATCATTACGATGCAAGATTTCCTTTCGACCTCCCAAACGACTCCACCGAAGAGGGATTTGACCTACAGGAACCCCAACGCTATGCGGACGACCTGGCTCGCCATTCGTTCCAAGTTTTCGAAGACACACGACGTTGTCTCAACCATGAGACCGACCGAATGGTCCACTACCAACACAAGCGGTACCCTAAGCAACGGACCATACCTGGAAACCGTTGCTGGTTGGCAGGTACGAAGCCTCCGGGCCTCAGTCGTAAACTCTGTCCAAAATGGGTAGGGCCATATCGCGTCCTCGAAGACCTGGGGCACAACACCTTCACCATCCAACACTTGCAAACCTTAAAGAAAAAGGTTGTCATGCCAACCAAATTAAGGTTACGAATGAGGATCCGAATCCCCCTCAACCGAAGTCGTCCCGACCAAGGGGATACAACCCAACCCCGCGTTACCGATACCGAAACCGAGGATTCGGACGAGTGGGAAGACTACCTAAGGCCCCCTCGGACTACCCTGTCCGTACAGCCTGAGGAAGCTATCCTAGAACCCCTCGAACCTGACAAACTGGAGCCACTCCCTGCTGCTCCTTCCACACCAGAGTTGGAAGCCCCGGAGACAACTCCAAACTTTAAAATTTTACCGGAGGGCCCCGCAGCCAGTGAGGAGCCCCCCGACTCACCATCACCACCCTCACCTATCGACGACCCTAAAACAGACCCTACAGTGACGTACCGATTTCGACCCAGGAGTCGTCGCAAGGCCCGTGGACTCGCTCCCGATCGCGAATACCCGAGTCACTAGAACACACACATAGCCCTATACTCGAGCCAAGCTCCGACCCCGTACCCACACTCCACTCCGTCCCTAAGACCCTACACAAGACAAGACACCTACACAAAGTCCCTCCCTACCACCGAAAACACCCCTGCTGCCATCGACTCGGCCTGCTCCGCGCGAATACCCGAGTCACTAGCCACTGCTTCGACGACCCATCCACCTCACCCCCTTCGTCCCCCGGACCGACCTTCGGTCAAACCCAAGGTGAGACCCAAATTCCCTTCCTGGAGAACTTCTCGGAAGTAACCGCTAACACACCCAAAATTATTAATAATGTTAACTTCGGCCACTATGCTTACCTTTGTCTTCATTCTTTTTCCTGTCCATTCCCCAAAAACGTGAAGCAACTCTGGATTGCCCGAACAACCGTAGTATGATACAATTGGATCCAGTTAGTAGAATTCCCCCGGTTGTTCTATTATTACCTCTAGCTTTATATCGTCAAACCCCAAATTACTCTCCATTAACACACCCTCATCTTGTACACCCTATGGCTCACCTCCCACCAATTCCTATCTTCAACCTTCCTCTTGCCTCTGTAACTCTTGTACCTTCCTTTAACTATCCCCCTTGGGATCAGCAATTGGATCGTATCAACGAAACCCTCCAAGAACGGTCTCATGTCTTATCCCACGTTCAGCCCCTCACCTACGTCAACGCCTCCACTGTCATACTAATACTAATAATCATCTTCCTTGCTTGCCGCCCGTGTCGACGACTGAAGTGGAATGCCCCTACTTCGGAGCCCTCACCTTCGGAAGAAGCCCCGGACGGTCTGCCCCAATCTTCGGCCCCCCGTTAGCTGTCACTACACCGAGAAATCCAAATTTTAATTAGTTAGCTAGCACGTAAATATTAGTTTTTGTTTCTGCTTAAAACTGTTAATCGTATTATTTTTGTTTAATGTCACTTCTGCAGAAGGGGAGGTAGTGTCCCGTAGTGTAAATCCTTACGGTACAAACGAGTTCGTCTCCGACGAATTGCATTCTAACATTGAACCCAAAATTCCTTCGTTCTGACATCACAGAGTGTGCATTCTTTCATACGCGGAGAAATCCCATGTAATCCGTAGAAATCCCAGTAATCCCATGTAATCCGTAGAAATCCCAGTAATCCCATGTAATCCGCAGAAATCCCAGTAATCCCAACCTAAATTGTTAGATGCGAGGTGCATATGAAAATATGCACATCGCATGAATTCTTCGATCCCTCCGCGTCTCTATTATTGTCAGCATCACGCGATGCAAGGCAAGCGTCTATAAACACCTGTTTTTATTTTTTATTATTAAATTTTTCTAAAATCTTGACCTATTCCCATAGATAAAGCATAATTGTGTCAACCTATAGCCCACCTGATTTCCCCTAGCTCGACCTACTCGCATACCAAATTTCAGCTCTCTCTAACCCCTATTTCTCTTTTCCAAAGAATCACGCAAAAGTGGTTATCTCGAATATGAAATTCATTTGCGCTCTATAAATTCCTTCCAAATCGATTCCCTTTTGTACGGGTTCGACCCTCCTTTCATGCCGCCCCTCTGGCGCCTCTCGATCCTACAATTATGCTTTATTATCAAAAGAAAAATGTAAACTCCGCGAAACCTATTTCGATCATGATTGGTTCGCCCCCGGAACTCTCCCGAAGTTCAATCTCCCAATCGAGGCTGTCAACTAAAGTCGCCTCCGCCTAAATTCGAATATCGAAAACTATTATAGGCGCTTGCTGTTAGACTCCGCCCGTAAGAGGGTGACCCTTAGTTTACCTCGTCTCCGCCTACCCCGAGGTTATAAAAACCCCGAGAGCGTCGGTAACGAGGTTCTTTGCTTTCTGACAATCTTCATACTACGTAAACTCTGTGACTTAATTCTGTAATTATTCGTGCAGTGGCACTACCCCTCCGGATCAAATTAGCTTCCATTTGATAATGGAACTTAACTTCAAATATATATAAATTGTACATTGTGCTTTAGTTAACTTGTTCCCGATTTATCTGTGTCTTAAGTCTCACCTTAAGAGCTGTATATATAATCGTCATTTTTTACGTAACTAAAGTTAATTTATTATTTAATTTAATTTAATTAATTTAATTTAATTTCATTTAATTAATTTAATTTTTACTATCAAAAGAATTCTGTACCCAAAGTGAATTAATAAAAAGACTGTTAAATTGAGTTAGTCGTTTCCATTCACCGCATAAACTCGATACAACCCCCGTCCGGAAGCACTCGAAGGTAATCTTCCGAAACTTTACAACCAATTGAGGTAAGAGTGGTCAGTGACATCCACACACATTTTTTTGACAAGGCGCGAGCGCCGAGTGCATCCACTGGCGTCGACGTGAAACGCGACACCTCCAAGGAGTTTTTCTTGGGAGTTCGCATAACCCGAGAGTGACGTTGTCCATCATCCTTCGGATACAATTCCGACTCCAACTAAGGGGACCGCCCCCGGAATTCATCGTCCTTAGTCGTCTTCTACAATCGAGTGGCCCATTTAGGGACATACCCCTCGACATAACCAAACTGAATTGCAAGAACGCTCTCTATAAGACCACGCCCTGTAAGTACGGCATTCCACAAACGAGTAAAAAAGACGAGCAGCGCCCCAAAAAATGATGCCACAAGAGTGCCCAAACGATGATGCCACATGTGATAGCGTGGGGTAGACACCCCAGTTAGGTTACTTAGGTTCTAGCAAAAATCAAAGGCACTTACCGGTGCGTTGAATTAGATATTCCTTTGGGAGCCTACCATTAGTTTCCTGTGTCCCACAAACAGCCTACCTAACTCTCTCTTACATTACCAATTTAGAAGCTATAGACATTACCCCTAACTATACTTAAGTACGGACAACTTCCTACCCTATTTGTCACCTTAGAAACACCACCTAATTACACTCAGCACCAACGATTAGGTCAGATAGGAAAAAACATCTCTAGGCTAGCCCAAAACAATACGAACAGCCGCGTTGGTTCGTTTATGCCTTGCTGTTGCCATTCAGCTTAGTTTTAGTGATATTTCCCCTTTGGTGACTTTTAGACTATATACATATATTTACACACGTCCCACTCCTCCTCCTACAAGTTTAGTCTGTCAGGGGGATGAGGGACCCTAGACGACCTGCGGAGCGGGTTGATGTAGTAGGATTAGGTGCAACCTGCATAGGCGGGCGAATTGAACCATTTCCGGAGGATCAGTTCTCTCTTCCGGAAGACTCTGGTCCTTCTGCAATTGACGTTCCCATATCTGGTCCTGATGGCGTTTAATAGAACGACCATCTTCTAGTTGGCACTTGAAGGAAACAGGGCCCGTTCTCTCCTGCACAGTTGCAGGAACCCATTTTGGTCCAGCCCCATAGTTGCGAATCATAACTGGATCATTAGGTTGCGTTTCTATAACTCTCCCTCTTTTAGTATCATGGTACAACTTCTGTTTTTCCTGATGGCGTAAAACTCGTTGTTGTAACTATGGAAAAACTATACGCACTCACAACATAGTATCATATGTGGTACCTTTATTTCATAATTAAATATAAATTACACTGGTCAACACTCATTTTATTGCCAATCATATTAGAGTGATTTTGGGGTAACTTTGTGGTGCTGATTCCGAATATGACATCGGTTTTGCTAGATTGGCTCTAATTTATGAGATAATTGGTACCCCATTGAAGCACGTAAAAATGCAGAAAATTTAATGATCAGGCGGAGCCTACTTACAAATCGCATTGAAATTGTCTCAAATCATACAAAAGTAAACACATGAAATACATAATGGCATTTTATTCGGTATAATAACAGATAAACACAGTAAGCTGATTCGCATAATTACAATTAATGTATAGTAAATCTCTGTTTGTACGATTCTCTTTTATGTGGGTTATCAGGACAATCACGTTGGAGGTTCCAGCAATAGTCTGCCATCATGTGTCTGTCCCATCTGCCTTGATACCTTTCCTCCATCACCTTGATATCTTGATGAAACCTCTCCCCTTGTTCCTCGCTAAAATCACCAAGATTATCCGGAAATTTGTGTAAGTGGCTATGGAAAAAGTGTACCTTTATGCTCATATTAGTACCCAACTTTTCAAATTTGTGAGCATGTTTTGCACCAGTTCTTCATAATTGTCTGCTTTGTGGTTACCCAAGAAGTTCTTGACAACTGAGACATAACTGCACCAGGCAGAAGCTTCAAGTGTACGGATTTGAGGGCCATCAAAGATTCCAGCTTTTAGTTTTTCCATACTTAGTCCAGGGAACGATCTACAAATGTATTTGAAGCAATCGCCATCTTTGTCCAAGGCCTTAACAAATTGTTTCATTAGTCCCAGCTTGATATGAAGTGGTGGGAGGATGATTTTTTCCCTGTCAACCAAAGGCCAACCAAAGGTCAACCAAACTACTGGTTGGGTGGCCGATGACTTATATACGGAGGGGGAATATTCTAGAATGATCGCGGAGTAAACACTAAGAATATTCGCGTGTCTCACCATCTAGAATGTTCCGGTAGTTTCCCATATGCACGCGTTTTTGTTACGTTTCCTATTAATTGAGGGTATTCATTATCTCAAGAACTAGAGCCAAATCGGAAAAACTACTTTCATTTTGGAATTCAGCAACCCCAAAATACCCTAAATTCGTACGAATTTCCTTGGCAACGAAACAAAAAAAATTTTTTTGTTGAGCTGTGTTATTAATTAATTGAATTAAATATCTATACAAAATTGCCTCGGGATTGGCGACATAGCCTATTGGGAATTAAATAATTGCCATACGTACAAAGAACCTGTATGTATGCATCGAGCCTCACATAGCAACAAGAAAACCCAATTTATTGTTTAGTCTACCACAGAGAAGTAGACCAAACAAAACTTTGCCAGATCAGCAAATAATGAAAATACAACGCGAATATAGGAACGGCTCTCGGGGCTGTTTATTGTACAGCGAACGCTTTAAACAGGGAAGATGTGCTTTTGTCTTCCCTAAAGTTCTGAGTGAATTCCTTATAATAAACTTAATACAGATAGGATAGGCCTATACCTTCAACTCAGGTTTCAAGTGTTTATATTGTGACTGCCTATATTAATTACATCAAGT
Organism: Bathynomus jamesi; assembly: GCA_023014485.1. Lineage (NCBI taxonomy): Eukaryota > Metazoa > Arthropoda > Malacostraca > Isopoda > Cirolanidae > Bathynomus > Bathynomus jamesi. The sequence continues at coordinate 123,275 of JAJOZX010007023.1, forward strand.
TAATTCATCACGTAACTCCATCGTGGCGGCCCTACACCGAAAAAGATCGTAACGCCCTACATCGAAGCAAACTAAGGACCCAGCAAAAAAATAAGGTGGGACAATTTCTTTTCGTTCATATATAGGCATCTAAAATCCCGACGCTAAAATTAAGGTAATCAATTAAATATAAGGAGGTCCTTTAAAGACCTACATATTCATAACTCTCTAACGAAAAAACATAGGGCTTTTGTCGTTTAACTCTCCATTGAAATCTGCTGGAAATTTCCAACGGATGAGGGTATCAGGCAATCAAACCATAGCCATATATAGTTTTTTCATATGGTGGCCCGTGTATAGGGAACTGACCCCTCTAAAAATTACACTAACAACACACAGTGGCTAGGCTTAGCTCATTAGGCCTAACCCCAATTTCAACCATAACCCCACTATAGTTTTTTTCATATGGTGGCCTATGCAACTGGGAACGATCCCTTTACCTTTACACTTTACCTTTACACTAACAGGCATAACTCAATTTAGGTCCTATAAAAATAGGCCCACAACATTAAGCCTATTTAATAGGTCTTACTCTTCAAACTCAAAACAAAGCCTTGTTGATTTAACAGGCTTAACTCATTTAAGGTCCTATAAAATAATAAGCCGAAACATAAGCCTACTTAGTAGGCCCACCTAACTTTACCTTACATAATAGGCCTACCTCTTAAAGTAGGCCTACCTCTTAAAGTAGGCCTTACTCTTTACACTCAAGGCCTATCCTAACTAAAAACATTGTAAATTTTTAATTCAACCTGTGGCGCAGGTTATATAAAAAACTTATTACAGTAATTTAACTCGCTCAACATCATAAAATTAAACTCAGAACTTTAACACTAACAGCAATTATGGAAGACTTGGGAAAAAGGGTAAGAAACCCAGACCGAGAAAACAAAAACACAGACCTTGGGGCTATGGCACCATCTCAAAACCACAAAAAAATTAATGAGGAAAAAAATCAGCACGTAAGGTGTCATCACCAAACTGTACAATGATTACAAACAGAAAGCCTACAAGATATGATCTTGAAACAACATTAAATTCTATTACTCGTTACAAACAAGAAATTCTCACACTAGATGAAGACATAATTACAGAAATTGATGACACAATTGAACTAACAGATGATGAGTTTCTACTATCCTACTTGACAATGAAAATTACATTACAAAAATCAACAACTATATTTCTGAAATTCAAAACCAACTTGATGAGTGCAAAAAACAAGACACAAATGAAAGCTTCTTAGAAGCTACTAGAAATGTTCCATTTAGCTCTCCCAATGTGGCTGAGGGCAATGAACTAAAATCAAATTGCCTACACTTGCAGTACCTACTTTGAGGGTGACAGAGCCAAATTTCAATCTTTTATTGAAAAATTTCATAGCCTTATAGGCAATAAAAACTACATTACAGATGTTGATAAATTTAGTTATTTAGTGAACTATCTGAAAGGCCCTGCCTTAAGATTAGTGGAATCACTACCAGCCATAGGTACTTCTTATTCTGTAGCAATAGAATTACTTAACAGAAATTACATGAATAAGGATGAAATTATACATGATTTGGCTCTTAAAGTAATGAATATGCGAACCCCAAAAGACAACTATGGTGACCTCTTTTGACTTTTACTGTGAGTTTGAATGTCTCATGGGACAACTTAAAAACATAATTTAAACATTGCAGAAACAGCTTGGATCATTCAAGCTGTTGTTTTTGAAAAGCTCCCTTCTAAAGTCAAAGCGATATTTCATCAGAGGACAACTGACATATACCCTAGCCTTAATAAGCTAAGAGATTTCCCAACTGTACTTGCACTTTACAAATCAAGTTACACACTCCCAAAATTTAACACAGCACAAGAAAAAACCAACAATGCAGAAAACCAAAAAACCAACAAAGATTTCAACACTTACCAGTTACATCAAAACACAACCGCAAAACTCAATTTGCAGAAAATAAAGTGACAGAAAAAGACTCAAAGACCCCTACTCTGCAAAACTTTAATGTAACTACTTTTGAGTATAATCCCACACCATGCAAATTTTGTTTCAGCAGTGAACATTATTCTACAAATTGTCCCAAATACAAAGACTTTACAGCAAGGTCAAAACGTTGTGAACAACTAAACTTATGCAAAAAATGCACTGGATCAGGGCACCATAAGTCAAACTGCAAATCAAATTTGAAATACAATCGTAAGTTTTGCAACAGTTTTTTGACCATATTACCCCTATGTGTAATACACACACACAGACATTGGAAAAACTCACAACATTATGAACAAACACCCAAATCAAACCAAAACAAACAGAAACAAACTCAGAATGCTATGAATGGGCATATCAGTTCATCTAGCATTAACCACAATTCAAAAATTCTTTTACCAACCACAACCTTTGAAATCCAAAACAAAAGGGGACAAATAGTACAGGTTAGGTGTCTTTTAGATACCTGCTCACAACAAACATTTGTAACCAAACAACTGATTGAAAAATTGGGACTTCAGAACCAACAAGGAAATGAAGATCTCTCTATTTCATCATTTATCAATAAAACCAAGTACAAGCCAGTTTTAAAACTGCAATATAACTTTAACTCTTGATGGAACATTTGAAAACCCTTAAGGTTGTTGTTGTGGACAAAGTAGAACAAGAAAAATACAAATAGCTGGGTTAAAACAAGCTTTGCTACAACTTCAAAACAAATACACGATAGCTGATAAAACCCTTAATGCAGATGTAGTTGATGATATACATATGCTCATGGGGGCTGACTATCTTCATCTGGTCCATAGAGGCATCATTAAAATTGAGAGAGATAGCCATACAAACTCCCACAGGTATTGCACCTTTGGGTGACATAACTAAATACCATCATCTTACTACTGACACAGAAAACACAGAACATGAACAAAATTCACGCAAAACAAAATCACCACATTCACAAATTTCTGTCTATGTGACAAACTCGAGCAACAAAAACAGTCATAATCCCACATCATTTGAATGAAAATGATTCCACATTTGATGAAGGGTTACAGCCAGTGGTGTAGTGCTGTGGGAACGCGTGGGAACGGCGTTCCCTTACTTTTTTTGGTAGACGGAACGGCGTTCCCTCACTATTTCAAATAAATCCAAACTTACAAATCTCTAACGTCATGAAATTTTAATTCCCACCCCTAGAAGAAATATGAGAAAGAATTATTATTAACTGCTTCATTTCTTTTAGCTTCGATCTGGTGAAACAGTCACCACGGCGTACCAGTTGTTAACTTTTTTTTAGTTAATCATTCCAGTTGTTAGCTATTTTTATTGATCGTACTGGATGTCGTATCTAATACACTGGAAATACTGCATCTTCAACCTTGGAATATATCCTACTATCCAGTGCATATGACCTCAAAATATCCCTGAAATTGGTCAGATTTCAAAAGATTTCCCGAGGGGCTTACAGTGCCCCGGACCCCCCAGCTGTATGGCTCGCCGCGCTCGCCATGTCCCCCCCGCATCTGAGTAACACTTTCAAAATGCGTTCCCTCTCTTCTTTATTTAGCACTACACCACTGGTTACAGCAGTTGTGACTATTAGAATCAGTTGGCATAAAGGACAGTACTATTACGCATGAAGACCAATTGATGACAGAACAATTTAAGGATACATTACAACACAGACACAATCAATACTATGTGGAGCTGCCTTGGAAAACACCTTGTCCAGAAATAATGGACAATTTGAAAGTAGCCAAGGCACATCTGTATAAAAATAAGAAAACTTAAAAATGACAATCTTTTAGAACAATACAACAACATATTCAAAGAACAAATAGAAAGGGGCTTCATTGAAGAAGTTACTGATGAACCCTTTAAAAAACGAGGTTGTCATTATTTAACACACAGGGGAGTTTACAGAGAAGACTCATCCACAAGTAAACTAAGAGTAGTATACAACTGTAGTTTAAAAGACACAGATTCTGTTAGTTTAAATGATTGTCTCATGGAAGGCCCAAACCTTGTCTCAGATCTTGTAAAAATTCTCCTTTGCTTCCGTTTAGACAATTATGCAGTACAAAGTGACAGAAAAAGCATTCCTCTGTATAAATTTGAAGCTTGAGTATGATAAAAATCATCTCAGGTTGAGGTGACGTGTATGTATATATATGTATATAGTCTAAAAGTCACTAAGGGGGAAATATCACTAAATCTAAGCTGAATGTCAAGAGCAAGGCATAAACGAACCAACGCAGCTGTTCGTATTGTTTTGGGCTAGCCTAGAGATATTTTTTCCGATCTGACCTAATCGTTGGTGCTGAGTGCAATTAGGTGGTGTTTCTAAGGTGACAAATGGGGTAGAAAGTTGTCCGTACTTAAGTATAGTTAGGGGAAATGTCTATAGCTTCTAAATTGGTAATGTAAGAGAGAGTTAGGTAGGCTGTTTGTGGGACACAGGAATCTAATGGTAGGCTCCCAAAGGGATATCTAATTCAACGCACCGGTAAGTGCTTTTGATTGTTTGCTAGAACCTAAGTAACCTAACTGGGGTGTCTACCCCACGCTATCACATTTGGCGACGAGGATGGGATTCAATTAAGCTCATGGGATTTAATTAAGCTCATGGGATTCGATTAAGCTCATTTGATTGAATTTGGCTCATTTGATTAAATTTTGTTCATTGGTTTAAATTTGGCTCATTGGTTTAATTTGGCTTAGTGGGTTCAAGTGGTTGTTTGGAAAATTGGATGTAGCCTAGTGGGTCGTCCGATTTGGGTTGTTTGTGTGGGTAAGATACCGTACTATAGGGTAGGTCCCGCCGGCCTAACTCTAAAACTAATTCCTACTCAGCCCTAACTCTAAAACTAATTCCTACTCAGCCCTAACTCTAATACAATTCACTATTCAGCCCTAACTGGGGAGTAACTAGATCAATTTAAACCAAATCTAACCTACTTCACGTGATTTGGCCTAATTCGGTTTTGCTCTAGCATGTCGGTGATTGGCCATATAAGCCCCGAAGACTCTGGGGAGGACTTCGAAGCTTATGCCACTAGGGTGAGGTTGTTTTTCGAGGCAAATTCCATTCCTGATGCTAAGAAAGTACCTACCTTTTTAACTATAATAGTCCCTAAAACGTTTGGTTTAGTTATGGACCTAGTTTCTCCTAAAGCACTGGAAACCTGCACCTATAATGAATTGGTACAGGCCCTAACTGATCACTACAAACCCCGAGTAGTTCTCATCTATGAACGTTTCAAATTTTATTCAAGGCATCAGACGGGAAATGAAAGCATTGCAGAGTTTGTTGCAGGAATAAAAAGCCATAGCCGTACGTGTAAATTTGGGGACAAATTAGACGAAATGCTAAGAGATAGGTTTGTAATGGGTCTCAAAGAGGAGTCTACCCAGAGAGCCCTATTAGCCATACAGGACCTAACTTTTAGTCAGGCTGTAGAAATAGCTACGGCTAGAGAAGCAGCTGCTAAAGATGTTAGAGCTTTTGGCCATCACAGTAGTAAAGCCCAACACGTAAATAGCTTTAAATCTTCTAGGCCTGGCAGACCTAATGAGCCTACTAGACAGGCAAATAAAAGGTATGAGGCGAATACGACTAAGCCTACTAATTCTACTAAGCCTTCCAAGCCATGTACGGGGTGTGGAAAACACCATTGGAAGAAGGACTGCCCGTTTAAAGAAGCAGTTTGCCGAAACTGTAGTAAAATAGGCCACATAGCTAAAGTGTGTTTTTCAAAGAAAACGAAGGGTGAAAATTCTAATTTTAACATTTCTAGTGTAAATCCTCAAAGGGGAAATACTTCGAACATTGGAGTGGAGTACCTATTTTATGAGCAGCAAAGTGGGAAAAATACAGGCCCATATATTGTAGAGGTAGGCCTAAATGGAATTACAGTTCCCCTAGAACTAGATACAGGTGCTGCCCGAACTGTCATGTCGAAAACAGTTTTTGATAAAATTTTCAAAAACACCTAAACTACATGCATCTAAAACTATTTTAAAGAAATATGGGGACATACAAATACCTCTTTGTGAAGAAGCATCCGTCACAGTTACACTCAACCAGAAAACTTTGTCTCATCCCTTAACCCTTTTAGTGGTGGATGAGCAAGGGCCTACTCTACTAGGCCGTGATTGGATTGATGCTTTGAAAATGCCGATTGACAAAATCTTGCCAAGGGGTCAGGCAGATGTGCATACACTCTCATATCCATCTGACATAGACTCATTGTGAAGGGAGTTTTCTTCTGTTTTTGGGCCTGAAGTAGGCAACCTAAAAGGCCATCAGGTCTGCATAGAAGTAGATCCTAATGTAACTCCGAAATTTTGTAAGGCTCGTTCAATTGCGCATGCACTGCGGGAGAATGTAGATTTAGAAATTGACAGGCTGCTAAAAGATAAAATTATTGAACCAGTCACACACGCTAAGTGGGCTGCCCCAGTAGTTCCTGTACTAAAACCGGACAAGTCCGTGCGGTTATGTGGGGATTACCGTTTAACAGCAAATAGAGCCGTCCTTCTAGATTGCTATCCTATACCCAAGCCTGATGAATTATTTAGCTCTCTTGATGGGGGTAAATATTTCACAAAACTTGATATGTCCCAAGCCTATGCTCAACTAAGTTTAGATGAAAACTCTAAAGAACTAACTATCATAAATACACACCGAGGCCTATATAAGTACAATAGGTTATGCTATGGAATAGCATCGGCTCTGGGTATTTTTCAGAGGGCAATGGACCAAGTTCTAGGTCAATTCCGGGAGTACTTTGCTTTCTAGATGATGTCCTCATTTCAGGTTCGTCTAAAAAAGAACACCTAACTAGATTAACCACGGTTCTAAAAAGACTCCGGGATGCCAGACTTAAGCTAAAGAGAGAAAAGTGTTCATGGGTCACTAACGAGGTTTCATATTTAGGGTTCCGCATAGATGCCTCAGGCATTCATCCAACGGTGGATAAACTAGAAGCAATAAAAAATGCACCACCTCCACAAAGCATCACACAGTTACAAGCTTATTTAGGTCTCCTAAACTTTTATAGGAAATTTTTGCCTAATGCAGCGACTTTCCTTGAACCCCTAAATAAGCTATTACGATCTGGGGAACAGTGGAGATGGGAGAAAACTCAAAAGGAAGCATTTAGGCTTCCAAGGACGTACTACTAAAGTCCACGCTCCTAGTGCATTATGATCCTAAACTTCCTCTCGTAGTTTCAGCAGACAGCAGTTCTTATGGAATTGGGGCAGTGTTATCTCACCACACTGATGGTGTAGATAGGCCTATCTGTTTTGCTTCTAGAACACTAACTGAGACTGAAAGACGATACGCACAGTTGGAACGTGAAGCATTAGCCTTAGTATTTGCAGTAAAAAAATTTAATTTCTATCTATGGGGTCATGAATTTAAACTAATTACTGACCATAAGCCTCTTTTAGGTTTATTTTCACCTAATAAAAATATTCCAGTTATGGCCTCAGGTAGGATTCAACGATGGCCACTGATTCTACAAGCCTGTAAATTTGACTTAGTACATCGGTCAGGTAAACTTTTAGGTACGGCTGATGCGCTAAGTAGGTTGCCCTTAGAAAATCCAAATGATTGTGTACCTATACCTACAGAGTGGGTTCACTTGGTGGAGTTTTTGGAATCCACTCCAGTATCTGCGGTACAAATAGAGCAGTGGACAAGATCAGACCCTATTCTGTCTAGGGTCATCCATTTCTGCTCAGTTGGTTGGACTACTAAGGTTGGGAGTGAATTACAGCCTTTTTATCAACGTCAGTCTGGCCTCTCCATTCAAAATGGCTGTCTCTTATGGGGCCACAGAGTGATAATTCCGAATGAAGGCAGGTCGAATTTAGTAAAGGAACTTCACGCTGAACACATGGGTGCAACAAAAATGAAAGAACTGGCGAGAGCTTATTTCTGGTGGCCTGGTTTAGATGGAGAACTCGAATCATTGGTTCGTTCCTGTCAAAGCTGCCTAGAGAACAGAGATCTCCCAAGGAAAAGTCCACTTCATCCTTGGGAATGGCCTACTATACCGTGGCATAGGATCCATGTTGACTATGCAGGTCCTATAAATAATACTTATTTCCTAGTCATTGTGGACGCCTACTCTAAGTGGGTGGTTTTTTTTCCAACCACTTCCACGACTTCGGGTGTTACTATTCGCTTACTCCGTTCGGTTTTCGCTCGATGGGGTTTACCCGTAGTCCTGGTTTCCGACAATGGTACTTGTTTTACCAGTGAGGAATTTCGTTCCTTCGTCCACCTAAATGGCATTAGACATGTCCGGTCTAGTGTTTTCCATCCATCTACTAACGGTCTCGCGGAAAACATGGTCCGTACTTTTCAAGTCGGCCTTGCGTCATTCTCGTGGGGAGGAAATGCAAGTGGTGTGGATAAATTTTTGTTTAAATATCGAATAACACCTCACACCACGACGGGGGTGTCTCCCTCTAAACTTATGATTGGCCGGGGAATTCGTTCAGTTTTCGATTTGTTACGTCCAAACGAAAAGTTACAACAACGAGTTTTACGCCATCAGGAAAAACAGAAGTTGTACCACGAACACTAAAGAGGGAGAGTTATAGAAGCGCAACCTAATGATCCAGTTATGATTCGCAACTATGGGCTGGACAAAAATGGGTTCCTGCAACTGTGCAGGAGAGAACGGGCCCTGTTTCCTTCAAGTGCCAACTAGAAGATGGTCGTTCTATTAAACGCCATCAGGACCAGATATGGGAACGTCAATTGCAGAAGGACCAGAGTCTTCCGGAAGAGAGAACTGATCCTCCGGAAAATGGTTCAACTCGCCCGCCTATACAGGTTACACCTAATCCTACTACATCAACCCCGCTCCGCAGGTCGTCTAGGGTCCCTCATCCCCCTGACAGACTAAACTTGCAGGGGAGGAGTGAGGTGACGTGTGTGTATATATATGTATATAGTCTAAAAGTCACTAAAGGGGAAATATCACTAAATCTAAGCTGAATGGCAAGAGCAAGGCATAAACGAACCAACGCAGCTGTTCGTATTGTTTTGGGCTAGCCTAGAGATGTTTTTTTCCGATCTGACCTAATCGTTGGTGCTGAGTGCAATTAGGTGGTGTTTCTAAGGTGACAAATGGGGTAGAAAGTTGTCCGTACTTAAGTATAGTTAGGGGTAATGTCTATAGCTTCTAAATTGGTATTGTAAGAGAGAGTTAGGTAGGCTGTTTGTGGGACACAGGAATCTAATGGTAGGCTCCAAAGGAATATCTAATTCAACGCACCGGTAAGTGCTTTTGATTGTTTGCTAGAACCTAAGTAACCTAACTGGGGTGTCTACCCCACGCTATCACACAGGTTTTTGTGGTTTAATGATCCACATGACTTTAACAAAGGTTTCAAAACCTACAGATTTAAAGTAATTATTTTTGGAGCAAATTGTTCTCCAAGTATTCTTGCTTTAACAATTAAAAACCACCTAAACTTATTTCAAGAGGACCTAACAGTTCAGTTTTTAAAACAAAATTTTTATGTGAATAACCTCAGTAGTTCCACTGTAACTGAAGAGGAATTGCTTGAAATTTACAAAATATCACAACCCATAATGGAGCAAGGAAATTTTGGACTTAGAGAGTGGGTTTCTAATTCTCCTAAATTAAATGAACAAATAACAAAAGACAACAATGGGAACATTGAACCAAACAATTACACAAAAACACTTGGAATGCTTTGGTTTTTAAAACAGAATTCCGAACACAATGACACTCTTTGCACAAAGAGTTATAACTTAAATCCAAATGCCAATACAAAAAGACAAGTGCTTTCAGAATCATCCAAAATTTTTGACCCCATTGGATTATATTTACCAGCAACCATAAGATCCAGAATCCTTTTGCAAGACTTATGGAAAAAGAAAATTGATTGGGATGAACCACTTTCAGTGCAAGACCAACTTCATTGGAAAAAATTAGCCGCAGACTTGAACAAAGTTCAAGACATCTACGTACCAAGATGTGCTGGCTACAGATTGAAATCTCAAACACTACACATTTTTACAGATGCCAGCACAAAAGCTTACGGGTGTTGTGCCTATTTAACAAGTGGAAATGAAAGTAACTTGGTTTATTCAAAGGCAAAAGTGGCACCCTTAAACCAAAAGAAAACTGTACCACAACTTGAATTATTAGCTGTCTCATTGGGAGTTAAAACAGCAGACTTTCTTTCACAAGTGTATAAAGAAGTTGACATAACAGACATTTACTTATGGACAGACAGTCAAATTTGTCTAACATGGGTGACCAACACAGATACAACTTCTTGCAAAAACATATTTGTGAAAAACAGAATAACAGAAATCAAAACTGCAAACACATCCCTTGGTATCAAATTTAGGTACATACAAACAAAAAAGAATCCTGCAGACTTTTTGACAAGAGGGCTGAATGGCTAACATGTGAGGATCTTTGGCCAGCCAAAGTAGTTAACCTCACACTCAACTCTACGACAACTGAAAAGATCACTGAGGACAAACCTCTATTTTACTATAAACATTATTCAGACCTCAACAAACTCTTGAGAATTACAGTCTATTGCTGCAAGTTTCAGTGGCGGCTCGTGACTAAAAATTCTAGGGGTGCTGTCTCTAAGAATGGGTTGAAATAATTACTGTGTGGGGCCGCGCAGTTAATTTTCCGCATTTATATTATTTTTATATTAGTTACCGACAAACCAATTTTGCGCGTACCAAATTGTATATATTTTATCATTGTGTAATTTTAAGAATCATATATAATCTTTATAAATAAGTATTGTACATAAATTTATATATATATATTTAATTAATTCAGCTGTATATAAAATAACAAAATCTTCTGTAAAATAACCCCAGCCAACCAAGAACTCAATAAACTCTGAAAACGACCGGCTTTTCCTTCAAGATGCTAACTTCCCAAACGACAGGGGAGAGAAGAGGACACGAGAGGCTCCTAAAAGAGATAGCCTGCCTCTCGTATCCTTCATTCTTCCCGGCAAATACAAGTAGCACCAAGAAGGAACCAGCTACAATTGGTGACCCCGGAGTGACCCGAAGCAGCCAGCGGAAGCAGCATCTTTCAGTCGCCGGGCGGAACAAACCGAAGCCACGCCTCTTCGCCGCCCACCCGTAGTAGCCGGTCGGAACCGAAGCAGCAGCAGACCCGAATTACATTCCCGCAAGATGGAATCAGGAGTGCACCATGTCACCATCAAGCCACCCACGTTCTCTGAAGCGTCGGCCGCAGGATGGTTCTCCATCATGGAGGCACAATTCCACATTTCCAGAATAACATCCGAAGAAACCAAACTTTAAGCCGCTTCAATCAACCAAACCAAACTTTAAGCCGCTTCAATCAACCAAACCAAACTTTAAGCAGCTTCAATCAACCAAACCAAACTTTAAGCCGCTTCAATCAACCAAACCAAACTTTAAGCCGCTTCAATCAACCAAACCAAACTTTAAGCCGCTTCAATCAACCAAACCAAACTTTAAGCCGCTTCAATCAACTAAACCAAACTTTAAGCCGCTTCAATCAACCAAACCAAACTTTAAGCCGCTTCAATCAACCAAACCAAACTTTAAGCCACTTCAATCAACCAAACCAAACTTTAAACCGGCTTATATAGTTTCAGGTCCCACACAGGTACCGGGCGCACAATCGGACGGCATCGGATCGGGAGAAAAAGCACGCAAGGAAAAAGGACGATGGAAGACGCACCTCGGAGGTAGCAAATACAAACCTCAGGACGAGCGCGCAGGACAACGCAACAACCGGAAATGAGGCCGACCGAGGATCAACGCGAGCTGGACGAAGGATCCGATTCAAATCAAGACCCGAATATTTCTACTTTTGATATACGTGCTCCGCTTCTCGGGGTGGGCAGTAGTGTGGGGCCGCGCATAATTTTCCGCATTTTATATATTTTATATTAGTTACCGACAAACCAATTTTGCGCGTACCAAATTGTATATATTTTATCATTGTGTAATTTTAAGAATCATATATAATCTTTATAAATAAGTATTGTACATAAATTTATATATATATATTTAATTAATTCAGCTGTATATAAAATAACAAAATCTTCTGTAAAATAACCCCAGCCAACCAAGAACTCAATAAACTCTGAAAATGACCGGCTTTTCCTTCAAGATGCTAACCTCCCAAACGACAGGGAGAGAAGAGGACACGAGAGGCCCCTAAAAGAGATAGCCTGCCTCTCGTATCCTTCATTCTTCCCGGCAACTACAAGTAGCACCAAGAAGGAACCAGCTACAACTGAAATAAAAGGATGAGCATTGAGCAATGAATAAAAGTTTCAAAAGTTATTGAAAAAGTTATTCAGTGAGCTCATCCTTATATTGTTCTTGATTATTTCAATTGTAAATAAAAAATTTAGGGGTGCTGCAGTTCCGCAGTGCCTACCGACGAGCCGCCACTGGCAAGTTTGTCAATAGCTACCTTCTCAAACACTGTCCTCAGAAGGCCTTTTCTAACTTAGCAGAAACTGCAACAAAGCACTGGCTCAAACAGATACAAGCTTCAGAATTTGACAAGGAGTTGAAGTATCTTAGGTCCAGTAACACATTAAACAAAGGAATTCCTTCACTTGTCATGGATCTAAATCTGTACATGGATACAGAGGATCTGATAAGGTGTAAAGGAAGGCTTAACAAGTCAACTTTGACTTACAACTCTAAGCACCCAATTCTTCTTCCGAGGAGGAATCACTTCACAAATCTCATCATCAGGGATACCCACAACAAAATACACCACATGGGGGTCCCACAAACCCTGACGGAGCTGAGAAAAACTTACTGGCTACCAAAGGGTAGAACTGAAACAAAGAAAATTTTAAACACATGCATTCCTTGTAAACGTATCCATTCACGACCCTTTAAGACCCCAAGCCCTCCAGACCTACCTGTGGAACGAGTAACATTAACTCGGCCATTTGAAACCACGGGTATTGACTACACTGGAGCGGTAAATGTGAGTTTTGAAGATAAAATGGATTCAAAGGAATACAAAGCGTACACATTGTACTCTTCACCTGTGCTGCCACACGTGCCATATATCTAGACATAGTAGAAGATCTGACAGCAGAAGCTTTTATTGCTGCTTTCAGACGATTTTGTGCACACAATTCTGTACCCAAAACTATATGGTCAGACAATGCCACATACTTCAAATCTGGTGAAAGAATTATTCATCAGATTTGTGACAGTGAAACAGTACAAACTCATTTAATCAAACACAATATAACCTGGAAGTACATTCCTGTTAATACACCATGGTATGGTTCCATTTGGGAAAGAAACACAGAGACTGTAAAGAACTGCCTTAAAAAGACTATTGGGACCAAACATCTACAACTTTTTGAACTCATGACTATTCTGTCAGAAATTGAAAATGTTGTCAACAACAGACCATTAACTTATGTGGGAGATGGTATTAATGAGCCAGAACCTCTCACACCAAACCACCTAATTAAGGGAGAAACAGTAAACATGTTACCAGAATATGAACATAACAGTACAGAGGATCCAGATTGGGTAATAGGACACAAAGAACTCAACACAAAATACCAACATTTGACACAAATCGAAACTCAATTTATAACAAAATGGAGAGAAGAATACTTAACAAGTCTTAGAGAAAGACATAAACAATTAACAAAACAAAATTGGAATGATTCAGTCAAAATTGGGGACATTGTGTTGATACATGACAAGACACCAAGACAACATTGGTCAATGGGAAAAGTCTTGGAACTCAAAACTGGTGAAGATGAAATTACCAGGGTTGTAAAACTGAAAACAGCAACTGGTGAAACCACCAGAGATATCACATTACTATATCCTTTGGAGTGTGGGGCTAAATTAGAACCATTACCCAAAAGGATGGATCAGGATACTATTGGGGAGGAATCTCTCAATGTACCTGATGTAATTCAGACTAAACCAGACAGGCCTCAAAGAAAGATTGCTTTGAAAGTCAGAAAACTTTTACAAGAAAAAATTAAGACTGGTGACTTATAAACCTTACACAGATTGAGCAAAGTTAAAATGCTTAATAACTTTACTTTAATTCCATAAATTTCCTATACCTAAAGGGAGTCAAACTGATTGACATAACTTTAACTAAACTTGAGAAGCTAGCCTCTTGAACTTTTATATTTAAATAGGTCTTGAGTAAACTTTCTCTTCCTAAATTCCTACTTCATTCTTTTAATCCATTTTTTACATGTTTTAACACGGTTTGTCAAAAAATTTGATCTATAACATACAAATTTTTCTCAGGCCCCCCCCAGTATATGAAAAAACTATACGCGCTCACAACATAGTATCATATGTGGTACCTTTATTTCATAATTAAATATAAATTATTAATTAATTGAATTAAATATCTATACAAAATTGCCTCGGGATTGGCGACATAGCCTATTGGGAATGAAATAATTGCCATACGTACAAAGAACCTGTATGTATGCATCGAGCCTCACATAGCAACAAGAAAACCCAATTTATTGTTTAGTCTACCACAGAGAAGTAGACCAAACAAAACTTTGCCAGATCAGCAAATAATGAAAATACAACGCGAATATAGGAACGGCTCTCGGGGCTGTTTATTGTACAGCGAACGCTTTAAACAGGGAAGATGTGCTTTTGCCTTCCCTAAAGTTCTGAGTGAATTCCTTATAATAAACTTAATACAGATAGGATAGGCCTATACCTTCAAGTGTTTATATTGTGACTGCCTATATTAATTACATCAAGTTAATTCATCGCGTAACTCCATCGTGGCGGCCCTACACCGAAAAAGATCGTAACGCCCTACATCGAAGCAAACTAAGGACCCAGCAAAAAAATAAGATGGGACAATTTCTTTTCGTTCACATATAGGCATCTAAACTCCCGACGCTAAAATTACCGTAATCAATTAAATATAAAGAGGTCCTTTAAAGACCTACATATTCAGAACTCTCTAACGAAAAAACATAGGGCTTTTGTCGTTTAACTCTCCATTGAAATCTGCTGGAAATTTCCAACAGATGAGGGTATCAGGCAATCAACCCATAGCCGTATATAGTTTTTTCATAGTAACGTTTCCTTTGGACGTAACAAATCGAAAACTGAACGAATTCCCCGGCCAATCATAAGTTTAGAGGGAGACACCCCCGTCGTGGTGTGAGGTGTTAATCGATATTTAAACAAAAATTTATCCAACACCACTTGCATTTCCTCCCCACGAGAATGACGCAAGGCCGACTTGAAAGTACGGACCATGTTTTCCGCGAGACCGTTAGTAGATGTTAGAAAATCTAGAAGAGGAAGAACCATTGTTGTCCCAAGGCGATATGATGAATAAGCTGATTGATGCAGCATTGCTTGTATATATTAAGTTAAGGTGTATATATATCCATCTCATCATTGTAAGGTTAGTGAAAAATTAACTTAATTTAGAGCTAGCATTTTTGGGCTCTTTTGGCATCATTGTTTGGCCACTCTGGTGGCATCATTTTGGGGCGCTGCGCGTCCTTTCTACTCGTTTGTGGAATGTCGTACGTACAGGGTGTGGTCTGATAGAGAGCTCTCTTGCAATTCAGTTTGGTTGTTTAGATACAAGATTGTTGCCTCGTGCAATAGTCCAGATTGCGTTGTTGTTGCAAGGTTGAGAAAGAAGACCATAAATAGTACCCCTTTTGGTTTTATCTTAAATTCATACAACTGAGGCCTAAGGTAGGCCCACATCGAGTCAGCAACCCTGAGGTAGGACCTAATAGGATCTCAAGTCCGTAAGTTTTAATTTCAGCCTAACTTGGGCTGTAGGTTGAATTGGCCCTTTAGAACTTGGCCGTTCACGGCTCAGCTGGGATTTTGAATCCAACAAATAAATAAAATAACATGGTCCTTCAGAACCGAATTCTAGCCCAAGACTGAGCCAGTGACTATTTTTCGGCAAAGTTCTGATTGTGCAAATTGTAGCCCAAGTTAGGCCTAGACGGGTTGAACATTATTGAATTAAGGTCCCAGGGTAGAAAGTTTGGTCGCCCAATTGCAAAACTTGGCCACTCGTCTGTCGTTGTTTTTGGCCTACATTTTTACCGGTTTGGTTAATTTTGGAGCATTATTGAGTTAAGGTCCCATGGTAGAAAGTTTGGTCGCCCAATTGCGAAACTTGGCCACTCGTCTGTCGTTGTTTTTGGCCTACATTTTTACCGGTTTGGTTAATTTGGTTTATTATTGAATCAAGGTCCCAGGGTAGAAAGTTTGGTCGCCCAATTGCGAAACTTGGCCACTTGTCTGTCGTTGTTTTTGGCCTACATTTTACCTGTTTGGTTAAATTTGGTTTATTATTCGTAGGCGAAGGTTGCAGACTTCGGTGCACCAGTTACTTGGGTGGAAAAATTGGTATTCCATACTGGTGGTTGGTTAGTACCCCACCTAGCAATTCAGTTTATTTCAAAAAAGCAAAATTTACGTTTGATCAGTTTGGTTAAGTATTTCTGCCAATTCAGCTCATTTGGCATTCAGCCCAATTGTGGTTTGCATTGAAGATGAGTGCATCTGAATTGAACAAGTTTAAAAAAAGGAGAAGCGCCTACAAAGGTCTAATTACAAAGGTCATTGCCACTATAGATTCTGCCATAGAGCAAGAGGATTTAAGATTAGTGACTGCGCAGCTTTCCATATTAGAAACTAAAAAGGTTGCTCTAAGTGAAGTAAATGTTAAAATTGAGGCTCTTATAGAAGAGGATGAAATAGAAAATAACATAATTTATTTTGAAGAGATTATTGATGATATAATTAAAGTAGGCAACCGAGCAAAAGAGTTTAGCAGCTCATTACAGTTAGAGACCAGGTCTAATAATGAAACACAACACTCAACAAATGATGTTTGTGAAGTTAAGGTTAACAGATCTGCAGTTCAATTACCGAGGCTTGGACTCAAAACATTTTCTGGGAGTATTCAGGAATGGCAAGGATGGGCAGACAGTTTTCAATCAGCAGTTGATTCTAGTCAGTGTTAAGTGCGGTGGAGAAGTTTAATTATTTGCAGTCCCTCTTGGAAGGGGAGGCAGCAAAGACAATAGCAGGATTAGCATTAACAGAGGCTAATTATAATGTGGCTTGGGATATATTAAAGAAACGGTTTGGTAAGCCAGAGATCTTAATTAAAAGCCACCTCCGTGAACTTTTAGCTATACCTGCTGTTAATAATCCTAATAGTGTCAAAGAGTTACGGCAGTTATATGATGAATTTGAAGTTAGAACTAGGTCCCTGGACAACTTGGGTGTAGGAATGGAAAGGTGTGGTATAATGTTGGTTACTATACTGGAGTCTAAATTGCCTAGCTCAATTTTGCTTGAATTAAGTAGGGGACACTCTACAGAACATGTGTATATCCCCCTTCAGGAGATGTTAAGTCTTTTAGGCACAGAATTAGCAAGACGGGAGGGAATTGAGTTTGCACAGTGGAATGTTAAACAAGGGGACAAACGCAGGCACAGCACCAAAGTTTCTACAAAAAGGAATAGCCCAGGTACAGTGTCAGCTCTACATGCATCCTCTGAGAATAAATTAAAGAGAATCAAGGAATGCATATTTTGCGAAGGCAACCACAAGTCATATAAATGTGAAGTGGCTGAGGCTTTACCTGTTGAGGAGAGAAAGGAGAGGGTAACTAAGTCTACAGCATGTTTTAAATGTTTTTTGAAAGGTCACAGAGCAAGGTTTTGCAAGTTTAAAATTTTAGGCAAAAAATGTCATGGTAGGCATCAGCCATTATTGTGTGAAAACACTCCTATTAGGCCTACCCCAGAAGTAGAGACATCAGTGGCACATGCGACTGCTATGCAAGGAAGTAAAAATAAAGGGGGATTATTGCAAACTGCAGCCTTATTAATTGGGAATGGTGGAGAAGCTACTGTAAGAGTGTTGTTTGATAGTGGTAGCCAGTGTAGCTTTATTAAGACCAGAATTTCCAGAAAATTGAAGTTTAAAGAACTTAAGAGGGAAAATTTAAGAATTTCTGGGTTTGGGGGTTCCGTTCAAAACCGAACCAAATTTAAGAAGGTAGAAGTTCTGGTTAAGGGGTTGTTACCGCAAAGTCCCACTCTCAAGGTCCAAGCTGTAGAGATTGAGGAACTTTGTGCTCCAGTCACTACTTGTTTAGATATGGCATGTCTCCAAGAATTGCAAGTTAAGGGAATTAATTTGGGCGATAATAAGTTTGAAGGAACAGAAGATATTAGTCTTTTGATTGGAGCTGACTATTATTGGGACTTCATCACTGGTAATATAGTCCGTACATCTCAAGGCCCGGTAGCTATTGAAAGTAAGCTAGGCTGGATGCTACATGGTAGCTACTGCAATGAAATGGAAATTAAGGCTCTTTTTCTTAAGATTGAGGAGAACAGCCATGGTTTGGAAAGGCATTTGAAAGCGTTTTGGGAACTTGAATCTATTGGCATAAAGGACAAACAGGCAAGTACAGTGAACAATGATGTTTTAGAGCAATTTGAAAAAGGGATTGGGTTTAGAGATGGTTGCTATGAAGTTGGCCTCCCTTGGAAGGATTCTTGCAAACCTGGTTCAAACCTTCAGCTAGCTAATCGGAGGTTGGAGACTTCATTGTACAGGCTAAGAAAGAATGAGGAGTTGTTAATTGAATACAATGAGGCCATCCTAAGCTATGTAAGGGAGGGCTATGCTGAAAGGGTGCAAGGTGAGCTGATGAACCAGGAGGCACATTATCTGCCACACCATGCAGTGGTACGGCGAGACAAGACTACCACTAAACTGAGGGTAGTTTTTGATGGCTCAGCCAAGGACAAAGGTGGTGTGTCCTTGAATGACTGTTTGGATGCTGGGCCAAATTTAAATGCAGATTTATTTTCCTTGTTACTGAGATTCAGGTTTGGTAGAGTAGCATTGACTGCAGATGTGAAGCATGCTTTTTTGCGGATAAATTTAAAACCAGAGGACAGAGATGCAGTAAGGTATCTGTGGGTGGATACGAAAGACTTGTTGGAAAATGAACCTAAGGTTCAAGCATATAGAATGAAGTCAGTGTTGTTTGGCCTCAGCTCTAGTCCATTTCTGTTGGCAGCTACTATGCAGTACCATTTTAAGAAATATTCTGAAGTCTATCCTAACACTATTGAACACATAAGGAAAAATTTTTATGTTGATGATTTGCTGTGTTCCGTGCATAATACAGAAATGGCTTAACAGATATTCATGGAGGCTAGAGCTATAATGAGGGAGGCTGGCATGGAGCTTAGAAAATGGCAGACCAATCATTCTCAATTACAAGAGTTTATGAGTCAGTCCTGTGTAGTACCTGATGCAGCAGAAAGTATTGAGGATTCTGGTATTAAGGAGTTGTGGGAAATAGACGCAAAAGTGCTAGGCATTGTTTGGCAGCAAGGAGATGATTTGTTTACCTTCAATGGGAAATCTTTAGTAGAGCTGGCTGAGAATGAGACAAGGTGGACAAAACGTACAGCTCTTAGTTTGGCTTCAAAGGTCTTTGATCCTCTTGGATTCCTGGCTCCATTTGTGATAAAGTCAAAAATTTGGTTTCAGAGCCTCTGGGAAATTGGACTTGGTTGGGACCAAGAGTTACCTGATCATATGGTGGTAAGGTGGAAATATTGGTTCAAAGAATTGGCACATCTTGGAGACATTGAAATCCCAAGATGATACTTTGGAGAGTTGAACAATAGTCCAGACAATTTGGAGCTGCACATCTTTTGTGATGCAAGTGAGGAAGCCTATGCAACTTGTATTTATATTAGAGGCACATTGCAAGAGGAAGTAAGTTGCAGGTTGGTTGCTGCAAAGAGGAGAGTAGCACCTTTGAAAAGGCTTTCTGTTCCAAGGTTGGAGTTGATGGGTGCCATTATTGCTAGTCGGCTTGCAGTTACAGTGCAAAAGTCTTTGGCCCTCTATGAAATTCCAAGCTATTATTGGACAGACTCCACTATAGTTTGGCACTGGTTAAGAAGTCAGGCAAGGAAATGGAAACCATTTGTTGCCAATAGGGTGGAGGAAATTCAAGCGCACACAGATCCCAAGCAATGGAAGCATTGTCCAGGCACCCAAAACCCCGCTGATTTACCAACACGATGAATTTCGGTGAAAGATCTTGCACAGTCAAGTTTGTTGTGGAATCGGCCAGAGTGGCTAAAACTTGGAAGTGAAAACTGGCCTTCTAATCAGCCTATTGTAGGAGAATGCCAGGCTGAAGAAGCATGGGTGAGTGAGGTGAGAAAATGCACTGTGAACAGTTGTCAAGTTATGCAGCAGAACCCCATATTGAGGCTTGAGGACATTCGCAGTCTGAAAGGATTGTTAAGAGTGACAGCATGGGTATATAGATTTACCAACAATATTAAGGGAGAAACAAGAAGGGAAGGAATGCTGAACAGTAATGAGATTCAGCAAGCCAGGAAATACTGGGTGGTATATGTGCAGAAGGAAAAATTTGGTGAAGAGAGGGAATTGCTCACCAGCCATCCATTACAGGTTCTACCAACACATTCTGCTCTCAAGGGTTTGGATGTGTTTTTGGATCAGGATTTATTGAGAGTAGGAGGTAGACTACAGTTTTCTGGGCTTCCAGAGGAGAAAAGACATCCAATTTTGCTACCTTCTGGGGGGCACTTTGTGGACCTTTTGATCCTGGATACTCATTATAAGCTGTTACATGCTGGAGTTAGAGAAGTGATAATACAGATCAGACAACAGTTTTGGATTCCCAAAATTAGACAAGTTGTAAAAAAGGTCCTGCATAAATGTGTGGTTTGCAAGCGTTGGAGTGCAAAGCCTTATTATGAAAAGGTGGCTCCACTTCCAAGAGAACGGTGTGTCTATACTGCCCCATTTGATGTAGTGGGAGTAGACTTTGCAGGGCCAGTCTATGTGTATGAGCGAGGGGAGTCTAACAAAGGTTATATATGTCTTTTCACCTGTGCTACCCAGGGCCGGATTTAGGAGTGGGCAAAGTGGGCAGCTGCCCATGGGCCTCCACATCTTGGGGCCTCCACATATTGACAAGCCATTATCAAAATAGAAAAAACCCGAAACTAGAAAAACCCGATAGATGATCAACAAAAAAAAACGCGCATCCAATACCACTGTAGTACATAAACTTTTACCAATTACTATTTGTTGTGTACTGATTATTATTTTGTTTTTATTACTCTTTTAGGCCTACTCTCACTATAATGGAATACCCGAGTAACCCGAGGCTTTCATTTTTTGCAGAAATGAGTGGAATGGACAGACACAAGAGTGCACGATGTTTTGAAAGTGTATGTATGTTAATTATATTATGAATCTTATGGATGACTTCAATTATGTCTTCCCCTAAGGTAGGGGGGCCTCCACATGGAGGCTGCCCAGGGCCTCCACACGTCTAAATCCGGCTTGGTGCTACCACCAGAGCAATCCATTTAGAGTTGGTAAGCAACTTAAGTAGTGATGTATTTCTTTTGGCCTTTAAAAGGTTTGTGAACAGAAGGGGTTTCCTAAATAAAATCATATCGGATAATGCAAAAACCTTCAAAAAGGCTGCAAAGGAACTCCAAGAAATTTAGTCCTTGCTAAAAGAGGAAGGATTCCAATCCTACTTTTCACACCAACGGGTACAGTGGGAGTTTATTGTTGAGAGAGCACCATGGTAGGGAGGATTTTGGGAAAGGCTAGTGAGAAGTGTAAAGTGTCCATTAAAGAAACTTTTAGCAATGCTCATTTGAGCAAAGAAGAATTCTGCACGGTTTTATGTGAAGTAGAAGCAATGGTGAACAGTAGGCCTATCACTTTTGTTTATAACAGTATGCAGGATGCGGAGCCATTGACACCAAATCATTTTCTTTGTGGTAAACGATTAACATCAAGCCCCAGTGTGCCAGAAGACTTGCAGCCTATCCAGAGCACTCAAGGAGAGTTAACCAGACGGTTCAGGTACCTTGAAGAGCTACAAGATCAGTTATGGAAGAGGTGGCGGATGGAATACTTGCCAGAACTCAATTATTACCCATCAGGTAATGTAAAGGGCTCCAATGCAAATTGTATCAAGGTGGGAGAAGTGGTAATGATTGGGGATGAAAGACTAAGGCAATGCTGGAAGCTTGGCATAATTGAAGAGTTGTTTGTTGGCAAAGACAATTTAGTTAGGTCTGCACTGGTAAAGACTTCAGGAGGAAAGTTAAAGAGACCTATACAAAAACTCTATGCTTTAGAAATCAGCAAAAACACAGATAGTCAAGATGAAACATTTGAGTTACAGCCTCATGGAGAAGGCTTGGCTAACCTTGCAGAAGGTAATGACAACAATGCCTCTTCGGTGGGGAGTGTTAGAAAATCTAGAAGAGGAAGAACCATTGTTGTCCCAAGGCGATATGATGAATAAGCTGATTGATGCAGCATTGCTTGTATATATTAAGTTAAGGTGTATATATATCCATCTCATAATTGTAAGGTTAGTGAAAAATTAACTTAATTTAGAGCTAGCATTTTTGGGCTCTTGTAGCATCATTGTTTGGCCACTCTGGTGGCATCATTTTGGGGCGCTGCGCGTCCTTTCTACTCGTTTGTGGAATGTCGTACGTACAGGGTCTGATAGAGAGCTTCTTGCAATTCAGTTTGGTTGTTTAGATACAAGATTGTTGCATCGTGCAATAGTCCAGGTTGCGTTGTTGTCGCAAGGTTGAGAAAGAAGACCATAAATAGTACCCCTTTTGTTTTTATCTTAAATTCATACAACTGAGGCCTAAGGTAGGCCCACATCGAGTCAGCAACCCTGAGGTAGGACCTAATAGGATCTCAAGTCCGTACGTTTTAATTTTAGCCTAACTTGGGCTGTAGGTTGAATTGGCCCTTTAGAACTTGGCCGTTCACGGCTCAGCTGGGATTTTGAACCCAACAAATAAATAAAATAACAGTAGACGGGTGGAAAACACTAGACCGGACATGTCTAATGCCATTTAGGTGGACGAAAGAACGAAATTCCTCACTGGTAAAACAAGTACCATTGTCGGAAACCAGAACTGTGGGTAAACCCCATCGAGCGAAAACCGAACGGAGTAAGCGAATAGTAACACCCGAAGTCGTGGAAGTGGTTGGAAAAATTTCCACCCACTTAGAGTAGGCGTTCACAATGACTAAGAAATAAGTATTATTTATAGGACCTGCATAGTCAACATGGATCCTATGCCACGGTATGGTAGGCCATTCCCAAGGATGAAGTGGACTTTTCCTTGGGAGATCTCTGTTCTCTAGGCAGCTTTGACAGGAACGAACCAATGATTCGAGTTCTCCATCTAAACCAGGCCACCAGAAATAAGCTCTCGCCAGCTCTTTCATTTTTGTTGCACCCATGTGTTCAGCGTGAAGTTCCTTCAGTAAATTCGACCTGCCTTCATTCGGAATTATCACTCTGTGGCCCCATAAGAGACAGCCATTTTGAATGGAGAGGCCAGACTGACGTTGATAAAAAGGCTGTAATTCACTCTCAACCTTAATAGGCCAACCAACTGAGCAGAAATGGATGACCCTAGACAGAATAGGGTCTGATTTTGTCCACTTCACTATTTGTACCGCAGATACTGGAGTGGATTCCAAAAACTCCACCAAGTGAACCCATTCTGTAGGTATAGGTACACAATCATTTGGATTTTCTAAGGGCAACCTACTTAGCGCATCAGCCGTACCTAAAAGTTTACCTGACCGATGTACTAAGTCAAATTTATAGGCTTGTAGAATCAGTGCCCATCGTTGAATCCTACCTGAGGCCATAACTGGAATATTTTTACGTATTAGGTGAAAATAAACCTAAAAGAGGCTTATGGTCAGTAATTAGTTTAAATTCATGACCCCATAGATAGAAATTAGATTTTTTTACTGCAAATACTAAGGCTAATGCTTCACGTTCCAACTGTGCGTATCGTCTTTCAGTCTCAGTTAGTGTTCTAGAAGCAAAACAGATAGGCCTATCTACACCATCAATGTGGTGAGATAACACTGCCCCAATTCCATAAGAACTGCTGTCTGCTGAAACTACGAGAGGAAGTTTAGGATCATAATGCACTAGGAGAGTGTACTTTAGTAGTACGTCCTTGGAAGCCTCAAATGCTTCCTTTTGAGTTTTCTCCCATCTCCACTGTTCCCCAGATCGTAATAGCTTATTTAGGGGTTCAAGGAAAGTCGATGCATTAGGCAAAAATTTCCTATAAAAGTTTAGGAGACCTAAATAAGCTTGTAACTGTGTGATGCTTTGTGGAGGTGGTGCATTTTTATTGCTTCTAATTTATCCACCGTTGGATGAATGCCTGAGGCATCTATGCGGAACCCTAAATATGAAACCTCGTTAGTGACTCATGAACACTTTTCTCTCTTTAGCTTAAGTCCGGCATCCCGGAGTCTTTTTAGGTGTTCTTTTTTAGTTAGGTGTTCTTTTTTAGACGAACCTGAAATGAGGACATCATCTAGAAAGCAAAGTACTCCCGGAATGTGACCTAGAACTTGGTCCATTGTCCCCTGAAAAATACCCGGAGCCGATGCTATTCCATAGCATAGCCTATTGTACTTATATAGACCTCGGTGCGTATTTATGATAGTTAGTTCTTTAGAGTTTTCATTTAAACTTAATTGAGCATAGGCTTGGGACATATCAAGTTTTCTGAAATATTTACCCCCAGCAAGAGAGCTAAATAATTCATCAGGCTTGGGTATAGGATAGCAATCTAGAAGGACGGCAATATTTGCTGTTAAACGGTAATCCCCACATAACCGCACGGACTTGTCCGGTTTTAGTACAGGAACTACTGGGGCTGCCCACTTAGCGTGTGTGACTGGTTCAATAATTTTATCTTTTAGCAGCCAGTCAATTTCTAAATCTACATTCTCCCGCAGTGCATGCGCAATTGAACGAGCCTTACAAAATTTCGGAGTTACATTAGGATCTACTTCTATGCAGACCTGATGGCCTTTTAGGTTGCCTATTTCAGGCCCAAAAACAGAAGAGAACTCCTTTAACAATGAGTCTATGTCAGACGGGTATGAGAGTGTATGCACATCTGCCTGACCCTTTGGCAAGATTTTGTCAATCGGCATTTTCAAAGCATCAATCCAATCACGGCCTAGTAGAGTAGGCCCTTGCTCATCCACCACTAAAAGGGTTAAGGGATGAGACAAAGTTGTTTTCTGGTTGAGTGTAACTGTGACGGATGCTTCTCCACAAATAGGTATTTGTAGAGCCGGATTTAGACGTGTGGAGGCCCTGGGCAGCCTCCATGTGGAGGCCCCCCTACCTTAGGGGAAGACATAATTGAAGTCATCCATAAGATTCATAATATAATTAACATACATACACTTTCAAAACATCGTGCACTCTTGTGTCTGTCCATTCCACTCATTTCTGCAAAAAATGAAAGCCTCGGGTTACTCGGGTATTCCATTATAGTGAGAGTAGGCCTAAAAGAGTAATAAAAACAAAATAATAATCAGTACACAACAAATAGTAATTGGTAAAAGTTTATGTACTACAGTGGTATTGGATGCGCGTGTTTTTTTGTTGATCATCTATCGGGTTTTTCTAGTTTCGGGTTTTTTCTATTTTGATAATGGCTTGTCAATATGTGGAGGCCCCCAAGATGTGGAGGCCCGTAGGCAGCTGCCCACTTTGCCCTCTCCTAAATCCAGCCCTGGGTATTTGTATGTTTCCATATTTCTTCAATATAGTTTTAGATGCATGTAGTTTAGGTGTATTTTTGAAAGTTTTGTCAAAAACTGTTTTCGACATGACAGTTCGGGCAGCATCTGTATCTAGTTCTAGAGGAATTGTAATTCCATTTAGGCCTACCTCTACAATATATGGGCCTGTATTTTTCTCACTTTGCTGCTCATAAAATAGGTACTCCACTCCAGTGTTCGAAGTATTTCCCCTTTGAGGATTTACACTAAAAATGTTAAAATTAGAATTTTCACCCTTCGTTTTCTTTGAAAAACACACTTTAGCTATGTGGCCTATTTTACTACAGTTTCGGCAAACTGCTTCTTTAAAAGGGCAGTCCTTCTTCCAATGGTGTTTTCCACACCCCGTACATGTCTTGGAAGGCTTAGTAGAATTAGTAGGCTTAGTCGTATTCGTCTCATACCTTTTATTTGCCTGTCTAGTAGGCTCATTAGGTCTGCCAGGCCTAGAAGATTTAAAGCTATTTACGTGTTGGGCTTTACTACTGTGATTGCCAAAAGCTCTAACATCTTTAGCAGCTGCTTCTCTAGCCGTAGCTATTTCTACAGCCTGACTAAAAGTTAGGTCCTGTATGGTTAATAGGGCTCTCTGGGTAGACTCCTCTTTGAGACCCATTACAAACCTATCTCTTAATATTTCGTCTAATTTGTCCCCAAATTTACACGTACGGCTATGGCTTTTTATTCCTGCAACAAACTCTGCAATGCTTTCATTTCCCGTCTGATGCCTCGAATAAAATTTGAAACGTTCATAGATGAGTACTCGGGGTTTGTAGTGATCGGTTAAGGCCGGTACCAATTCATTATAGGTGCAAGTTTCCGGTGCTTTAGGAGAAACTAAGTCCATAACTAAACCAAACGTTTTAGGGCCTATTATAGTTAAAAAGGTAGGTACTTTCTTAGCATCAGGAATGGAATTTGCCTCGAAAAACAACCTCACCCTAGTGGCATAAGCTTCGAAGTCCTCCCCAGAGTCTTCGTAGGGGCTTATATGGCCAATCACCGACATGCTAGAGCAAAACCGAATTAGGCCAAATCACGTGAAGTAGGTTAGATTTGGTTTAAATTTGATCTAGTTACTCCCCAGTTAGGGCTGAATAGTGAATTGTATTAGAGTTAGGGCTGAGTAGGAATTAGTTTTAGAGTTAGGGCTGAGTAGGAATTAGTTTTAGAGTTAGGGCTGAGTAGGAATTAGTTTTAGAGTTAGGGCTGAGTAGGAATTAGTTTTAGAGTTAGGGCTGAGTAGGAATTAGTTTTAGAGTTAGGGCTGAGTAGGAATTAGTTTAGAGTTAGGGCTGAGTAGGAATTAGTTTTAGAGTTAGGGCTGTTATTTTTATTTGTTGTTGGGTTCAAAATCCCAGCTGAGCCGTGAACGGCCAAGTTCTAAAGGGCCAGTTCAACCTACAGCCCAAGTTAAGCTAAAATTAAAAACTTACGGACTTGAGGTCCTATTAGGTCCTACCTCAGGGTTGCTAACTCGATGTGGGCGTACCTTAGGCCTCAGTTGCATGAATTTAAGATAAAAACAAAAGGGGCACTATTTATGGTCTTCTTTCTCAACCTTGCAACAACAACACAACCTGGACTATTGCACGATGCAACAATCTTGTATCTAAACAACCAAACTGAATTGCAAGAGAGCTCTCTATAAGACCACACCCTGTAAGTACGGCATTCCACAAACGAGTAGAAAGGACGCGCAGCGCCCCAAAATGATGCCACCAGAGTGCCCAAACAATGATGCCACAAGAGCCCAAAAATGCTAGCTCTAAATTAAGTTAATTTTTCACTAACCTTACAATTATGAGATGGATATATATACACCTTAACTTAATATATACAAGCAATGCTGCATCAATCAGCTTAGTCATCATATCGCCTTGGGACAACAATGATTCTTCCTCTTCTAGATTTTCTAACACTCCCCACCGAAGAGGCATTGTTGTCATTACCTTCTGCAAGGTTAGCCAAGCCTTCTCCATGAGGCTGTAACTCAAATGTTTCATCTTCACTATCTGTGTTTTTGCTGATTTCTAAAGCATAGAATTTTTGTATAGGTCTCTTTAACTTTCCTCCTGAAGTCTTTACCTGTGCAGACCTAACTAAATTGTCTTTGCCAACAAACAACTCTTCAATTATGCCAAGCTTCCAGCATTGCTTGGTCTTTCATCCCCAATCATTACCACTTCTCCCACCTTGATACAATTTGCATTGGAGCCCTTTACCTTGCCTGATGGGTAATAATTGAGTTCTGGCAAATATTCCTCCATCTGCCACCTCTTCCATAACTGATCTTCTAGCTCTTCAAGGTACCTGAACCGTCTGGTTAACTCTCCTTGAGTGCTCTGGATAGGCTGCAAGTCTTCTGGCACACTGGGATCGTTTACCACAAAGAAAATGATTTGGTGTCAATGGCGCTGCATCTTGCATATTGTTATAAACAAAAGTGAAAAGACATATATAACCTTTGTTAGACTCCCCTTGCTCATACACATAGACTGGACCTGCAATGTCTACTCCCACTACATCAAATAGGGCAGTATAGACACACCGTTCTCTTGGAAGTGGAGCCACCTTTTCATAATAAGGCTTTGCACTAACAACGCTTGCAAACCACACATTTATGCAAGACCTTTTTTACTGCTTGTCTAATTTTAGGAATCCAAAACTGTTGTCTGATCTCTATTATCACTTCTCTAACTCCAGCATGTAACAGCTTATGATGAGTATCCAGGATCAAAAGGTCCACAAAGTGCCCCCCAGAAGGTAGCAAAATTGGATGTCTTTTCTCGTCTGGAAGCCCAGAAAACTGTAGTCTACCTCCTACTCTCAATAAATCCTGATCCAAAAACACATCCAAACCCTTGAGAGCAGAATGTGTTGGTAGAACCTGGAATGGATGGCTGGTGAGCAATTCCCTCTCTTCACCAAATTTTTCCTTCTGCACATATACCACCCAGTATTTCCTGGCTTGCTGAATCTCCTTACTGTTCAGAATTCCTTCCCTTCTTGTTTCTCCCTTAATATTGTTGGTAAATCTATATACCCATGCTGTCACTCTTAACAACCTTTTCAGACTGCTAATGTCCTCAAGCCTCAATATGGGGTCCTGCTGCATAACTTGACAACTGTTCACATTGCATTTTCTCACCTCACTCACCCATGCTTCTTCAGCCTGGCATTCTCCTACAATAGGCTGATTAGAAGGCCAGTTTTCACTTCCAAGTTTTAGCCACTCTGGTCCATTCCACCACAAACTTGACTGTGCAAGATCTTTCACTGAAATTCCTCGTGTTGGTAAATCAGCGGGGTTTTGGGTACCTGGACAATGCTTCCATTGCTTGGGATCTGTGTGCGCTTGAATTTCCTCCACCCTATTGGCAACAAATGGTTTCCATTTCCTTGCCTGACTTCTTAACCAGTGCCAAACTATAGTGGAGTCTGTCCAATAATAGCTTGGAATTTCATAGAGGGCCAAAGACTTTTGCACAGTAACTGCAAGCCGACTAGCAATAACGGCACCCCTCAATTCCAACCTTGGAACAGAAAGCCTTTTCAAAGGTGCTACTCTGCTCTTTGCAGCAACCAACCTGCAACTTACTTCCTCTTGCAATGCGCCTCTTATATAAATACAAGTTGCATAGGCTTCCTCACTTGCATCACAAAAGATGTGCAGCTCCAAATTGTCTGGACTATTGTTCAACTCCCCAAAGTACCATCTTGGGATTTCAATGTCTCCAAGATGTGCCAATTCTTTGAACCAATATTTCCACCTTACCACCATATGATCAGATAACTCTTGGTCCCAACTAAGTCCAATATCCCAGAGGCTCTGAAACCAAATTTTTTACTTTATCACAAATGGAGCCAGGTATCCAAGAGGATCAAAGACCTTCCAAGCCAAACTAAGAGCTGTACGTTTTGTCCACCTTGTCTCATTCTCAGCCAGCTCTACTAAAGATTTCCCATTGAAGGTAAACAAATCATCTCCTTGCTGCCAAACTATGCCTAGCACCTTTGCGTCTATTGCCCACAACTCCTTAATACCAGAATCCTCAATACTTTCTGCTGCATCAGGTACTGCACAGGACTGATTCATAAACTCTTGTAATTGAGAATGATTGGTCTGCCATTTTCTAAGCTCCATGCCAGCCTCCATGAATATCTGTTTAGCCATTTCTGTATTATCCACGGAACACAGCAAATCATCAACATAAAAAATTTTCCTTATGTGTTCAATAGTGTTAGGATAGACTTCAGAATATTTCTTAAAATCGTACTGCATAGTAGCTGCCAACAGAAATGGACTAGAGCTAAGGCCAAACAACACTGACTTCATTCTATATGTTTGAACCTTAGGTTCATTTTCCAACAAGTCTTTCGTATCCACCGACAGATACCTTACTGCATCTCTGTCCTCTGGTTTTAACTTTATCCGCAAAAAAGCTTGCTCCACATCTGCAGTCAATGCTACTCTACCAAACCTGAATCTCAGTAACAAGGAAAATAAATCTGCATTTAAATTTGGCCCAGCATCCAAACAGTCATTCAAGGACACACCACCTTTGTCCTTGGCTGAGCCATCAAAAACTACCCTCAGTTTGGTGGTAGTTTTGTCTCGCCGTACCACTGCATGGTGTGGCAGATAATGTGCCTCCTGGTTCACCAGCTCACCTTGCACCCTTTCAGCATAGCCCTCCCTTACATAACTTAGGATGGCGGCATTGTATTCAATTAACAACTCCTCATTTTTTCTTAGCCTGTACAATGAAGTCTCCAACCTCCGATTAGCTAGCTGAAGGTTTGACCCAGGTTTGCAAGAATCCTTCCAAGGGAGGCCAACTTCATAGCAACCATCTCTAAACCCAATCCCTTTTTCAAATTGCTCTAAAACATCATTGTTCACTGTACTTGCCTGTTTGTCCTCTATGCCAATGGATTCAAGTTCCCAAAACGCTTTCAAATGCCTTTCCAAACCATGGCTGTTCTCCTCAATCTTAAGAAAAAGAGCCTTAATTTCCATTTCATTGCAATAGCTACCATGTAGCATCCAGCCTAGCTTACTTTCAATAGCTACCGGGCCTTGAGATGTACGGACAATATTACCAGTGATGAAGTCCCAATAATAGTCAGCTCCAATCAAAAGACTAATATCTTCTCTTCCTTCAAACTTATTATCGCCCAAATTAATTTATTTAACTTGCAATTCTTGGATATGCCATATCTAAACAAGTAGTGACTGGAGCACAAAGTTCCTCAATCTCTACAGCTTGGACCTTGAGAGTGGGACTTTGCGGTAACAACCCCTTAACCAGAACTTCTACCTTCTTAAATTTGGTTCGGTTTTGAACGGAACCCCCAAACCCAGAAATTCTTAAATT
Organism: Bathynomus jamesi; assembly: GCA_023014485.1. Lineage (NCBI taxonomy): Eukaryota > Metazoa > Arthropoda > Malacostraca > Isopoda > Cirolanidae > Bathynomus > Bathynomus jamesi. Next base: position 154,495 of record JAJOZX010007023.1, read on the forward strand.
TTCCCTCTTAAGTTCTTTAAACTTCAATTTTCTGGAAATTTTAGTCTTAATAAAGCTACACTGGCTACCACTATCAAACAACACTCTTACAGTAGCTTCTCCACCATTCCCAATTAATAAGGCTGCAGTTGTTTGCAATAATTCCCCTTTACTTTTACTCCCTTGCATAGCAGTGGCATGTGCCACTGATGTCTCTACTTCTGGGGTAGGCCTACTAGGAGTGTTTTCACACAATAATGGCTGATGCCTACCATGACATTTTTTGCACAAAATTTTAAACTTGCAAAACCTTGCTCTGTGACCTTTCAAAAAACATTTAAAACATGCTATAGACTTAGTTACCCTGTCCTTTCTCTCCTCAACAGGTAAAGCCTCAGCCACCTCACATTTATATGACTTGTGGTTGCCTTCGCAAAATATGCATTCCTTGATTCCCTTTAATTTATTCTCAGAGGACGCATGTAGAGCTGACACTGTACCTGGGCTATTCCTTTTGGTAGAAACCTTGGTGCTGTGCCTGCCTTTGTCCCCTTGTTTAACATCCCACTGTGCAAACTCAATTCCCTCTCGTCTTGCTAATTCTTTGCCTAAAAGACTTAACATCTGCCGAAGGGGGATGTACACATGTTCTGTAGAGTGTCCCCTACTTAATTCAAGCAAAATTGAGCTAGGCAATTTAGACTCCAGTATAGTAACCAACATTATACCATACCTTTCCATTCCTACACCCAAGTTGTCCAGGGACCTAGTTCTAACTTCAAATTCATCATATAACTGCCGTAACTCCTTGACACTATTAGGATTATTAACAGCAGGTATAGCTAAAAGTTCACGGAGGTGGCTTTTAATTAAGATCTCTGGCTTACCAAACCGTTTCTTTAATATATCCCAAGCCACATTATAATTAGCCTCTGTTAATGCTAATCCTGCTATTGTCTTTGCTGCCTCCCCTTCCAAGAGGGACTGCAAATAATTAAACTTCTCCACCGCACTTAACACTTGACTAGAATCAACTGCTGATTGAAAACTGTCTGCCCATCCTTGCCATGCCTGAATACTCCCAGAAAATGTTTTGAGTACAAGCCTCGGTAATTGAACTGCAGATCTGTTAACCTTAACTTCACAAACATCGTTTGTTGAGTGTTGTGTTTCATTATTAGACCTGGTCTCTAACTGTAATGCGCTGCTAAACTTTTTTGCTCGGTGGCCTACTTTAATTATATCATCAATAATCTCTTCAAAGTAAATTATGTTATTTTCTATTTCATCCTCTTCTATAAGAGCCTCAATTTTAACATTTGCTTCACTTAGAGCAACCTTTTTAGTTTCTAATATGGAAAGCTGCGCAGTCACTAATCTTAAATCCTCTTGCTCTATGGCAGAATCTATAGTGGCAATGACCTTTGTAATTAGACCTTTGTAGGCGCTTCTCCTTTTTTTAAACCTGTTCAATTCAGATGCACTCATCTTCAATGCAAACAACAATTGGGCTCAATGCCAAATGAGCTGAATTGGCAGAAATACTTAACCAAACTGATCAAACGTAAATTTTGCTTTTTTCAAATAAACTGAATTGCTGGGTGGGGTACTAACCAACCACTAGTATGGAATACCAATTTTCCCACCCAAGTAACTGGCGCACCGAAGTCTGCAACCTTCGCCTACGAATAATAAACCAAATTTAACCAAACAGGTAAAATGTAGGCCAAAAACAACGACAGACAAGTGGCCAAGTTTCGCAATTGGGCGACCAAACTTTCTACCCTGGGACCTTAATTCAATAATGCCCAACCCGTCTAGGCCTAACTTGGGCTACAATTTGCACAATCAGAACTTTGCCGAAAAATAGTCACTGACTCAGTCTTGGGCGAGAATCCGGTTCTGAAGGACCATGATATTTTATTTATTTGTTGGGTTCAAAATCCCAGCTGAGCCGTGAACGGCCAAGTTCTAAAGGGCCAGTTCAACCTACAGCCCAAGTTAAACTAAAATTAAAAACTTACGGACTTGAGGTCCTATTAGGTCCTAACTCAGGGTTGCTGACTCGATGTGGGCGTACCTTAGGCCTCAGTTGCATGAATTTAAGATAAAAACAAAAGGGGCACTATTTATGGTCTTCTTTCTCAACCTTGCAACAACAACACAACCTGGACTATTGCACGATGCAACAATCTTGTATCTAAACAACCAAACTGAATTGCAAGAGAGCTGTCTATAAGACCACACCCTGTAAGTACGGCACTCCACAAACGAGTAGAAAGGACGCGCAGCGCCCCAAAATGATGCCACCAGAGTGCCCAAACAATGATGCCACAAGAGCCCAAAAATGCTAGCTCTAAATTAAGTGAATTTTTCACTAACCTTACAATTATGAGATGGATATATATACACCTTAACTTAATATATACAAGCAATGCTGCATCAATCAGCTTAGTCATCATATCGCCTTGGGACAACAATGGTTCTTCCTCTTCTAGATTTTCTAACAAGGGCTGAGTAGGAATTAGTTTTAGAGTTAGGCCGGCGGGACCTACGCTATAGTACGGTAGCTTACCCACACAAACAAACCAAATCGGACGACCCACTACGTTACATCCAATTTTCCAAACAACCACTTGAACCCAATAAGCCAAATTAAATCCAATGAGCCAAATTTAATCCAATGAACAAAACTTAATCAAATCAGCCAAATTAAATCCAATGAGCTTAATTGAATCCCATCCTCGTCGCCAAATGTGATAGCGTCGGGTAGACACCCAAATTAGGTTACTTAGGTTCTAGCAAAAATCAAAGGCACTTACCGGTGCGTTGAATTAGATATTCCTTTGGGAGCCTACCATTAGATTCCTGTGTCCCACAAACAGCCTACCTAACTCTCTCTTACATTACCAATTTAGAAGCTATAGACATTACCAGTGGCGGCTCGTGACTAAAAATTCTAGGGGTGCTGTCTCTAAGAATGGGTTGAAATAATTACTGAAATAAAAGGATGAGCATTGTTATTTTATTTATTTGTCGGGTTCGAAATCCCAGCAGAGCCGTGAACGGCCAAATTCTAAAGGGCAAGTTCTACCTAAAGCCCAAGTTAAGCTAAATTAAAACTTACGGATTTGAGATCCTATTAGGTCCTACCTCAGGGTAACCTCAGGGTTGCTGACTCGATGCGGGCCTACCTTAGACCTTAAATTACATGAACTTAAAGTAAACAAAAGGGTACTATTTGTGGTCTTCTTTCTGAACCTTGCAACAACAACGCAACCTGGACTATTGCACGATGCAACAATCATGTATCTAAACAACCAAACTGAATTGCAAGAGAGCTCTCTATCAAACCACACCTTTACGTACGACCTTCCACAAACGAGTAGAAAAGACGCGCAGCGTCCCAAAATGATGCCAACAGTATGACCAAACAATGATGCCACAAGAGCTCAAAAATGCTAGCTCTAAATTAAGTTAATTTTTCACTAACCTTACAATTATGAGATGGATATATATACACACCTTAACTTAATATATATACAAGCAATGCTGCATCAATCAGCTTAGTCATCGTATCGCCTTGGGACAACAATGGTTCTTCCTCTTCTAGATTTTCTAACACTCCCCACCGAAGAGGCATTGTTGTCATTACCTTCTGCAAGGTTAGCCAAGCCTTCTTCATGAGGCTGTAACTCAAATGTTTCATCTTGACTATCTGTGTTTTTGCTGATTTCTAAAGCATAGAGTTTTTGTATAGGTCTCTTTAACTTTCCTCCTGAAGTCTTTACCAGTGCAGACCTAACTAAATTGTCTTTGCCAACAAACAACTCTTCAATTATGCCAAGCTTCCAGCATTGCCTTGGTCTTTCATCCCCAATCATTACCACTTCTCCCACCTTGATACAATTTGCATTGGAGCCCTTTACCTTGCCTGATGGGTAATAATTGAGTTCTGGCAAGTATTCCATCTGCCACCTCTTCCATAACTGATCTTGTAGCTCTTCAAGGTACCTGAACCGTCTGGTTAACTCTCCTTGAGTGCTCTGGATAGGCTGCAAGTCTTCTGGCACACTGGGGTTTGATGTTAATCGTTTACCACAAAGAAAATGATTTGGTGTCAATGGCTCTGCATCCTGCCTACTGTTGTAAACAAAAGTGATAGGCCTACTGTTCACCATTGCTTCTACTTCACATAAAACAGTAGTGAATTCTTCTTTGCTCAAATGAGCATTAGCTAAAAGTTTCTTTAATGGACACTTTACACTTCTCACTAGCCTTTCCCAAAATCCTCCGCACCATGGTGCTCTCTCAACAATAAACTCCCACTGTACCCGTTGGTGTGAAAAGTAGGATTGGAATCCTTCCTCTTTTAGCAAGGACCAAATTTCTTGGAGTTCCTTTGCAGCCTTTTTGAAGGTTTTTGCATTATCTGATATGATTTTATTTGGGAAACCCCTTCTGTTCACAAACCTTTTAAAGGCCAAAAGAAATACATCACTACTTAAGTTGCTTACCAACTCCAAATGGATTGCTCTGGTGGTAGCACAGGTGAAAAGACATATATAACCTTTGTTAGACTCCCCTCGCTCATACACATAGACTGGCCCTGCAAAGTCTACTCCCACTACATCAAATGGGGCAGTATAGACACACCGTTCTCTTGGAAGTGGAGCCACCTTTTCATAATAAGGCTTTGCACTCCAACGCTTGCAAACCACACATTTATGCAAGACCTTTTTTACTACTTGTCTAATTTTGGGAATCCAAAATTGTTGTCTAATCTCTATTATCACTTCTCTAACTCCAGCATGTAACAGCTTATGATGAGTATCCAGGATCAAAAGGTCCACAAAATGCCCCCCAGAAGGTAGCAAAATTGGATGTCTTTTCTCATCTGGAAGCCCAGAAAACTGTAGTCTACCTCCTACTCTCAATAAATCCTGATCCAAAAACACATCCAAACCCTTGAGCGCAGAATGTGTTGGTAGAACCTGTAATGGATGGCTGGTGAGCAATTCTCTCTTCACCAAATTTTTTCTTCTGCATATATACCACCCAGTATTTCCTGGCTTGCTGAATCTCATTACTGTTCAGAATTCCTTCCCTTCTTGTTTCTCCCTTAATGTTGTTGGTAAATCTATATATCCATGCTGTCACTCTTAACAATCTTTTCAGACTGCTAATGTCCTCAAGCCTCAATATGGGGTCCTGCTGCATAACTTGACAACTGTTCACAGCGCATTTTCTCACCTCACTCACCCATGCTTCTTCAGCCTGGCATTCTCCTACAATAGGCTGATTAGAAGGCCAGTTTTCACTTCCAAGTTTTAGCCACTCTGGCCCATTCCACCACAAACTTGATTGTGAAAGATCTTTCACCGAAATTCCTCGTGTTGGTAAATCAGCGGGGTTTTGGATGCCTGGACAATGCTTCCATTGCTTGGGATCTGTGTGCGCTTGAATTTCCTCCACCCTATTGGCAACAAATGGTTTCCATTTCCTTGCCTGACTTCTTAACCAGTGCCAAACTATAGTGGAGTCTGTCCAATAATAGCTTGGAATTTCATAGAGGGCCAAAGACTTTCGCACTGTAATTGCAAGCCGACTAGCAATAACGGCACCCATCAATTCCAACCTTGAACAGAAAGCCTTTTCAAAGGTGCTACTCTACTCTTTGCAGCAACCAACCTGCAACTTACTTCTTCTTGCAATGCGCCTCTTATATAAATACAAGTTGCATAGGCTTCCTCACTTGCATCACAAAAGATGTGCAGCTCCAAATTGTCTGGACTATTGTTCAACTCTCCAAAGTACCATCTTGGGATTTCAATGTCTCCAAGATGTGCCAATTCTTTGAACCAATATTTCCACCTTACCACCATATGATCAGGTAACTCTTGGTCCCAACCAAGTCCAATTTCCCAGAGGCTCTGAAACCAAATTTTTGCCTTTATCACAAATGGAGCCAGGAATCCAAGAGGATCAAAGACCTTCGAAGCCAAACTAAGAGCTGTACGTTTTGTCCACCTTGTCTCATTCTCGGCCAGCTCTACTAAAGATTTCCCATTGAAGGTAAACAAATCATCATCTTGCTGCCAAACGATGCCTAGCACCTTTGCGTCTATTGCCCACAACTCCTTAATACCAGAATCCTCAATACTTTCTGCTGCATCAGGTACTACAGAGGAATGACTCATAAACTCTTGTAATTGCGAATGATTGGTCTGCCATTTTCTGAGCTCCATGCCAGCCTCCCTCATTATAGCTCTAGCCTCCATGAATATCTGTTTAGCCATTTCTGTATTATCCACGGAACATAGCAAATCATCAACATAAAAATTTTTCCTTGTGTTCAATAGTGTTAGGATAGACTTCAGAATATTTCTTAAAATGGTACTGCATAGTAGCTGCCAACAGAAATGGACTAGAGCTGAGGCCAAACAACACTGACTTCATTCTATATGTATTTTATTTATTTGTCGGGTTCGAAATCCCAGCTGAGCCGTGAACGGCCAAATTCTAAAGGGCAAGTTCTACCTAAAGCCCAAGTTAAGCTAAATTAAAACTTACGGATTTGAGATCCTATTAGGTCCTACCTCAGGGTAACCTCAGGGTTGCTGACTCGATGCGGGCCTACCTTAGACCTTAAATTACATGAACTTAAAAAGTAAACAAAAGGGTACTATTTGTGGTCTTCTTTCTGAACCTTGCAACAACAACGCAACCTGGACTATTGCACGATGCAACAATCATGTATCTAAACAACCAAACTGAATTGCAAGAGAGCTCTCTATCAAACCACACCTTTACGTACGACCTTCCACAAACGAGTAGAAAGACGCGCAGCGTCTCAAAATGATGCAACAGTGTGACCAAACAATGATGCCACAAGAGCTCAAAAATGCTAGCTCTAAATTAATTTAATTTTTCACTAACCTTACAATTATGAGATGGATATATATACACACCTTAACTTAATATATATACAAGCAATGCTGCATCAATCAGCTTAGTCATCGTATCGCCTTGGGACAACAATGGTTCTTCCTCTTCTAGATTTTCTAACACTCCCCACCGAAGAGGCATTGTTGTCATTACCTTCTGCAAGGTTAGCCAAGCCTTCTTCATGAGGCTGTAACTCAAATGTTTCATCTTGACTATCTGTGTTTTTGCTGATTTCTAAAGCATAGTGTTTTTGTATAGGTCTCTTTAACTTTCCTCCTGAAGTCTTTACCAGTGCAGACCTAACTAAATTGTCTTTGCCAACAAACAACTCTTCAATTATGCCAAGCTTCCAGCATTGCCTTGGTCTTTCATCCCCAATCATTACCACTTCTCCCACCTTGATACAATTTGCATTGGAGCCCTTTACCTTGCCTGATGGGTAATAATTGAGTTCTGGCAAGTATTCCATCCGCCACCTCTTCCATAACTGATCTTGTAGCTCTTCAAGGTACCTGAACCGTCTGGTTAACTCTCCTTGAGTGCTCTGGATGGGCTGCAAGTCTTCTGGCACACTGGGTTTGATGTTAATCGTTTACCACAAAGAAAATGATTTGGTGTCAATGGCTCTGCATCCTGCCTACTGTTGTAAACAAAAGTGATAGGCCTACTGTTCACCATTGCTTCTACTTCACATAAAACAGTAGAGAATTCTTCTTTGCTCAAATGAGCATTAGCTAAAAGTTTCTTTAATGGACACTTTACACTTCTCACTAGCCTTTCCCAAAATCCTCCCCACCATGGTGCTCTCTCAACAATAAACTCCCACTGTACCCCTTGGTGTGAAAAGTAGGATTGGAATCCTTCCTCTTTTAGCAAGGACCAAATTTCTTGGAGTTCCTTTGCAGCCTTTTTGAAGGTTTTTGCATTATCCGATATGATTTTATTTGGGAAACCCCTTCTGTTCACAAACCTTTTAAAGGCCAAAAGAAATACATCACTACTTAAGTTGCTTACCAACTCCAAATGGATTGCTCTGGTGGTAGCACAGGTGAAAAGACATATATAACCTTTGTTAGACTCCCCTCGCTCATACACATAGACTGGCCCTGCAAAGTCTACTCCCACTACATCAAATGGGGCAGTATAGACACACCGTTCTCTTGGAAGTGGAGCCACCTTTTCATAATAAGGCTTTGCACTCCAACGCTTGCAAACCACACATTTATGCAAGACCTTTTTCACTACTTGTCTAATTTTGAGAATCCAAAATTGTTGTCTAATCTCTATTATCACTTCTCTAACTCCAGCATGTAACAGCTTATGATGAGTATCCAGGATCAAAAGGTCCACAAAGTGCCCCCCAGAAGGTAGCAAAATTGGATGTCTTTTCTCCTCTGGAAGCCCAGAAAACTGTAGTCTACCTCCTATTCTCAATAAATCCTGATCCAAAAACACATCCAAACCCTTGAGCGCAGAATGTGTTGGTAGAACCTGTAATGGATGGCTGGTGAGCAATTCTCTCTCTTCACCAAATTTTTCTTCTGCATATATACCACCCAGTATTTCCTGGCTTGCTGAATCTCATTACTGTTCAGAATTCCTTCCCTTCTTGTTTCTCCCTTAATGTTGTTGGTAAATCTATATACCCATGCTGTCACTCTTAACAATCTTTTCAGACTGCTAATGTCCTCAAGCCTCAATATGGGGTCCTGCTGCATAACTTGACAACTGTTCACAGCGCATTTTCTCACCTCACTCACCCATGCTTCTTCAGCCTGGCATTCTCCTACAATAGGCTGATTAGAAGCCAGTTTTCACTTCCAAGTTTTAGCCACTCTGGCCCATTCCCCCACAAACTTGATTGTGAAAGATCTTTCACCGAAATTCCTCGTGTTGGTAAATCAGCGGGGTTTTGGATGCCTGGACAATGCTTCCATTGCTTGGGATCTGTGTGCGCTTGAATTTCCTCCACCCTATTGGCAACAAATGGTTTCCATTTCCTTGCCTGACTTCTTAACCAGTGCCAAACTATAGTGGAGTCTGTCCAATAATAGCTTGGAATTTCATAGAGGGCCAAAGACTTTCGCACTCAATTGCAAGCCGACTAGCAATAACGGCACCCATCAATTCCAACCTTGGAACAGAAAGCCTTTTCAAAGGTGCTACTCTACTCTTTGCAGCAACCAACCTGCAACTTACTTCTTCTTGCAATGCGCCTCTTATATAAATACAAGTTGCATAGGCTTCCTCACTTGCATCACAAAAGATGTGCAGCTCCAAATTGTCTGGACTATTGTTCAACTCTCCAAAGTACCATCTTGGGATTTCAATGTCTCCAAGATGTGCCAATTCTTTGAACCAATATTTCCACCTTACCACCATATGATCAGGTAACTCTTGGTCCCAACCAAGTCCAATTTCCCAGAGGCTCTGAAACCAAATTTTTGCCTTTATCACAAATGGAGCCAGGAATCCAAGAGGATCAAAGACCTTCGAAGCCAAACTAAGAGCTGTACGTTTTGTCCACCTTGTCTCATTCTCGGCCAGCTCTACTAAAGATTTCCCATTGAAGGTAAACAAATCATCATCTTGCTGCCAAACGATGCCTAGCACCTTTGCGTCTATTGCCCACAACTCCTTAATACCAGAATCCTCAATACTTTCTGCTGCGTCAGGTACTACAGAGGAATGACTCATAAACTCTTGTAATTGCGAATGATTGGTCTGCCATTTTCTGAGCTCCATGCCAGCCTCCCTCATTATAGCTCTAGCCTCCATGAATATCTGTTTAGCCATTTCTGTATTATCCACGGAACATAGCAAATCATCAACATAAAAATTTTTCCTTATGTGTTCAATAGTGTTAGGATAGACTTCAGAATATTTCTTAAAATGGTACTGCATAGTAGCTGCCAACAGAAATGGACTAGAGCTGAGGCCAAACAACACTGACTTCATTCTATATGCTTGAACCTTAGGTTCATTTTCCAACAAGTCTTTCGTATCCACCCACAGATACCTTACTGCATCTCTGTCCTCTGGTTTTAACTTTATCCGCAAAAAGGCTTGCTTCACATCTGCAGTCAATGCTACTCTACCAAACCTGAATCTCAGTAACAAGGAAAATAAATCTGCATTTAAATTTGGCCCAGCATCCAAACAGTCATTCAAGGACACACCACCTTTGTCCTTGGCTGAGCCATCAAAAACTACCCTCAGTTTGGTGGTAGTTTTGTCTCGCCGTACCACTGCATGGTGTGGCAGATAATGTGCCTCCTGGCTCACCAGCTCACCTTGCACCCTTTCAGCATAGCCCTCCCTTACATAACTTAGGATGGCCTCATCGTATTCAATTAACAACTCATCATTTTTTCTTAGCCTGTACAATGAAGTCTCCAACTCCGATTAGCTAGCTGAAGGTTTGAACCGGGTTTGCAAGAATCCTTCCATGGTAGGCCAACTTCATAGCAACCATCTCTAAACCCAATCCCTTTTTCAAAGTGCTCTAAAACATCATTGTTCACTGTACTTGCCTGGTTGTCCTTTATACCAATAGATTCAAGTTCCCAAAACGCTTTCAAATGCCTTTCCAGACCATGGCTGTTCTCCTCAATCTTAACAAAGAGAGCCTTAACTTCCATTTCATTGCAATAACTACCATGTAGCATCCAGCCTAGCTTACTTTCAATAGCTACTGGGCCTTGAGATGTACGGACAATATTACCAGTGATGAAGTCCCAATAATAGTCAGCTCCAATCAAAAGACTAATATCTTCTATTCCCTCAAACTTATTATTGCCCAAATTAATTCCTTTAACTTGCAATTCTTGGACACATGCCATATCTAAACAAGTAGTGACTGGAGCACAAAGTTCCTCAATCTCTACAGCTTGGACCTTGATAGTGGGACTTTGCGGTAACAACCCTTTAACCAGAACTTCTACCTTCTTAAATTTGGTTCGGTTTTGAACGGAACCCCCAAACCCAGAAATTCTTAAATTTTCCCTCTTAAGTTCTTTAAACTTCAATTTTCTGGAAATTCTGGTCTTAATAAAACTACACTGGCTACCACTATCAAACAACACTCTTACAGTAGCTTCTCCCTCATTCCCAATTAATAAGGCTACAGTTGTTTGCAATAATCCCCCTTTACTTTTACTCCCTTGCATAGCAGTGGCATGTGCCACTGATGTCTCTACTTCTGGGTAGGCCTACTAAGAGTGTTTTCACACAATAATGGCTGATGCCTACCATGACATTTTTTGCACAAAATTTTAAACTTACAAAACCTTGCTCTATGACCTTTCAAAAAACATTTAAAACATGCTGTGGACTTAGTTACCCTGTCCTTTCTCTCCTCAAAGGGTAAGGCCTCAGCCACCTCACATTTATATGACTTGTGGTTGCCTTCGCAAAATATACATTCCTTGATTCCCTTTAATTTATTCTCAGAGGAGGCATGTAGAGCTGACACTGTACCTGGGCTATTCCTTTTTGTGGAAACTTTGGTGCTGTGCCTGCCTTTGTCCTCTTGTTTACCATCCCACTGTGCAAACTCAACTCCCTCTCGTCTTGCTAATTCTGTGCCTAAAAGACTTAACATCTGCTGAAGGGGGATGTACACATGTTCTGCAGAGTGTCCCCTACTTAATTCAAGCAAAATTGAGCTAGGCAATTTAGACTCCAGTGTAGGAACCAACATTATACCATACTTTTCCATTCCTACACCCAAGTTGTCCAGGGACCTAGTTCTAATTTCAAATTCATCATATAACTGCCGTAACTCCTTGACACTATTAGGATTATTAACAGGGGTATAGTTAAAAGTGCACGGAGGTGGCTTTTAATTAAGATCTCTGGCTTACCAAACCGTTTCTTTAATATATCCCAAGCCACATTATAATTAGCCTCTGTTAATGCTAATCCTGCTATAGTCTTTGCTGCCTCCCCTTCCAAGAGGGACCGCAAATAATTAAACTTCTCCACGGCACTTAACACTTGACTAGAATGAACTGCTGATTGAAAACTGTCTGCCCATCCTTGCCATTACTGAATACTCCCAGAAAATGTTTTGAGTACAAGCCTCGGTAATTGAACTACAGATCTGTTAACCTTAACTTCACAAGCATCATTTGTTGAGTGTTGTGTTTCATTATTAGACCTGGTCTCTAACTGTACTGAGCTGCTAAACTCTTTTGCTCGGAGGCCTACATTAATCATATCATCAATAATCTCTTCAAAGTAAATTATGTTATTTTCTATTTCATCCTCTTCTATAAGAGCCTCAATTTTAACATTTACCTCATTTAGAGCAACCTTTTTAGTTTCTAATATGGCAAGCTGCGCAGTCACTAAGCGTAAATCCTCTTGCTCTATGGCAGAATCTATAGTGGCAATGACCTTTGTAATTAGACCTTTGTAGGCACTTCTCCTTTTTATAAATTTGTTCAATTCAGATGCACTCATCTTCAATGTAAACAACCCTTGGGCTCAATACCAAATGAGCTGAATTGGCAGAAATACTTAACCAAACTGATCAAACGCAAATTTTACTTTCAAATAAACTGAATTGCTGGTGGGGTACTAACCAAACACCAGTATGGAATACCAAATTTTCCACCTCAGGACCTTAATTCAATAATGACCCAAAATTAACCAAACCGGAAAAAATGTAGGCCAAAAAACGACAGACGACTAGCCAAGTTTCGCAATTGGGCGACCAAACTTTACCCTGGGACCTTAATTCAATAATAACCCAAAATTAACCAAACCGGAAAAAAAGTAGGCCAAAAAACGACAGACGACTGGCCAAGTTTCGCAATTGGGCGACCAAACTTTACCCTGGGACCTTAACTCAATAATACTCAACCCGTCTAGGCCTAACTTGGGATACAATTTGCACAATCAGAACTTTGCCGAAAAATGGTCACTGACTCAGTCTTGGGGTAGAAATCCGGTTCTGAAGGACCATGTTATTTTATTTATTTGTCGGGTTCGAAATCCCAGCTGAGCCGTGAACGGCCAAATTCTAAAGGGCAAGTTCTACCTAAAGCCCAAGTTAAGCTAAATTAAAACTTACGGATTTGAGATCCTATTAGGTCCTACTCAGGGTACCTCAGGGTTGCTGACTCGATGCGGGCCTACCTTAGACCTTAAATTACATGAACTTAAAAAGTAAACAAAAGGGTACTATTTGTGGTCTTCTTTCTGAACCTTGCAACAACAACGCAACCTGGACTATTGCACGATGCAACAATCATGTATCTAAACAACCAAACTGAATTGCAAGAGAGCTCTCTATCAAACCACACCTTTACGTACGACCTTCCACAAACGAGTAGAAAGACGCGCAGCGTCTCAAAATGATGCCAACAGTGTGACCAAACAATGATGCCACAAGAGCTCAAAAATGCTAGCTCTAAATTAATTTAATTTTTCACTAACCTTACAATTATGAGATGGATATATATACACACCTTAACTTAATATATATACAAGCAATGCTGCATCAATCAGCTTAGTCATCGTATCGCCTTGGGACAACAATGGTTCTTCCTCTTCTAGTTTTTCTAACAATATGCTTGAACCTTAGGTTCATTTTCCAACAAGTCTTTCGTATCCACCCACAGATACCTTACTGCATCTCTGTCCTCTGGTTTTAACTTTATCCGCAAAAAGGCTTGCTTCACATCTGCAGTCAATGCTACTCTACCAAACCTGAATCTCAGTAACAAGGAAAATAAATCTGCATTTAAATTTGGCCCAGCATCCAAACAGTCATTCAAGGACACACCACCTTTGTCCTTGGCTGAGCCATCAAAAACTACCCTCAGTTTGGTGGTAGTTTTGTCTCGCCGTACCACTGCATGGTGTGGCAGATAATGTGCCTCCTGGCTCACCAGCTCACCTTGCACCCTTTCAGCATAGCCCTCCCTTACATAACTTAGGATGGCCTCATCGTATTCAATTAACAACTCCTCATTTTTCTTAGCCTGTACAATGAAGTCTCCAACCTCCGATTAGCTAGCTGAAGGTTTGAACCGGGTTTGCAAGAATCCTTCCATGGTAGGCCAACTTCATAGCAACCATCTCTAAACCCAATCCCTTTTTCAAATTGCTCTAAAACATCATTGTTCACTGTACTTGCATGGTTGTCCTTTATACCAATAGATTCAAGTTCCCAAAACGCTTTCAAATGCCTTTCCAGACCATGGCTGTTCTCCTCAATCTTAACAGAGAGAGCCTTAACTTCCATTTCATTGCAATAACTACCATGTAGCATCCAGCCTAGCTTACTTTCAATAGCTACTGGGCCTTGAGATGTACGGACAATATTACCAGTGATGAAGTCCCAATAATAGTCAGCTCCAATCAAAAGACTAATATCTTCTGTTCCTTCAAACTTATTATCGCCCAAATTAATTCCCTTAACTTGCAATTCTTGGAGACATGCCATATCTAAACAAGTAGTGACTGGAGCACAAAGTTCCTCAATCTCTACAGCTTGGACCTTGATAGTGGGACTTTGCGGTAACAACCCTTTAATCAGAACTTCTACCTTCTTAAATTTGGTTCGGTTTTGAACGGAACCCCCAAACCCAGAAATTCTTAAATTTTCCCTCTTAAGTTCTTTAAACTTCAATTTTCTGGAAATTCTGGTCTTAATAAAACTACACTGGCTACCACTATCAAACAACACTCTTACAGTAGCTTCTCCCTCATTCCCAATTAATAAGGCTGCAGTTGTTTGCAATAATCCCCCTTTACTTTTACTCCCTTGCATAGCAGTGGCATGTGCCACTGATGTCTCTACTTCTGGGGTAGGCCTACTAAGAGTGTTTTCACACAATAATGGCTGATGCCTACCATGACATTTTTTGCACAAAATTTTAAACTTACAAAACCTTGCTCTATGACCTTTCAAAAAACATTTAAAACATGCTGTGGACTTAGTTACCCTGTCCTTTCTCTCCTCAAATGGTAAGGCCTCAGCCACCTCACATTTATATGACTTGTGGTTGCCTTCGCAAAATATGCATTCCTTGATTCCCTTTAATTTATTCTCAGAGGAGGCATGTAGAGCTGACACTGTACCTGGGCTATTCCTTTTTGTGGAAACTTTGGTGCTGTGCCTGCCTTTGTCCCCTTGTTTACCATCCCACTGTGCAAACTCAACTCCCTCTCGTCTTGCTAATTCTGTGCCTAAAAGACTTAACATCTGCTGAAGGGGGATGTACACATGTTCTGCAGAGTGTCCCCTACTTAATTCAAGCAAAATTGAGCTAGGCAATTTAGACTCCAGTGTAGGAACCAACATTATACCATACTTTTCCATTCCTACACCCAAGTTGTCCAGGGACCTAGTTCTAATTTCAAATTCATCATATAACTGCCGTAACTCCTTGACACTATTAGGATTATTAACAGGAGTATAGCTAAAAGTGCACGGAGGTGGCTTTTAATTAAGATCTCTGGCTTACCAAACCGTTTCTTTAATATATCCCAAGCCACATTATAATTAGCCTCTGTTAATGCTAATCCTGCTATAGTCTTTGCTGCCTCCCCTTCCAAGAGGGACCGCAAATAATTAAACTTCTCCACGGCACTTAACACTTGACTAGAATGAACTGCTGATTGAAAACTGTCTGCCCATCCTTGCCATTCCTGAATACTCCCAGAAAATGTTTTGAGTACAAGCCTCGGTAATTGAACTACAGATCTGTTAACCTTAACTTCACAAGCATCATTTGTTGAGTGTTGTGTTTCATTATTAGACATGGTCTCTAACTGTACTGAGCTGCTAAACTCTTTTGCTCGGAGGCCTACGTTAATCATATCATCAATAATCTCTTCAAAGTAAATTATGTTATTTTCTATTTCATCCTCTTCTATAAGAGCCTCAATTTTAACATTTACCTCACTTAGAGCAACCTTTTTAGTTTCTAATATGGCAAGCTTCGCAGTCACTAAGCGTAAATCCTCTTGCTCTATGGCAGAATCTATAGTGGCAATGACCTTTGTAATTAGACCTTTGTAGGCACTTCTCCTTTTTATAAATTTGTTCAATTCAGATGCACTCATCTTCAATGTAAACAACCCTTGGGCTCAATACCAAATGAGCTGAATTGGCAGAAATACTTAACCAAACTGATCAAACGCAAATTTTACTTTCAAATAAACTGAATTGCGGGTGGGGTACTAACCAAACACCAGTATGGAATACCAAATTTTCCACCCCAGGACCTTAATTCAATAATGACCCAAAATTAACCAAACCGGAAAAAATGTAGACCAAAAAACGACAGACGACTGGCCAAGTTTCGCAATTGGGCGACCAAACTTTACCCTGGGACCTTAATTCAATAATAACCCAAAATTAACCAAACCGGAAAAAAAGTAGGCCAAAAAAACGACAGACGACTGGCCAAGTTTCGCAATTGGACGACCAAACTTTACCCTGGGACCTTAATTCAATAATAACCCAAAATTAACCAAACCGGAAAAAAAGTAGGCCAAAAAACGACAGACGACTGGCCAAGTTTCGCAATTGGGCGACCAAACTTTACCCTGGGACCTTAATTCAATAATAACCCAAAATTAACCAAACCGGAAAAAAAGTAGGCCAAAAAACGACAGACGACTGGCCAAGTTTCGCAATTGGACGACCAAACTTTTTACCCTGGGACCTTAACTCAATAATACTCAACCCGTCTAGGCCTAACTTGGGATACAATTTGCACAATCAGAACTTTGCCGAAAAATGGTCACTGACTCAGTCTTGGGGTAGAAATCCGGTTCTGAAGGACCATGTTATTTTATTTATTTGTCGGGTTCGAAATCCCAGCTGAGCCGTGAACGGCCAAATTCTAAAGGGCAAGTTCTACCTAAAGCCCAAGTTAAGCTAAATTAAAACTTACGGATTTGAGATCCTATTAGGTCCTACCTCAGGGTAACCTCAGGGTTGCTGACTCGATGCGGGCCTACCTTAGACCTTAAATTACATGAACTTAAAGTAAACAAAAGGGTACTATTTGTGGTCTTCTTTCTGAACCTTGCAACAACAACGCAACCTGGACTATTGCACGATGCAACAATCATGTATCTAAACAACCAAACTGAATTGCAAGAGAGCTCTCTATCAAACCACACCTTTACGTACGACCTTCCACAAACGAGTAGAAAAGACGCGCAGCGTCCCAAAATGATGCCAACAGTGTGACCAAACAATGATGCCACAAGAGCTCAAAAATGCTAGCTCTAAATTAAGTTAATTTTTCACTAACCTTACAATTATGAGATGGATATATATATACACCTTAACTTAATATATATACAAGCAATGCTGCATCAATCAGCTTAGTCATCGTATCGCCTTGGGACAACAATGGTTCTTCCTCTTCTAGATTTTCTAACAAGCATTGAGCAATGAATAAAAGTTTCAAAAGTTATTGAAAAAGTTATTCAGTGAGCTCATCTTATATTGTTCTTGATTATTTCAATTGTAAATAAAAAATTTAGGGGTGCTGCAGTTCCGCAGTGCCGACCGACGAGCCACCACTGGACATTACCCCTAACTATACTTAAGTACGGACAACTTCCTACCCCATTTGTCACCTTAGAAACACCACCTAATTGCACTCAGCACCAACGATTAGGTCAGATAGGAAAAAACATCTCTAGGCTAGCCCAAAACAATACGAACAGCCGCGTTGGTTCGTTTATGCCTTGCTGTTGCCATTCAGCTTTGCTTTAGTGATATTTCCCCTTTAGTGACTTTTAGACTATATACATATATATACACACACGTCACCTCACCACAAGAGCCCAAAAATGCTAGCTCTAAATTAAGTGAATTTTTCACTAACCTTACAATTATGAGATGTATATATATACACCTTAACTTAATATATACAAGCAATGCTGCATCAATCAGCTTAGTCATCATATCGCCTTGGGACAACAATGGTTCTTCCTCTTCTAGTATTTAAAATGATCTACCCATTTGATCAGTTCACCGTTTAACATCACTCCACCTCCTTCATCTGGTTGTACATTACATCTCAGATATTCAGTCTTCTTCCGACTAACTTTCATACCCCTACTTTCCAATGCCTCACTCCAATTTTCTAGCTGTTGTTATCCTGTCTTGTCTCTGCGCACAACACTACATCATCGGCATACATCATGCACCAAGGAGCAACCCCTCTAACCTCCTCTGTCAACACATCCAATACCACGTTGAATAGGAATGGACTCAGTGCTGACCCCTGATGCAGACCAACCCCAACTTCAAAACTCTCCGTCACACCAACACTACACCCCACTTTCGTCGTAACCCCTCTATACATTTCCTGAATCAATCTGACGTACTTCTCTGGGACCATTTTCTCCATCAGGCACCTCCAAACCTCTTGTCTCGTTATCCTATCATACACCTTCTCTAAGTCTATGAAAACCATGTGCAATGCCTTCTGTCCTTCCCTGCACCTTTCCTCCAACTGTCGTAATGCAAAAATAGCATCAGACGTACTTCGTCCGGACATAATACCGAATTGCTCTGTCGACACGCCTGCCTCCTCCCTCAGCCTTAAGTTCACAATTCGCTCCCACACCCTCATGGTGTGCGATATCAGCTTGATTTGAGTATTCCTGTATATCCCCTTTCTCTTTGAATATGGGTACTATGATACTGGCACGCCATTCCTCCGGGACCACCTCTTGGTCGCAGAGCTTTTCCATAAGATCATGCAGGAGATCCACTCCTTCATCGCCAAGTGCCTTCCATACCTCTGCCGGTATCTCATCAGGACCCGTTGCTTTACCACTCTTCATTTTATCCAACGCCTTCTTCACTTCCGCTCTTTCCACCTTCCTCGTCATTGCCATATTCGGTAGTCCATCCTCATGGACCAACCTAGGGTTTTCCTCATTTAATAGTTCCTCAAAATATTCCTTCCATCTAACCTGTATATCTTTCTCTCTCCGCAGTACTGTCCCATCCTCTCTTTTAACCTGTTTCACTTGAGTAAAATCCTTTGTGGCTTTATTCCTGCTTTTAGCCAACCTGAATATTTCCTTTTGCCCCTCTTGAGTTTCTAATTTCTCATACAGATCACGACATGCATAGGCTTTTGCCAGTGCCACCGCCTTTTTTGCCTGTTTCTTTGCGTTCTTATATACTTCCTTCCGCTCACCTGACCTAGTTTCCTCCCACAGTTTCTTTCCTTGTTTCTTACATTGTAGGGACTCTTGGATGCAGGGGCGTCCGCAGGATTTTTCGCAAGGGGGGGGCAAAACTAACTTATTAGTTTTTAGTTCTTATTAGTTCTTTATTAGGTAGAAAAAAATGCACTGCGACCACTACGAGTAAAAACCGTCATCTCCCCTTATCATAGCCTGCTAGCACCGAAAGCAGGCTATGATAAGGGGAGATGACGGTTTTTACTCGTAGTGGTCGCAGTGCATTTTTTTTCTACCAGTCAAGTCCATTTTTTATATGTTATATGATACTATGATTAACTATAATCGTGTAAGTTTCAATGAAATTGACCAAAAGGTTTTCGAGAGAAAAAAATAAATAAAACACTCAATATAATGATCTTTGCAAATAATTCCATTACTATATCTTTCAGTATAGTTTATTTAACACTTCTAAGTTCAACGACACGGCACTTCGGTAAAGGTAAAGTAAACGACATTTCCTTGAATGTGGAAGCACTGACTGAGCTGCACTAGAATTATAGAAGTCGTTGCGTGGGCAAACACAAATTTCCAAGGGAGGGCAACTGCCCCCTCTTGCCTCCCCCCCCTCCGGACGCCCATGCTTGGATGTCATCATTATACTACCATCCTTCTTTATCTTTCCACACCCTACCGGATGTTTCACCTAATACAGCCTTTCCTACGGTTCGTATTACATTTGCATTATGTTGCCACCAGTTTTGTACATCTTCTGGCGTACTGGTCTCGCTCAGCACCCGCTCTTTAAACTCTCTTCTCTTCTTTTCTTTCAGCTTATACCACTTGATCCTCTTAACACACGTTTCTTGTGTCTTTCTCGGTCTCCTCAACATCAGCTCCATAACTAATATCCGGTGCTGTGGTGTTACATGGTCTCTTGGAATCACTTTACAGTTCTTAACTTCACTCAATTGTGACCTTCTGTAGAGTAGGTAGTCAACCTGTAACGTTCTACCTCCGCTCTTGTAAGTTATCAAATGTTCTTTCCTCTTTCTGAAGTATGTGTTTATAATTGTCATATCAAAAGAGACAGCCAGGTCCAACACTCTCTCACCTTCCCGATTTACCTCTCCCAAACCATGTCCTCCATGTACTCTTTCCGTAACATCATTGTTATTTCCTACGTGTCCATTCAGGTCAGCACCAACTACCACTCCCTCATTTTCTAGCACACTCTCCATTTCTATTTCCAGCGAACTCCAGTAGGCTTCCTTCTCTTCTTCCTTGTATCAAATTTGCGGGGCGTATGCACTCACTCTATTGAGCACATGATTCCTCCAATTCAGTCTCATAATCATTAGTCTATCACTCCTCCAGTTTATCTCCACAATACACTGAGCTCCTTCGTCAATATAATACCCACACCATTTCTACCTTCGACCGACGCTCCGCTGTAAAACAGTTTATACCCTTCACCGAGCTCTCTTGCCTTATTTCCTTTCCAACGCGTTTCTTGTACGCAAAGCACATCTACTCTTCTTTTCTTCATCAAATCCACAATCTCCCTTCCTCTTCCAGTCATACTTCCCACGTTTAACGTAGCTATCCTCAGTCCCACCTGAGCTCGCTTCTTTAGCCCCACCCGCTCATGGTGCGGTAGCCCTCATCCTGTCACAGAGTTAGGGCGATGTATCTGTGCGTCGCTTATGGGGTGCGCCCTAGCCGTCATCGAATTTTCACTTTGAAGACTCCTCATGTGGTTCTGGCTAGGTTTTCACGGCCGGATGCCCTTCCTGACGCCAACCCTCCCCATTTATCCGGACTTGGGACCGGCCGAGAGACACCAAAATACATGGAAGTATACAAACCCTGAAGAATGATATATGTTCAAAAAAGAATTATATAAATTAGAACAATGTGGGAGTTCCAGGACAAGTGACCCAATGATTTTTCAAATTTGAGGGGATAACTCTTCGATTTTTATGAAATTGGTATACAGAGTAGTTTTAGCTAGAGAAAATGAAATTCCAAATCTTAGGCTGATCCATCCAATAGTTTTCAAGGTATGGGTCAGGTAAAATTCAGGTCACCTCATGACCCTCCTTTTTTTAAAGTCAAATATCTTAACTATTTTTGAGAATATTTCAGTCAACTTATATATTTTTTGAAATGAGAAGAGGCTGAGGATTCCAAATATGCATGTTTCATTGTTATCAAATTGGAAGTCGAAGTGGCAACAATCTCTCTGCTGTTGTTAGAAAATCTAGAAGAAGAGTCATTGTTGTCCCAAGGCGATATGATGACTAAGCTGACTGATGCAGCATTGTTTGTATATATTAAGTTAAGGTATATATCTATCTATCTCATAATTGTGAGGTTAGTGAAAAATCCACTTAATTTAGTGCTAGCATTTTTGGGCTCTTGTGGCATCATTGTTTGGGTATTCTTGGGGCACTGGGGCGTCCTTTCTACTTGTTTGTTGAATGCGGCACTTACAGGGCGTGGTCTTATAGAGAGCTCTCTTGCAATTAAGTTTGGTTGTTTAGATACAAGATTGTTGCATCGTGCAGGTTGTGTTATTGTTGCAAGGTTTAGAAAGAAGACCATAAATAGTGCCCCTTTTGTTTTTTATCTTATTTTTATGCAACTGAGGTCTAAGGTAGGCCCACATCGAGTCAGCAACCCTGAGGTAGGACCTAATAGGACCTCCAAGTTTGTTTAGTCTAGCTTAACTTGGGCTGTAGGTTGAAGTAGCCCCTCAGAACTTGGCCGTTCGGGGCTCAGCTGGGATTTTGAACCCAATCAAATGAAATAAAATAACATGGTCCTTCGAAACGGATTCTATCCCAAAACTAAGTCAGTGACTATTTTTCGGCAAAGTTCTGATTGTGCAAATTGTAGCCCAAGTTAGGCCTGGACGGATCAAGCATAACTGAGTTAAAGTCCCAGGGTGAAAAGTTTGGTCGCCCAATTTCGAAACTTGGCCGCTAGTCTGTCGTTGTTTTGGGCCTTCATTTTTACCAGTTTGGTTAATTTTGGTTTTATTGCTCGTTGTTGTTGTTGTTGTTTAGCCGATCAGCCCACCCTGATCGAGCAAGCCGGCGGCACGCAGGTACAGGGTTGCCAGACCGTGCTAAATTTGGCAAATATTGCCAAAAAAAGTATTTTTTTTTAAATTTGCTATTTTTTTATTGGCAAATTTTTTTTTGCCAAAAAAAATGCCATTTTTTAAATATCCTTTGCCAAAAATGCCAAAAACAACTAACGGCCCAACATTAGCAAAATACCAACGCTTAATGACTTAGGGTGTGAACATAGCAAATCCAGGTTACATGTATACAGGTTACCTCCTCCAATCAGCGTGAAGAATTCAAATACGATCTCCAATCAGCGTGAAGAATTCAAATCATCGTATTTGAATTCTTCACGCTGATTGGAGATCGTATTTGAATTCTTCACGCTGATTGAAATGGGGTGTTTTTATTTTCTTTTTGTCGAATTTTAATATAAGAGGTTTCAAAATGGTAACATATCCTTCCAAAATGATAATGCCAAAGAAAATGCTATTTTTGAAAAATCCTTTGCCAAAAATGCCAAAAACTGGCTGAAAGTTTGCTATAAACTCTCTCAACCATCTGGCCACCCTGCGCAGGTAACCGATCGCCCTCTCCGGAGTGGACCAGAGGTTCAGCGCACTAGTGATGTTGTATTGTGTTCGTTGTTGTACTAGAGCGATACAGTCTCTCATAATGTGTTCAATTGTTTGTGGTGTGTCCTGGCACAGGTGGCAGGTGTCGTCTATGGCGTTGTCTATTCTGTGTTTATATGTCCGTAAGTTGGAGTGATGTCCACATCGGAATCGTGCTAAATTAACTCGATCCGATCTGCTCAGGCTGATTTCTGACCTGTTAATGGGTGGCGGCTTCGCACCTAGGACCGCATTCGGACCGAGTCGTGTCAGTGCTTTGTGGGTTAGGTGTGTGTGTATGTGTTTTCTGTATTGTGTGATGTCTGTGGGGCGTGGTATGGAATGGAGTATTTGGTTATAATGTCTCTCTGGTGTTACCTTAATGGTGCGAGGTGTTGGTGCATGATTGTACATGTAGTGGCAAGGGTGTTGTGGGTTAGTTGTCGCTGCTGCCATGAATTGTGTTCCCCTCATGTCTAAATGTTCCCTAACTTTCAGTATTTTTGTTTCTGTGTGCAGGTGTTCTATTGGTGTTGTTTGAGTGCATCCTGTAATGATACGAAGTGCGTTGTTTTGTATTGTCTGTAAGGTGTTTATGTGTGTGTTTGAGATAATGGGTGCCCAGCATGGGCTAGCATAGTCCATAACTGAGCGAATATATTGTTTGTATATTAGTGATGTTGTTTCCTGCTGGTGTCCAAAGTTTGTGCCTGTTAGTACCCTAAGCGTGTTAAGTCTTGACGTACATTTGTTTTTAATGTCCTGAATGTGGTTTGCAAAAGATAATAATGTGTTGCATGTGACCCCAAGTATTTTGGTCCTGTGAGTGTGTGGAATGTTGATGTTGTTTAGTGTAAGCTGTGGAATTACCTGGTGTTCTTTTGTGTTGCTTGTAAGCAAGGTGATGGTTGATTTTGTGGGCGCTACTTTGAGTCTATTGTGTGTGAGCCAGTCTTGTATACTGTTTATGTATGTTTGTGGGTTATTTGTAGCGGTGTCGATGTTAGGTGGATGTTAGAGTGATATCATCTGCATATGATGATAAGGTAAGCTTGTTATCTATGGGTGTTGGAATGTCATGCATGTATAAGTTGAAGAGTGTTGGCGAGAGAACAGAGCCTTGAGGGGCCCCGTTCGGAAAAAGCTTGTTTTTGGATGACTTGCCATTAAATGTGACATGTGAGTATCTTCCTGAGAGATAGTTGCTCAGCCACCTTTTGGTGTTATTGTGCATGTTTGTGTTGAGTATTTTGTTTATGAGAGGGAAGCGTGGGATAGCATCAAATGCTTTACTAATGTCTATTGTTGCTAATAGTGTACGTTGAGCTGGTCGTCTGGAGTTGATGCCATCCATGATGTGCTGCGTGAGGTTAGTGAGTAATGTCGTGGTTGAGTGGTGAAGTCTGAATCCATGTTGAGTAGGCGATAGTGGAATGTGTGGGTTGGTGATTTGTAAGATTAGTCTTTCTGTTACTTTGGAAGGTGTGCATAGTAAAGTAATGGGTCTATAGGAAGCTGGTTCTATTGGATTTTTGTTTGGTTTGAGTAGTGTAATAATTTTACCTTGTTTCCATATGTCAGGAATAATACATTATTGGCGAAGGTTGCAGCAGACTTCAGTGTGGTTACTTGGGTGGAAAATTTGGTATTCCATATTGGTGGTTGGTCAGTACCCTAACCAAGCAATTCAGTTTATTGAAAAAAGGCAAAATTTGAGTTTGATCAGATTGGTTAAATATTTTTGCCAAGTCAGCTTATTTGGCATTGAGCCCAATTGTTTGCATTTAAGATGAGTGCAGCTGAATTGAACAAATTTAAAAAAAGAAGCGCCTGCAAAGGTCTAATTACGAAGGTCATTGCCACTGTAGATTCTGCCATAGAGCAAGAGGATTTAAGATTAGTGACTGCAGCTTTCCATATTAGAAACTAAAAAGGTTGCCTTAAGTGAAGTAAATGTTAAAATTGAGGCTCTTATAGAAGAGGATGAAATAGAAAATAACATAATTTACTTTGAAGAGATTATTGATGATATAATTAACGTATGCAACAGAGCAAAAGAGTTTAGCAGCTCAGTACAGTTAGAGATCATGTCTAATAATGAGACACAACCCTCTATAAATGGTGTCTGTGAAGTTAAGGTTAACAGATCTGCAGTTCAATTACTGAGGCTTGTACTGAGAACATTTTCTGGGAGTATTCAGGAATGGCAAGGATGGGCAGACAGTTTTCAATCAGCAGTTCATTCTAGTCAAGTGTTAAGTGCTGTGGAGAAGTCTAATTGTTTGCAGTCCCTCTTGGAAGGGGAGGCAGCAAAGACAATAACAGGATTAGCATTTAACAGAGGCTAATTATAATGTAGCTTGGGATATATTAAAGAAACAGTTTAGTAAGCCAGAGATCTTCATTGAAAGCCACCTCCTTGTACTTTTAGCTATACCTCCTATTAATAATCTGGTTATTATTCGTTTTTTGACCCAGTCACACCCAGCTATAACAACAATATATATTGAATAACCAATCAAAACTGAATAAGAAAATATATATATTATCTTGTGCAAATTTGTATAAAATGTGTTTTTTTTATTAAAATATATTTCCTATTTTTGGTATTTTTTCAATATATATATATCGACTATTTGGTGAATATTTCTTATTTTTGGTGATTCTGGCTACTTCTGCGTAATTCAATTTGTCCTGTTTTACAAATAAATCATTTTTAGCAATTTTTTGTCTGTTCAGTTCTGTTTTTTTGTGACGAAGTATGATGTGTCAGTTATGCATATTTGATTTTGAAGACGTGATCTGCCATATTGCCCTCGATGAAGACAAGAGTTTAGACCTTTTTTTCAATCACGGAATAATTAAGACATCCATGACCTGCCCTAAATACAATAGTGCTTGTATTTTAAGAAAAAAACAGAAGGTCTTTAGGTGCCATAAAAAAAATCCTAAAAATAAACGTGTCATTTCAGTTTAAGGGCAGGCGAAATTTAGCAGACTACCCATGCAAGGTTGGCACATGTTATTACATTATCATTTGTATAATTTAGGTCTCGGGGGTACGGGGGTGGAGCCCCCGTAAAGATCACGCATCACAAATTGATCGGTCCTAATGTTTTGCGGACAGTTCAGTACGTGACACCGGTTAGGTCAACTGTACGCCCTAGATGATTGGTTAGGTTGTCATGATATTTTTATTTAAATTCGTTAGTTTAAACAAAAATGACGAGTGCAAACTTTTCTGGTTAATTTTGAAGTGTTTTGTACGAAACTGCCATCTGTTTCCTGTGCAAATGTGTAGTTTTCAAGATGACAATATCTCGGAAACTACGCATTTGCCCAGGAAACGGATGGCAGATTCGTGCAGAGCACCTCAAAATTGACCAGAAAAGTTTGCTCTCATTATAAAGAGAGACTGGGTCAAAAAATGAATAATTACCAATAATCCCAGTAGTGTCTAGGAGTTACGGCAGTTATATGATGAATTTGAAGTTAGAACTAGGTCCCTGAACAACTTTGGTGTAGGAATGGAAAGGTACTGTATGGTGTAATGTTGGTCACTGTACGGGAGTCTAAATTACCTAGCTCAATTTTTCTTGAATTAAGTAGGGGACACTCTATAGAGCATGTGTACATCCCCCTTCAGCAGATGTTAAGTCTTTTAGGCACAGAATTAACAAGATGAGAGGGAATTGAGTTTGCACAGTGGGATGTTAAACAAGGGGATAAAGGCAGGCACAGCATCAAAGTTTCTACAAAAAGGATTGGCCCAGGTACAGTGTCAACTCTGCATGCATTCTCTGAGAATAAATTAAAGGGAATCAAGGAATCTATATTTTGCGAAGGCAATCACAAGTCATATAAATGTGAGGTGGCTGAGGCTTTACCTGCTGAGGAGAGAAAAGACAGGGTAAGTAGGTCCACAGCATGTTTTAAATGTCTTGAAAGATCACAGAGCAAGGTTTTGTAAATTTAAAATTGTGTAAAAAATGCCATGGCTGGCATCAGCCATTATTGTGTGAAAACATTCCTAGTAGGCCTACCCAAGAAGTAGAGACATCAGTGGCACATGCCACTGCTATGAAAGGGAGTAAAAGTAAAGGAATTATTGCAAGCAGCTGCAGCATTATTAATTGGGAATGATGGAGAAGCTACTGTTGGAGTGTTGTTTGATAGTGGTAGCCAGCGTAGCTTTATTAAGACCAGAATTTCCAGAAATATGAAGTTTAAAGAATTTAAGAAGGAAAATTTAAGAATTTCTAGGTTTGGGGGTTCAGTTCAAAACTGAACCAAAGTTCTGGTTAAAGGGTTGTTACCACAAGGTCCCACTATCAAGGTCCAAGGTGTTGAGATTGAGGAACTTTGTGCTCCAGTCACTACTTGTTTAGATATGACATGTGTTTAAGAATTGGAAGTTAAAGGAATTAATTTGGGCAATAATAAGTTTGAAGGAACAGAAGAGATTAGTCTTTTGATTGGAGTTGACTATTATTGGGACTTCATCACTGCTAACATTGTCTGCACATCTGAAGGTCCTGTAGCTATTGAAAGTAAGCTAGGCTGGATGCTACATGGTAGCTATTGCAATGAAATGGAGGTTAAAGCTCTTTTTGTTAAGATTGAGGAGAACAGCCATGGTTTGGAAAGGCATTTGGCTTTTTGAGAACTTGAATCCATTGGCATAAAGGACAAACAGGAGAAGCAGCCAAGTACAGTGAACAGTGATGTTTTAGAGCAATTTGAAAAGGTATTGGGTTTAGAGATGGTTGATATGAAGTTGGCCTCCCTTGGAAGTATTCTTGCAAACCCAGCTCAAACCTTCAGCTAGCCAATAGGAGGTTGGAGACTTCATTGCACATGCTAAGGAAAATGAATTGTTAAATGAATATGATGAGGCCAACCTAAGCTATGTAAAGGAGGGCTATATTGAAAGGGTGCATGGTGAGCCAGGAGGCACATTATCTGCCACACCATGCAGTGGTATGGTGAGACAAAACTACCACCAAACTGAGCGTAGTTTGATAGTTCATTCAGCCGAGGACAAAGATGGTGTGTCCTTGAATGACTATGGGTGCTGGGCCAAATTCAAATGCAGATTTATTTTCCTTGTTACTGAGATCAGGTTTCGTAGAGTAGCATTGACTGCAGATGTGAAGCAAGTATTTTTGTGGATGAAGTTAAAACAGAGGACAGAGATGCAGTAAGGTATCTGTGGGTGGATATGAAAGACTTGTTGGAAAATGAACCAAAGGTTCAAGCATACAGAATGAAGTCAGTGTTGTTTGGCCTTGGCTCGAGTCCATTTCTGTTGGCAGCTGCTATGCAGTACCATTTTAAGAAATATTCTGAAGTCTCTCCTAACACTATTAAACACATAAGGAAAAATTTTTATGTTGATGATTTGCTGTGTTTAGTGGATAATACAGAAATGGCTAAACAGATATTCATGATGGCTAGAGCTATAATGAGTGAGGCTGGTATGGAGCTTAGAAAATGGCAGACCAATCATTCTCAGTTACAGCAGTTTATGAGTCAGTCCTGTGTAGGAACTGATGCAGCAGAAAGTATTGAGGATTCTGCTATTAAAGAGTTGTGGGCAATAGACACAAAGGTGCTAGGTATTGTTTGGCAGCAAGGAGAGGATTTTTTACCATTCAATGGTAAACAAATCCTCTCCTTGCTGCCAAACAATACCTAGCACCTTTGTGTCTATTGCCCACAACTCTTTAATAGCAGAATCCTCAATACTTTCTGCTGCATCAGTTCCTACACAGGACTGACTCATAAACTGCTGTAACTGAGAATGATTGGTCTGCCATTTTCTAAGCTCCATACCAGCCTCACTCATTATAGCTCTAGCCATCATGAATATCTGTTTAGCCATTTCTGTATTATCCACTAAACACAGCAAATCATCAACATAAAAATTTTTCCTTATGTGTTTAATAGTGTTAGGAGAGACTTCAGAATATTTCTTAAAATGGTACTGCATAGCAGCTGCCAACAGAAATGGACTCGAGCCAAGGCCAAACAACACTGACTTCATTCTGTATGCTTGAACCTTTGGTTCATTTTCCAACAAGTCTTTCATATCCACCCACAGATACCTTACTGCATCTCTGTCCTCTGGTTTTAACTTCATCCACAAAAATACTTGCTTCACATCTGCAGTCAATGCTACTCTACGAAACCTGATCTCAGTAACAAGGAAAATAAATCTGCATTTGAATTTGGCCCAGCACCCATAGTCATTCAAGGACACACCATCTTTGTCCTCGGCTGAATGAACTATCAAACTACGCTCAGTTTGGTGGTAGTTTTGTCTCACCATACCACTGCATGGTGTGGCAGATAATGTGCCTCCTGGCTCACCATGCACCCTTTCAATATAGCCCTCCTTTACATAGCTTAGGTTGGCCTCATCATATTCATTTAACAATTCATTTTCCTTAGCATGTGCAATGAAGTCTCCAACCTCCTATTGGCTAGCTGAAGGTTTGAGCTGGGTTTGCAAGAATACTTCCAAGGGAGGCCAACTTCATATCAACCATCTCTAAATGGGAAATCTTGGTTCTTTTGCATTATCTTCCCAACACTAATTTTTTTTATATAATGTTGGTTTGGTTTTGGTTATGGTACTTTATTTTCCTTCCATTATAAAAAAAAATTAGTATTGGGATTAGGTTTGGTTAGGTTAAGTTAAAAACAGCCCGCCGCAAGTGTTTTGCTAACGTACTTTATTTTCCTTCCATTATAAAAAAAAATTAGTGTTGGGAGGATAATGCAAAAGTATCGAAATCTTTTGTAGAGCTGGCTGAGAATGAGACAAGCACGACAAAATGTACAGTTCTTAGTTTGGCTTGGAAGGTCTTTGATCCTCGTGGATTCCTTGCTCCATTTATGATAAAGTCCAAAGTTTGGTTTTAGAGCCTCTGGGAAATTGGACTTGGTTGGGATCAAGAGTTATCTGATCATATGGTGGTAAGGTGGAAATATTGGTTCAAAGAATTGGCACATCTTGGAGACATTGAAATCCCAAGATGGTACTTTGGAGAGTTGAACAATAGTCCAGACAATTTGGAGCTGCACATCTTTTGTGATGCAAGTCAGGAAGCCTATGCAATTTGCATTTATATAAGAGGCACATTTAAAGAGGAAGTAAGTTGCAGGTTGGTTGCTGCAATCAGCAGAGTAGCACCTTTGAAAAGGCTTTCTATTCCAAGGTTGGAATTGATGGGTGCAGTCATTGCTACTTGGCTTGCAGTTACAGTGCAAAACTCTCTGGTTCTTTATGAAATTCCAAGCTATTATTGGACAGACTTCACTATAGTTTGGCACTGGTTAAGAAGCCAGGCAGGGAAATGGAAACCATTTGTTGCCAATAGGGTGGAGGAAATTCAAGCACACACAGATCCAAAGCAATGGAAGCATTATCCAGACACCCAAAACCTAGCTGATTTACCAACACGAGGAATTTCGGTAAAAGATCTTGCACAGTCAAGTTTGCAGTGGAATGGGCTAGAGTGGCAAAAACTTGGAAGTGAAAATTGGCCTTCTAATCTGTCTATTGTAGGTGAATGCCAGGCTGAAGAAGAATGGGTGAGTGAGATGAGAAAATGCACTGTGAACAGTTGTCAAGTTATGCAACAGGACTCCATATTGAGGCTTGAGGATGTTAGCAGTCTGAAAAGGTTGGTTAAGAGTGACAGCATGGGTATATAGATTTACAGACAACATTAAAGGAGAAACAAGAAGGGAAGGAATTTTGAACAGTAAGGAGATTCAGCAAGCCAGGCACTACTGGGTGGTATATGTTCAGAAGGAAAAATTTGGTGAAGAGAGAAAATTGCTCAACAGCAGTCCATTACAGGTTCTACCAACACATTCTCCTCTCAAGGGTTTGGATGTGTTTTTGGATTAGGATTTATTGAGAGTAGGAGGTAGACTACAGTTTTCTGGGCTTCCAGAGGAGAAAAGACATCCAATTTTGCTACCTTCTGGGGGCACTTTGTTGAACTTTTGATCCTGGATATGCATGATAAGTTGTTATATATTTTTAAACTAAATGACCCATATACACTTACTATCATTATCAGTGTATAAAAAATTGCTAATAATAGAAACTATACTTTGCCCATCCACAGGGTGATTACTTCCCATCAGAATCAATCATAATACAAAGCTTCCCAATGATTTCATACATAACCCAAATTATTTCATACAACTTGCAGGAAATGCTCTCTCCTACAAAGGGGCAGATATCTAGAATATTATACCCATAAACATTGGACAAGCATCATCACTAATATCACTTTGCAATTCACTAAAGAAACACTTTATAAACTCCTACTAATGTATGTGTATATCAGTGGCGTGCGGTGATTTTTCGTCAAGGGGAAGCAATTCAAGCAAAAACAACAAAGATTATATAAAATAAAAATAAAACTTTAAAATACTCGTATATAATAAAAACAAAACACATATAATCATCTACTTACTTTACTTACAGGTTAATTCTATTCTTTCTTTTTTATTAAATATATCTATTATTTCTTCGTAAAAGGCATCGGTTTTCATATCCTTAAGAAGCTTTTTCTCAATTGAGATTAAAGCTAAACTTACAAGCCTTTCTTACCTTTGCGCATTTCTAGTGTAGTTACATATTCGCTTTAAATGAGAGAATGACAGCAGACAACACGTAAAGTTGCCAGATATTTCAAGAAAATTAACTATAAGATCTGGACAGCAATTTCTAAATTGCTTCCTTTTTGACATAGGGAAGGATAAAATAACGATAAATATATATTCTTTTTCGCTTAACATGGCCATGGAATTTTTTAGTAGAAAAACTATATATGAAACTTGTTGTATTCAATAAATACTACATTATTAAACATTAAATGAGTTTTTAGAAAGGAAAGAAACAATTTGTAACAGTAAAAAAAAAGCGAAAGTCATTGGGAAAAAGGATGCATTTCGTCAATTGTTGTCAACTCGAGATTTTTTGCGTCGGCTTTCTTAAAGGTTTTTGCACGAACGGCAACCAATGTATATACTATGTATCCACCTGATTACCAATCAAATGCTATAAATAGTATAATAAAATGATTTTGTACAAATTATTAACACATATTGAACTGTTTAAACTTTAAAGTATAATACAGCATTTTCTTCTTTCTTTGAATAGGGAAGCATTGCTTCCCTTGCTTCCATGGACCGCACGCCACTGGTGTGTATGCATATGTATTGCAATTTATAGATGTTACTAAACAATGAAAATCACTTATTATAAGTGCAGAATTCACAATCTTAAATGTGGACCTGTAACTAGCTAATTTTGTGCCTGAGGTAAGGTCATAAAATTGCACCCCCCTATTCCTATAACGCTACACAATCCTCTAAGTGGTAAATTTTTGTCGTGCATCATTGGTACATTGTCTCCACAATAGTCTTTTTTACAGGGATTGCCATTTACAGAAATTTTCACGATGATTAGTTGAATTTTCATGTTCTACAATATGGTTTAAATTTTTCCAGTCATTAACTCCTGTTTTCCGATTTGCAGTATTTGGTTTGGAAAAGTGCTGATCGAATAATATGCATGGAAAACAAAATAAAGTACTGAAAATTTATAGAAATGTGCCCTTTCCCTAATGGCATGGCGTGCTTGGGATAGTAAGGGGTTCCAAAAAACCTTAGCCCCCCATTTGCAGCTTACAGATTTACTTATATCAAAATAGTTTTTAGTGATTATAAAAATATATAAAGTTCTTTATTTATTGCAGGTATTAAAATTACTCTAGCTGATAAAGTGATAATATAATTACTTCTCAATTAATTGGTGATTCAGAGAGGCAACGTGTGATTAGTGATGTGAGTCGTTTTTTATTGTCATTTTTTTTTGTTTTTTTTGTCGTTTTTTTTGTTTAAAACGAAGATAGTCTGTTTTTTTGTTTTTTTGTTTTTTATTGTTTTAAACTTATTCCATATTTTTCTTCCTTTAATCTAATAAGTATATTAGTATTAGCTATAATTTACTATACTACCATGCTTATACGGTTATACCTAGTATATATAGTCATCATTTAGAAAAACTGAATCACACAAAAAGTATATAATAGCAATAAAAAGTGAGGGTTTGTTTTTCCTATGTATATATATTTTTTAACTAGAACATGAAACATTCTTCCTCGTTTCAAACAATATACATAATTGTGATTGGCAAGAGTACCAGTATATATATTCCAGATAGAAAAAAAATATTCACCTTTTTGTTAACCTAATGTTGTTTATCCTTCATTTCCATGAAAGAATCATCACTAGATTTGGTAGAGCATATATGCTAGTTTCAATATCACAGGTACTGACTGGTATAATATACATAATAAAAAATACATAATACTGGTATAAAACAATATATATAATTGTGATTGGCAAGAATACCAGTGCATATATATATATATATATATATATATATAATATATATATATATATATATATATATATATATATTCCAAATAGAAAAATAAAAAAAATAAAAATATTCATCTCTTTCTTTAACCTTTGTGTTAACCTAATGCTGTTTAACTTTCATTATCTGATTCTATTTCCATTGAAGAATCATTACTGGTATAAAACAATATATATAATTGTGATTGGCAAGAATACCAGTGTGTGTATATATATATACTATATATATATATATATATATTCCAAATAGGAAAATAAAAAAAATAAAAATATTCATCTCTTTCTTTAACCTTTGTGTTAACCTAATGCTGTTTAACTTTCATTATCTGATTCTATTTCCATTGAAGAATCATTATCACTAGATTGATTAGAGCATATAGTTTCAATATCACAGGTACTGGTACTTATTGCAGATTTGGATGTTGACGAAGCCAATGTAGCACCATGTTTTACTTCACTTTCTTGGAATTTTGCATTTTGGGATATAAATACTAGCTTTGCTGCTCTGTCTGTGCTTAATCGGTTTCTTTTGGCTGTATGGATATTACTGTATGTGCTAAATGATCTCGGAGGTAATGAAAGGGCGAAATAGAGGTGTATGAGTTTGTGTAGGTATATATGTGAGTATGCTTGCGTATGTATCTGGAATTCTGGATGTATGCGTGTGTATGGGGTATATAATAGCAGAGCTGGGCACTTGCGGTTTTTTTTGCGGTACTGCGGTACTGCGGTACTACCGCACTACCAAACCGGTACCGCATAACGCAGTACCGCAAAGGATCGCTGAAAGTACAGCCTGTACTTTCAGCGATCCTTTGCGGTACTGCGTTATGCGGTACCGGTTTGGTAGTGCGGTAGTACCGCAGTACCGCAGTACCGCAAAAAAACCCGCAAGTGCCCAGCTCTGTATAATAATAATAATAATAATAATAATAGATATAAATATGTGTATATAAGTATTTATGTATATATTGGTATATATGTATATGGGTGTATGTGTATGTATATATATGGATGGTCTCGGGGGGGGAAATGTCATCGCGGGTCTAAAGGATAGTTAAGTGGGAGATTCAAAATCCGAGGCATGGATGGGAGAGTCCTGGAAAGGTTGGACAATGGGCAGTCAGCTCCCAGCTAGTGTTCTCGCAAGTTTAACGGATCTCAAGATACGAGA
Organism: Bathynomus jamesi; assembly: GCA_023014485.1. Lineage (NCBI taxonomy): Eukaryota > Metazoa > Arthropoda > Malacostraca > Isopoda > Cirolanidae > Bathynomus > Bathynomus jamesi. The sequence goes on from JAJOZX010007023.1 coordinate 188,934, forward strand.
CTTTCAGTGCAAGAAGGAGGCCAGTTTTTTTCTGTAAATAGGCTGAAAAGGACATTCTATACTGGTACCATATGGCCTATTTTATTATTTATTTATTTATTTTTATAATATATATCATTGCAAAAGTATACCTTATAATTAAATTGGCAATATCTATATTAATTATTAAAAAAAACAAAAAAACAAAAACTAAAAAAAAAAAATGACAAAAAAACAAAAAAAACAACATGGACATAAAAAAAACCGTTTTTTAACATCACTACGTGTGATAGATCGCATACGAGCAGTAACATTTTGGGAAGCTCGTGATGCTGGAGCCACCTTTATAACACGTTCATGGGTTGCCAAAGAGTTGCAAAGAAGTGAGAACTTCATCAAAAGAAATTGGAATAAAACTTTGGATGAATGTGAAATGGATACAACCAAATCTGGGCACCCAAATTTGCCACTCTCTCAGGAAACAAAGGACATCATTGAAAGCGGTACGCGTAAGCGGAAAAACAGCTGTGCTAAACTTTCTAGAGAGATTGAAGTATTGAGAGGAAAGATCGGTAGTGGTGAGATCATTTGACTGTACTGTCATAGGCAAGGTTTAAAGCCTTGGCATGAACTTCCAAAGCCAAGAAAAACTAAACTTAGCATCGATGACAGAATGTGGTTTGCCCATTTTCTTGAAGATTGGGATGTGGATGATTTCATGCATTTAGCTGTCTCCGATGAATTTTTTGTTTATGGAACACATTGGCCTAACTACCAAAATGATTGAGTGTGGGCCACAACACCAGATGAAATCGATGACAATGAACATTATCGCGAATTATTAAAAAGTCCAGACTGTGTTGGTGTGTTTGTTTTGTTCACTGCAAAGAAGCTCATGTGAGTGCTGAAGCCAAATGGTACCAGAGTTGGGATGGACAGTATTTTTGTGATATTATTCTATCCCAGCATGTCATTCCTTTTCTAAGAAGCCCAAACAATGTTATGGATGTCGATCAGGTCACACTTCTGCACGATAAGGCCCCCTGCTTTAAGGCATTCGCCACTCAACAGTTGTTGCGGAACCAAACCATGAGATTGATTTCTTTGGAAGTGAAGAATGGCCAGGAAATTCTCCTGACCTGAACGTCTGTGAACACATTGGATTAGTTATAAAGGACAAGGTTGAATGTCTCTTGTTTCAAGAACCTGCAGCAAATCGATTTTTGAAGGATACAATAACGCAACACAGAAACTGTTTTAGCAAATTTGCGTAACGATCAAGATCTATTCACGTCACTCTTGGCAAGCCTACCCAAAGCAAATTCAGGCTGTCTTGGAAGCCAATGGCGGGAACACCAAGTTTTAATTGTTTCTCATTAAATGCAGGATTAAATTCTCTTTTGTAAGGTATGTTTAGTTTTACTGTACCTCTAATGGTTTAGGCCATGGGCTGGGGGGCTAAGGTTTATTGGAGCCCTGTAGATACATATTTTATATAGTTTTTCTGCACCCCTCAGCTTTGCGCACCCGAGGCAAGTGCCTCACTTTCCTCGCCCTTGTTATGGCACTGCTTAAATGGGTGCATTGTGCAATCATAAATTAAATGTTAGACGTTTCCAATATATTACACCATAGTTATAATATGCCTCACTCATCTGTATCTTTGTAACTTTAAGATTGTATCATGATTTGTATTCACCATTTTTCTTTTCTATTATTTTAAAGATTATTCCAATTTTCATTTGTAATGACAGAGTTGACTAAATGCAACATTATTTTATTTTTCACATTTTATTTCTTATTTTCCTTTGTAAAAATAGAAATAAAGACTTTTGCCTGAAAAGCTGTCATGCTTCCCCATGACATATTCAGATAAAAATACTATAATTAAACTACAAAAAAATTAAGTGTTAATCCCAATGTTGTGTAAACCAGTATAGATGTAATGTATATCTCATGGGTAAATCCAGGTTAAATAGACAGATAAACAACACGGTCATGTCTTCAATTTGCATAAAACTTGGTCTGGGAGCATTTTTTAGTGAAAAAAGCAAATTCCCAAATTTTTTTGAAAATTGGTCAAAATTTAGGGTCAGGTCAAATTTTGGGTCAGGTCAAATTTTGGCCAAATTGTGACCTAGGAATTTTTTAAATCCCTATATCTCAGCTTCTAATTATTGTAGCTTAATAAACTTTGGATGGATGGAAGCGGAATGAGCTCTAGTTTCCAAAAATGGTACTTTCATTTGGATAACTTAATAAAAAAACAACTTCATTTTGAAAAAACAAAACATTTTAGGATTTGACATTGAAGGGATCAATTTTTTTAAAAATTTTATTGAAGAAAAAATGTTGCCTGAGCAAAGATCTACCATAATCAGCAATAAAAAGTCAGCTTATAGGCCATTATATAGCTTAAAACTTAATTTTATTAATGCTGGCTTTCTTCATTTTTTATTTTTATTTTTCTATTTTCAGATTTTAAATATCTAAATATCTACCTAAATAACTTTAAAAAAATGCCAAAAAATAAGAAATTATATTGTTGTGATCCTTTAAAGAAATGCAAAAAAAGAATTTTCAATAATATTAAAGTTACGGAACTTATGGCTTCTGTAAGTTATGGAGTTCTTCAAAAGGATCAGCTATTGTGTAGCAATTGCTACACCTTAATAAGAAGTCATCCTGGAATACTGGAATCTGTACCAGCACCAGCAGAAGAGGCTGTACCGCTACAAGAACTGTGTCCTTTACCAGCAAATGAAGAATCCTTTGAGCGCAGTAGTAGCTCGTCTACAAATATTTCTATGGCTCCACCTGTTGAGGAAATTTTTTTGGAAGATCCACAACATAATAAGGATATACTTAGCGATAAAATATTACCATATTTAGATGAAAGCCCCATAAAAAACAGGTAAATATCTTTAAATAACTATATATTTATTTTTTATATAATTAATGAGATCTTTCAATAAACATATATTTAAGTTTTATCTAATTAATAAACCAAGTCTCAGTTCGACAACTAACGTACATCACATATACATATACCATATAATTTAATAATATTTGTAGCTCAATTGTACTTTTATGGAATTCTTTACAGCTGGATTAACGTCACAGCAAAAACAAAAAAGGCCACTTCAAAATTTCAGGCAACATCAGGAAAAGTTAGTAGTATAGAATCCACTTATGGGACTTCTATCCAGGAAGACGATGTTGCTGGCCTGTCCAAAAAGGGTTGTTGGGATGATGATTTACAAAGGCAAAAAGTTTATTATACATTAAAAACATGTAGCTATTGTTATTTATATGTACAATACATAATGAAACAATAGATTTTTTTGGGAATAAAATAAAATTTAATACTTAATTTACTAACTTAACTTAGATTTTTACTCGTTTCTTTTTTTTTTTATAATTTTAGGTATGAAAATGTCATGCAAGAGCTTAAAGACAAATTTATTTCTACAACTGATTGCAAGATTAAATTACAAATTATATCTCTATCCATTTTCAATTGAAAAAACAGCAGAATTCTTTGAAACTTCTATGTATATGGTGAGAAAAAGTTGGAGTTTGCAAAAAGAATATGGTATATTACCGCATGTTCCGAGTATGTTGAAGTGAAGAGGATTGTAAGAGAATTTTACGAGAGTGATGATTATAGCTGAATGTGTCCGGGAATGAAGGATTATAAATTTACTATTAATGAAAATGGAGAAAAAGTGAAGATGCAGAAGAGATTGATGCTATGTAATTTACGTGAATTAATCAGAGAATATATAAAAAATGAAGCTAATCCAAAAATCGGATTTAGTTCTTTTGCAAACTTAAGACCTTCTTGGTGTGTACTCGCAGGTCAGACGGTACACACTCTGTGTGTGTGTATGTACATACCATCAAAACCCAAAGCTGCAGATAGCAGCTTTGGGGATTAAAGATTTAGACTACAAAAGGCTGATGGCCTTATCAGTCTGTAACATAGAAGATGAAGATTGTATGATGCACAAATGTAAAAAATGCCCCTGTGTGGGAAGTGTTAAACGATATTTAGAAACTAGATTTTATGTTTAATGCAGAAGAAATAACTTATAAACAGTGGGAGAGTGTGGACAACTGCATGATTAAAGACAAAGTTGAATCTCCACAAAATTTTGTGGAATCATTGAATGAAAATATTACAAAACTAACTAGGCATCATTTCGCAAACAAAAGCCAATCCAATTACTTTAAAGAGCTAAAAGAAAATATGAAAGAAAATGAAGGCGTTCTTGTAGGGGACTTCACAGAAAACTTTTCTTTTATTGTTCAGGATGTGGCACAGGGGTTTCACTGGGAAACTTCCCAGTGTACCGTGCATCTTTTCGTATATTATTATAAACTTGGTGAAAAAATTTATCATCAAAGTTATTGTTTTATTTCTGATTGTCGTAAGCACAGCACAGTACAATGCTAGTATATTCCTTTCTAAAAAAACTTATACCTAGTATTCGTGAGCAGCATCCAACTTTATCAAAAATTCACTACTCTACTGATGGCTGTGCATCCCAATATAAAAATAAATTAAAGTTTTCGAATTTATGCCACCACAAAGCCAATTATGGAATAGATGGAGAGTGGAATTTTTTTGCTACGTTGCACGGAAAGAGCGCGTGTGATGGAATAGGTGGCACTGAAAAGATCAGTAGCAAAAGTCAGTTTACAACGACTGATTGATAATCAAATTTTAACTCCCAAAGACTTTTTTGAATTTTGTGCAACTAATTTAGATTCCAGAATAATTTTTTTATGTATCCAAAAATGAAGTTACAGAAATAGAAAATTCCCTACAAGAGCGTCTCAATTTACCGATTATCCCAATTAAAGGTACCCAAAAATTACATAGATTTATCCCTTTGTCAGCAAACACTTTAAAAGTATATTTGTTATCTAATAGTCTTCAGTCAGAAGAAATAAAAATTGTTAGTGGAGAAGTAGATCATGATAGAGAAGCTGGTGATATTGAAGGAGAGTTAAGCAATAAAGAAATAGAAGTAGGCTCTTTTGTCGGTTGTGTGTACAAAAAAGAATTGTGTTTAGGACTGGTTGAGTCGTATGATGCAGAATATGATGATTATTTGATTAAATTTCTTTATCCTTCAGGAATAGCACCCTCGTACATTATTCCTGCAGAAGACGATATTTGCCCTGTTCCTCCCAAGAACATATTTGGAACAGTTGAGTCAAGTTTAAGAGGTGGAACAAGGATACAGTATGTCTTTCCAGCTCAAGATTTAGAAAATTTCTCAAGAAAACTTGAAACAAATTAGCATATATGTTAGGGTGAGAGAGTTGCTCCAACTTTGTCCTACAATGCTGTTCAAAATTTTGGTGTTGCATATTGACATCAAAAATACCCACGTGCAATTTTTTTAAGATTCATGCATATTCGAGTGAGCACCAGCAATTTGAAAAATAGCGATTTTGCTTATACGGCATACGCGCCTATATATGAGATTACACAACCATCATAAGGGATATTAACACAAATCATTTGCCTATCTTAATTAAAAGCTGTTATCACTAACACAAAAAAGTTAATCATTCTTATTCTCTCATGGTACATTAAGGGGTTTTATCATATATTCACAAGGTATTATTTCTCTAGAGCAAGAAACCATGATTTCTGTTCGGAAACAGATGATCGTTTGCGCTGATTAGGAACGCGGAGTCTGTCATTTTCAACTACTTGAAGGACTTCTTGAAAGCGCTCCTCATCCCTGGCAACATTAAGAAAGTCATGGCAAAGTTTTACACCACGCTCTGCAGCCTCATTGACGACCTGAAGCTTGTCCACAACCCGTTTCATGTTCAGGTAGTCGTCATGATCCGCCCATTCACTGGCTGGACTGTGGAGAAACTGATAGGGCATGCCTAAAATGGTGAAGAACCGGCTTGAGTCAGGCCCAATTAGGTCCACCAGGGCAGTGCCACTTTCTGGGACAGGGGGGAAGATATGGCTTTCCATAGCCCCCATGATTGAGCCCCACTCTCTTAGTAACTTCAGTGCCTTCATGGCAAAGAAGGGCCTTCCTCATCTCCTCTTTTGTCCTTTCTTGTACTTGGGATGAGAACAAAGCCAGTGGGGCCAATTCCTCAGTTAGGTACCAAGTGTGTCTACCAAGTGCCACACGTGCTTTGTCAACTATTGTGGTGTCATATGGGGCAAATTCAGCCAAGGTTTCGACCAAATTCAAGTCATTCAGTGGCGCACTTGCTGGAACGGGGCAAACAATCCACCATGGGACATAAACAGCGACTGTGAATACAGCAAACCGTTCTAACTTGCTGATTTGACTTTTAGTCACAACCTCGGCTTTGGGAAACTGCTCTTTGATCTGGCCTGACAAAAGAACAATCTTGAGGGTATAGAGCAGTTTAGCCATCCACCTTGCTTTGTGAAGTGCGCCGGGGTAGACCATTGTGAAGTTCACTGGCTCGGATCCTTTAGTTACAAGCAGCAGACAAAGCTCTACCAGCTCCTTGTAGTCGCCACATGTAAATGGTTGGGCTAGAGATTCACGGAAGAAGTCAGCCATCTCCTGCTGGCGCTCCTCAAACACTCCAGGCATTGCGGGGTAGTAGTATTTTTTTTTTCATTGTACGCCAGTTGAGAGAAATGGTTCTTGAACCTAGAAATGCAATTATTGGGATTATTGTATTTCGTACTAATCTATAATATTGTTTTAGGGGTATTAAGATTGATATGATCGATCATTTGCTTGGTGTTAGTATATCTTATAAGTCTAATAAAAGAAATTCAACTAAATTTGTTCATTAGATAATAATATTCCTTGTTATTTTGTAAAGCTTATGACTCACCTCTGGAAAACCATTATGTTTGGACTTGAAGAGCCCTCCACTTTCAAGCAATCCCAGCAAACACCTAGGATGACTTCGCCCACATGCCTGCGACAGGCGCACCAGAATACGGCACGCTCTAATTCCTTTTGGAGGGAGACGCAAGCAGCTGTTTTTTGTCCTGAAAAAAAAATGTAATTGTAGTTTAAGGCCACTGTCCCGTAGTGTAAACCCGTACGGTACAAACGAGTTCGTCTCCGACGAATTGCGTTCTAACGTTGAACCCAAAATTCCTTCGTTCTGACATCATAGAGTGTGCATTCTTTCATGCGCGGAGTAACCCCATGTAATCCGCAGAACCCCATGTAATCCGCGGTAACCCCAACCTAAATTATTAGATGCGAGGTGCATATGAAAATATGCACATCGCATGAATTCTTCGATCCCTCCGCGTCTCCATTATGGTCAGCATCACGCGATGCAAGGCAAGCGTCTATAAACACATCAGTCTTTTAGTTTTTATTCTTAAATTTTCCTAAAAACTTGACCTATCCCATAGATAAAGCAAATTGTGTCAACCTATGGACCACCTGACTTCCCCTAGCTCGACCTACTCGCATACCAAATTTCAGCTCTCTCTAACCCCTATTTCTCTTTTCCCAAAAAATCACGCAAATTGGTTATCTCGAACATGAGATTCATTTGCGCTCTATAACTTCCTTCCAAATCGTTTCCCTTTTGTACGGGTTCGACCCTCCTTTCATGCCGCCCCTCTGGCGCCTCTGGATCCTACAATTATGCTTTATTATCAAAAGAAAACTGTAAACTCCGCGAAACCTATTTCGATCATGATTGGTTCGCCCCCGGAACTCTCCCGAAGTACAATCTCCCAATCGAAGCTGTCAACTAAAGTCGCCTCCGCCTAAATTTGAATATCGAAAACTATTATAGGCGCTTGCTGTTAGACTCCGCCCGTAAGAGGGTGACCCTTAGTTTACCTCGTCTCCGCCTACCCCGAGGTTATAAAAACCCCGAGAGCGTCGGTAACGAGGTTCTTTGCTTTCTGACCATCTTCATACCACGCAAACTCTGTGATTTAATTCTGTAATTATTCGTGCAGTGGCACTACCACTCCGGATCAAATTAGCTTCCATTTGATAATGGAACTTAACTTCAAATATATATAAATTGTACATTGTGCTTTAGTTAACTTGTTCCCGATTCATCTGTGTATTAAGTCTCACCTTAAGAGCTATATATATAATCTTCATTTTTTTACGTAACTAAAGTTAATTTAATTTAATTTAATTTAATTTAATTTCATTTAATTTAATTTAATTTTTCTATCAAAAAATTCTGTACCCAAAGTGAATTAATAAAAAGACTGTTAAATTGAGTTAGTCGTTTCCATTCACCGCATAAACTCGATACAACCCCCGTACGGAAGCACTCGAAGGTAATCTTCCGAAACTTTACAACCAATTGAGGTAAGAGTGGTCAGTGACATCCACACACATTTTTTTGACAAGGCGCGAGCGCCGAGTGCATCCACTGGTGTCGACGTGAGACGCGACCCCTCCGAGGAGTTTTTCTTGGGAGTTCGCGTAACCCGAGAGTGACGTTGTCTATCATCCTTCGGATACAATTCCGACTCCAACCAAGGGGACCGCCCCCGGAATTCATAGTCCATCGTCGTCTTCTACAATCGAGCGGCCCATAAAGGGACATAAGGCTCGACACTGGAGGTCCCACCGAGACGCCGAGGACCCAGGAACCCCCAGGACCCGGAATTTGGGTGAACGAAGTCTTGCCCATTTCGCCCCGGGTTCCCCACTCCTCTCGGACGACGCCACGGCTGCACATGACGTCACCGCTCCTCCCTTGTCTCCTCTGCGAGTGACCTTCAAATCGAGAGAGACGCCAGCTGATGCCACAAAGCCGCCTCAGTTTCCTCTCTCGATCCACTTCACGCGAACGTTTTTTACGTTTGAGTGATAGATTAACGTAACTATTAAGTATCACTGATTACACTTAACCCAATTATAACCTTTAAATTGTGTTTGTGGAATATTGATAAATTGTGTACACAGTTTATACACTAATCATTAACAATATTTTTTCCACAGTAATAATTCACGGTTCACGGTGAATGGTGACTACAAACAAACTTTTAGAAAATTTTAATTTTAATTTTTTTTGTTTTTCTCTTTGAGTAAGTGGGATCCGTGAAGTGATTTTAACCACTTAATAATTTTTTAGTTATCAAACTTACTTGAAATTAAAAAGTAGTTTTAATTAATTACTGGATAGTGAAATACGCTATTAATGTGACTTTGCAGTCATTTATTCATATTTAATACTAATAACCGTCTTTAATTTTTTCTTTGACGATTTTTAATAATTTTAATTATTTTAAATTCGTTTTGATTATTGAATTACCGTGTGTAATCTTTTTAGTACTTTTAAATTTTTTTTAATTGAATAGGTTAGGTAGGGTTAGGAATTTTATTTTTTAGTTTTATTGTTTTACTTGGTGCTACGGAAATTACGCTTGTGACATAATTGCAGGCCACATACGCGAATACGATTGGGGCACGACTGGCGGTACTTCCTTGCGGACTCAGGCTGAGGGCAGGATCCACCACCGCTGGAACTCACGTTTCTATCGTTAGGATCAAGGATACGGAAAGGGACTTGGTGTGGGACTCTTCATCCATTGGAGACCAACGATTCGACCATCGGATTTACAAGTAACCTTTTGCTATCCCAACCTTCATCTTTTCTCATATTCTTTTTTTTTATTACTCTTATACCTACTTTATGAGAGCGATAGAACAATGTGGCATAACTTGTTTTTGTAACAATCCCGTCGTTCCTGAAATACGATATTTTAGTGTTTTACTGCATTGTTGAGGGTTCCTCGATTGCTTTACGTTTGATTAAGTTAACCAAATTTTTAAACTTCTAATTTTTTTTAATTAAATAATTAGTAGTTTACTTAATTTGGACCCCCCCCCCAAAAAAAAAAAAAAAAATATATATATATATATATACACACTACTTAACAGTGACAAATTTTCCTCACCCCTTGCAACATTTTTCCGATTGTTTTGTTTAGTGTTTCGGATTTTATTTTTTTATTTTTTTTATATATATATTTTGTTTAGTGTACACACGCCGATACTGTACATACTAGGACAACACTGCCAAAACACACTTCATTTGTTTATTCTCGCGCGCGACGTGTATGCCACATTCCGATTCCGACCGGGAATTTTTATTACCACTTACACCTCCACGTCCGTCCTTCCCCAAACGTCGCCGTATTCCCAACACCAACATGGCCGACACTAACGATACTGCTTCCGTTCCAAAATTTAAGGGAACCGTCGCGGGAAAGGCCACCGAGCCACTTGTGCAACACTGGCTCCATAAACTGGAGATATATTTCGAGAATGAGAAGGTCATCGCGGACAAGGACAAAATTACTGAAGCACAGCGGTTTGTTGACCTTACAGAGGGGTCAGCTTCCAAGTTTGTCGACACTAACCCCGACTTAGGAGCGGCCACTACGTGGACCCAGTATCGTCGGATTCTCTTGGACAATTTCCGAGATGTCAGCGACACTCAACCGTTCGTGGCCATGACCAACTTGTTCCGATTGCGCTGGCAGGACGGTGAAGATTTTATGGAATTCCGAAATCGCATTCAAGGCACTATGAATAGCGTCATCTTAGCCATTGACGGTGCTTTTGCTTATAAAATGCCCTCAGAAATGGCGAAGATATTGTCCTTTTCGGCAATGTATGCCAACCTACCAAATCACCACCAGGTCAGATTCCAAAAACACGCGGATCTTACCGCGTCGTTAGCTACTGTCTTGAACAAACTAGAGGAGTCGTGTCCAAACTCGACGGACCTTAGTATTCGTCGAGCGCGGGAAGAACGACCTAAACCCTCCCAGTCCATCCGTTATGCAACAGCACAAACAGGAAGGCCCCAGAAGCAAAATTCTGCTTCTGCAACGCCCTCGCCGTCGAACCGGTCTCGACCAGCATCGTCACGACAGCCCCCCCGATTCCAACAACAGACTCCATCGAGTCCGCCCCTACGGTGCTATAATTGCTGCCAAGTAGGACATGGAATAAAACAGTGCAGGGCGGCTGCATATTGCGATGACTGCAGGGAGTCCGGTCACCGGCGAGGAGAACGTTCCAAATGCCGGGAGAAGGGTGCTCCGCCCCAGCGACAACGGAATGCGTGGTCCAAAGGATCTCGACCACCCGCAAGGCCACCGCAACAAGGATACCCTGAGGGAACCCCCTCTTATATAACCAACCCTACCCGTAATCTATCGAACCAGGAAGTTCGACATATTTTTACGGAATGTTTGACCGAGATGGGATACGCCAGACCACCAGCCTTACAACTGGAAAGTCAGGAAACTACCAATCCACCCAATGATTTTTTAGAGGACCCGCCGGCTCCAGGGTTCCCGTAACGGGACGAGCCGGGTTGCCCTCCCCGGGGGTAGCTATTCCTGCTCGGGAAAACCCAGGAGTCACTACTCCACTTAAGGACCCCAAGGGCCCTGCACGATATAATCCAGATACCACTGTAGAATCCTATGAGTTTCCTTTTTCAGAAACCCCTTGCATTGAACCCGAGACCTATGAGTCTCGTCCCGCTTCACAGAGAATTGTGGCAAACTCTGTTGACGTTCCCACGTCATATGTTTGCACAATCAATAATAGGTTTGAAGATGCTGTCATTCCACTTCGCGTTCGAAGTGTAGACATGTTTGGTCTGCTAGACACAGGTAGCAATGCTAACCTGATTAAACAGTCTAGTTTGAATAGAATTCCGGGAGTTTCCAAATTGGAACTTTTCCCGTCGAAGGTTGTATTAAAGAGCGTAAATGGAGGAACCATACCCTCCGTAGGGCAAGTTAGGCTAAAACTGAAACTCGGCAAATTAGGCTTTGATGCCGATTGCGTAATAGTACAAGACTCTATGCACTTTCCTACCGACATTTTACTCGGTTACCCCTTCCTTAAGGGAAATGGTTGGGATCTTAAGTTTGAATCCAACGTTGTCCAAGTGCAAGGACAACTTATTCCGTTAGTGAATACGGAGTCGAACCCGGAGGTTCGTTTTTCTACTGCTGTTGAAGCAGGTTTCAAGGAAATTTCGGGCGATGTTCCCGACCTTGTTGGAACCCTACAGGATTGTTGTTATCCTGGAAATGGAGGGATTCCATTTTTTCCGGCGTTGTCGCCGTGTGATTGTTTAGAGTCGGGTGAAAATCCCGTTGCACGCCATGTCCGGCGTTCATTGAAAGTTAGTTCAGAGTCTGTTCCAACCGATGAGTTTCAGTTGAGGGTTAAGAAGAATTCGTTATTGAGCCCAACCAACAGGTCTGCTTCCGCGTAATTGTTACCTTTAACGATGGTACTTACGTGGATCCTGCGACTTCAGTAGTCGTGGAGAATGTTCTGGAAACCAGTACAGCATTCGGGCTTAGTAATTGCACGCAGTCTATGTACCAGCGAAAGTGCAACTATCCCTTTACTGTGCGCTAATGTTGGTTCCGAATCCATTACGTACAACCTAATACTTTAATAGGCAAGGCCTATTTGGCCCAAGCTGAGCCTATCTCTATTCCTCACGCCATACGCAGGTGTACCCCTGAAGGCGTACCTCCTTCAAACTTACGTGCTACTTACAAAGCATGTCTAGAGTCCGATCCCGCAAATTCTTTCCTTTGCAGCGACCCGGACTTGTTTGACCAATTACTAGACTTCTTGGTCGAACGCGAAAGCATCATCGCACTCAAGGGTGATGCTTTGGGACGTTCGAACCTCGTCCCATTTCAGATTAATCTCGCGGAAAACACAAAGCCAATCTACATTCCGCCATATCGCGTTCCGCACTCCCAGCAGCTGGTAGTTGAGGAACACGTAAAGGAAATGTTAGATTTGGGTGTTATCCGACCGTCGGTTAGTCCTGGTCTTCTCCGTTGATCCTAGTCAAGAAGAAAGACGGAACGTTAAGGCCGTGCATTGACTACCGACGCCTGAACAAAGTGACTGTCCCAGACCGATTTCCGCTTCCCAACATGCAGGAGGTCATTCAATACGTTGGTAAAGCTAAATATTTTACCTCGCTGGATTTAGCTTCAGGGTACTGGCAGATGTCTCTGTCTCCGGAGTCACGGCCATGCACTGCTTTCACTACCAACCAGGGCCATTACGAGTGGAATGTTTTGCCATTCGGGTGCCGAAACGGTCCTGCGAACTTCTCTCGACTCATGAACATTGTGTTGTCCGGATTATTAGGTTCTCATGCCTTAGTCTATCTAGATGACATAGTGATCTACAGCGACACCGTAGAAGAGCATTTCTTACGGCTTGCCAAAGTCTTCGCACGTCTTTCGAACGAGAATCTCAAACTAAAACTGGCCAAATGCCAATTTTTCCGATCCTCGCTTGTGTATTTAGGATTTCTTCTTTCCTCTGACGGAATCCGACCGGATCCCGCCAAACTTCAAGTTCTCCTAAATTACCCTATTCCTCGAAACGTGATGAAGTACGAACCTTTATCGGGTTTGTAGGATTTTATCGAATTTCATTCCCAAATTTTCGGACATAGCCGCTCCTTTGACCAATTTGTTCAAAAAGAAAGCTATTTTGAGTGGAATTCTGAGCATCAGGAAGCTTTTACTGATCTTCGCGACAAACTCCTGCAAGAACCCATACTGCAGTTCCCGATTTTGGCAAACACTTCATAGTAGCCACGGACGCTTCTAACTACGGGTTAGGTGCCGTTCTACTCCAAGAAGTAGATGGTACCGAACTACCTGTGGCTTACGCGTCGGTTACTATCCAAGCCCGAACGTAACTATTCAGGGACTGAACGAGAAGCTTTAGCCATCGTATGGGCCCTGAAGAAGTTTAAGAACATCATCTACGGGTATAAAATTATAGTAAAAACGGACCATGCTCCGTTAATCTATATTTTCCAAGAAACTACCCGACGGACGATTAGGTCGCTGGGCTCTTACCGTCCAGGACTTTAGCCCCGAATACGTTCACCGTCCCGGTAAACTCAACGTTCTCCCGGACTGTTTATCCCGAATAAATAAACCCGAAGAGGTCTGTGGAATTCATCGTATTGAGACTATTCCCAATTTCGATAGAAACACACTCTTCGAGGCACAACGCAAGGACTCGTATATCTCCAATTTGGTGCAGCAATTAAAAGCACAACCAAATTCGGAACTTCACCAGTTGTATGCTTTCCAGGATCAAATTTTGAATTACCAAATTTCTCCTGGGCAATACGTGGCAGAAGTTCCCGAGAGTCTTCAAGGCGTGGCGATCAAACTTTGCCACGACAGCGTTTGTGCTGGGCATCCTGGAATCGAACGGACACTGAAATTGGTCCAGGCGCGTTACCATTTCCCACTTATGCGCACCAAGGTGACAGAGCATGCAAGGCATGCTCACCTTGTGCCAGGCATAAAGGAGCGCGTCCGCCCACCGCGCATATGCATACGTACCCCGTTCCTGTTAGACCTTGGGAACGCGTAGGAATGGACGTGCTGGGCCCCTTTGTCCAAAGTCGAAACGGAAATAAATACGTTGTCGTTTTCACCGACCATTTTACCAGGTATAATGAAGTTGTACCGGTGCCGGCCCATACATCGGAGGTCATCGCCAAATGTTTACTCGAACGAGTAATCCAACGGCACAATACACCGGCCGTGCTGATCTCGGACAACGCTCGGGAGTTTACTCCGCGATGTTCATGGTTGTGCAAACGACTCCACATACAAAAGGTGCAAATCACACCGTACCATCCGGCAGCAAATGGTCTGGTTGAGAGGCAGAACGAAAAAATCCTTAACGTCCTACGACATCTCGTGGACGCGGACCAACGTAATTGGGACGAGTGCATCCCTATGGTGCAGTGGACTGTTAACAACACCTATAGTCAACTCATCGATGACACCCCCATTTTAGGCTGTATCATTACGATGCAAGATTTCCTTTCGACCTCCCAAACGACTCCACCGAAGAGGGATTTGACCTACAGGAACCCCAACGCTATGCGGACGACCTGGCTCGCCATTCGTTCCAAGTTTTCGAAGACACACGACGTTGTCTAAACCATGAGACCGACCGAATGGTCCACTACCACACACAGCGGTACCCTAAGCAACGGACCATTATACCTGGAAACCGTTGCTGGTTGGCAGGTACGAAGCCTCCGGGCCTCAGTCGTAAACTCTATCCAAAATGGGTAGGGCCATATCGCGTCCTCGAAGACCTGGGGCACAACACCTTCACCATCCAACACTTGCAAACCCTAAAGAAAAAGGTTGTCCATGCAAACCAAATTAAGGTTACGATTGAGGATCCTAATCCCCCTCAACCGAAGTCGTCCCGACCAAAGGGGATACAACCCAACCCCGCGTTACCGATACCGAACCGAGGATTCGGACGAGTGGGAAGACTACCTAAGGCCCCTCGGACTACCCTGTCCGTACAGCCTGAGGAAGCTATCCTAGAACCCCTCGAACCTGACATCGAACTGGAGCCACTCCCTGCTGCTCCTTCCACACCAGAGTTGGAAGCCCCGGAGACAACTCCAACTTTAAAGTTTTACCGGAGGGCCCCGCAGCCAGTGAGGAGCCCCCCGACTCACCATCACCACCCTCACCTATCGACGACCCTAAAACAGACCCTACAGTGACGTACCGATTTCGACCCAGGAGTCGTCGCAAGGCCCGTGGACTCGCTCCCGATCGCGAATACCCGAGTCACTAGAACACACACTAGCCCTATACTCGAGCCAAGCTCCGACCCCGTACCCACACTCCACTCCGTCCCTAAGCCCTCAGTGAAACACATTCCCATCACAAGACACCTACACAAAGTCCCTCCCTACCACCGAAAACACCCCTGCTGCCATCGACTCGGCCTACTCCAACTGCGCGAATACCCGAGTCACTAGCCACTGCTTCGACGACCCATCCACCTCACCCCCTTCGTCCCCCGGACCGACCTTCGGTCAAACCCAAGGTGAGACCCAAATTCCCTTCCTGGAGAACTTCTCGGAAGTAACCGCTAACACACCCAAAATTATTAACAATGTTAACTTCGGCCACTATGCTTACCCTTGTCTTCATTCTCTTTCCTGTTTCTAGTAGTACCTATCAACAATACACCTTGTTTACCACTCGCGAGATTACTCACTGTAG
Source organism: Bathynomus jamesi (assembly GCA_023014485.1). Classification (NCBI taxonomy): domain Eukaryota; kingdom Metazoa; phylum Arthropoda; class Malacostraca; order Isopoda; family Cirolanidae; genus Bathynomus; species Bathynomus jamesi. Next base: position 205,021 of record JAJOZX010007023.1, read on the forward strand.
GACACCTCTGTCAACTAAACTCCTAATTTGTCCTCCACTCCAACCCTTTGTTTCAATACATTTTCAGAAACCATGTTACTTAATGCTGATACAAAATTCGTCCCGTTCACATTGCACGTTCCGGCCCTTCGACCCTTCAACCCCCGTTCAGCTACAAATAAAGTCCGACCTCCTCCTGTCCATTCCCAAAAAACGTGAAGCAACTCTGGATTGCCCGAACAACCGTAGTATGATACAATTGGATCCAGTTAGTAGAATTCCCTCCGGTTGTTCTATTATTACCTCTAGCTTTATATCGTCAAACCCCAAATTACTCTCCATTAACAACACGCCTCATCTTGTACACCCTATGGCTCACCTCCCACCAATTCCTATCTTCAACCTTCCTCTTGCCTCTGTAACTCTTGTACCTTCCTTTAACTATCCCCCTTGGGATCAGCAATTGGATCGTATCAACGAAACCCTCCAAGAACGGTCTCATGTCTTATCCCACGTTCAGCCCCTCACCTACGTCAACGCCTCCACTGTCATACTAATACTAATAATCATCTTCCTTGCTTGCCGCCCGTGTCGACGACTGAAGTGGAATGCCCCTACTTCGGAGCCCTCACCTTCGGAAGAAGCCCCGGACGGTCAGCCCCAATCTTCGGCCCCCCGTTAGCTGTCGCTACACGGAGAAATCCAAATTTTAATTAGTTAGCTAGCACGTAAATATTAGTTTTTGTTTCTGCTTAAAACTGTTAATCTTATTATTATTTTTTGCTTACTTGTCACTTCTGCAGAAGGGGAGGTAGTGTCCCGTAGTGTAAACCCGTACGGTACAAACGAGTTCGTCTCCGACGAATTGCGTTCTACCGTTGAACCCAAAATTCCTTCGTTCTGACATCATAGAGTGTGCATTCTTTCATGCGCGGAGTAACCCCATGTAATCCGCAGAACCCCATGTAATCCGCGGTAACCCCATGTAATCCCAACCTAAATTATTAGATGCGAGGTGCATATGAAAATATGCACATCGCATGAATTCTTCGATCCCTCCGCGTCTCCATTATGGTCAGCATCACGCGATGCAAGGCAAGCGTCTATAAACACATCAGTCTTTTAGTATTTTTATTCTTAAATTTTCCTAAAAACTTGACCTATTCCCATAGATAAAGCATAATTGTGTCAACCTATGGACCACCTGACTTCCCCTAGCTCGACCTACTCGCATACCAAATTTCAGCTCTCTCTAACCCCTATTTCTCTTTTCCCAAAAAATCACGCAAATTGGTTATCTCGAACATGAGATTCATTTGCGCTCTATAACTTCCTTCCAAATCGTTTCCCTTTTGTACGGATTCAACCCTCCTTTCATGCCGCCCCTCTGGCGCCTCTTGATCCTACAATTATGCTTTATTATCAAAAGAAAACTGTAAACTCCGCGAAACCTATTTCGATCATGATTGGTTCGCCCCCGGAACTCTCCCGAAGTACAATCTCCCAATCGAAGCTGTCAACTAAAGTCGCCTCCGCCTAAATTTGAATATCGAAAACTATTATAGGCGCTTGCTGTTAGACTCCGCCCGTAAGAGGGTGACCCTTAGTTTACCTCGTCTCCGCCTACCCCGAGGTTATAAAAACCCCGAGAGCGTCGGTAACGAGGTCCTTTGCTTTCTGACCATCTTCATACCACGCAAACTCTGTGATTTAATTCTGTAATTATTCGTGCAGTGGCACTGCCCCTCCGGATCAAATTAGCTTCCATTTGATAATGGAACTTAACTTCAAATATATATAAATTGTACATTGTGCTTTAGTTAACTTGTTCCCGATTCATCTGTGTATTAAGTCTCACCTTAAGAGCTATATATATAATCTTCATTTTTTTACGTAACTAAAGTTAATTTAATTTAATTTAATTTCATTTCATTACATTTAATTTAATTTAATTTTTTCTATCAAAAGAATTCTGTACCCAAAGTGAATTAATAAAAAGACTGTTAAATTGAGTTAGTCGTTTCCATTCACCGCATAAACTCGATACAACCCCCATACGGAAGCACTCGAAGGTAATCTTCCGAAACTTTACAACCAATTGAGGTAAGAGTGGTCAGTGACATCCACACACATTTTTTTGACAAGGCGCGAGCGCCGAGTGCATCCACTGGTGTCGACGTGAGACGCGACCCCTCCGAGGAGTTTTTCTTGGGAGTTCGCGTAACCCGAGAGTGACGTTGTCTATCATCCTTCGGATACAATTCCGACTCCAACCAAGGGGGCCGCCCCCGGAATTCATAGTCCATCGTCGTCTTCTACAATCGAGCGGCCCATAAAGGGACATAAGGCTCGACACCACCATTTCAGGCACGTGCTTTTTGCAGATTTCTGTTAAATCATTCACTGTATTTTGGTATTAATGTCGTGATAAATTTACGCTGATGTTTGGACCAGAAGTTGTTTGGTTGCTGTTGATATCAAGTCTCCTTGAACCAGGCCAGCTTTTTGAATCAAATGCGGAAGAGGTGGGACTCCAAGAAGCTTTGTGCCATTGACACCAGACACAAGAATGGGCAGGCAGTCATCAGTGCCTTTGGAATCCAGCGTGTCCATAAGTTTACCATCCCAGTGCACCAGTACTTTGTCTGATGGTTGCCATTCATCCATGATTTTTAAACTTATTTCTGACACGATGGAAGCTCGGTATCGGTGGGCCGTCCTTGCATTTAGACTCAGCTTTGATGTATCTCCACCACATGCAGATACAAGGGAGTACACAATTGCACTCAGCTGGGTCGGCGAGATGTTGTTTCGAACACTGCATGAAACAAGTTCTGCCGACTTCAGAATATCATGGGGCACAAAAATTTAAACTCCCTCTTTCACTGTTCTCCGATGTTTTCTCTTTGGTTCAGCAGTGCTGGCCTCATCAATGTCATCGTCCTCATCAGAGCTAATAGGTGAATCAATATCAGCCTGTACATTCTCAGCATGATCACATTGCTCTCTCTCTTGTCGCTTCTCTTCTCGCATCTGCCTTTTCTGTCGCTTCTGAACCTTTTCTGTGAGTACTTTGTTTATCCCAGAGTAGGTAGCTACTCTGTCACTTAGCATGCTTTTCATAAAGAGTATGTCAGTATCGATGGCATCTTGTTCGGCCTGTGTTCTTATAAAATTTCATCATCAGGCTCAATTCTGATTTAAACTTCATAATTCCAGGATCATCAGCCCGTCTTCTATCCTCATTCTTTTTCATAAGCATCATGTAGTCTTTGTCATAATAAGTTTTAATCACTCGGCCAATATTGTTCCTGCCTGTAATGGTTGGGACATTCGCCTTCTGGTAATGCAAAAGCACATTGTCAATGGTGGCAGATAAAGCCTGGTCCCAATGCATATCCCGAAGGTTTGCTAACAGACATAGTAAGACCTGCCTATTAGTTGGCAGTTTGCAGCCCTTTATTTCCTTTTCTTCTTCTCGGGGTACGGTGCCCAATAACATTCTGACATACTCATCATCTTGCCGTGAATCCATGATTAAATTCTCTATTCACATCAAATCACTGTCAAGGGAAAAGAAAAGAGCATCATTAAAATTAAATGCAATAAAATAATACGTGGAAAATTTGTGGGTCAGCGTTCCAGACCCGGAAATGAAAATCTGATAAAATGTGCTATTTTCACACTTATTTATGAAGTTCATAAGCTGAAATAGCAATACTTGCTGGTACGACGGTGCTAGCTCAAACATGCACCGATCTCCAAGAAAATTTACAGGGGTGTTTCCTAGATAAATACACAACACTAAAACTTTGAACAGCATTGTAGGACCATTTTTTGATTTTTGGAGGGCAACGGTCACACCCTAATATATGTATGAAGTTAGCACGTACTTAAATTACAATTAATAATTACAAACATTAAGTATATCCTTATTATATTGTTATCCTACTATTTAATATGTTTAGTTTCATTAAATAAATTTTTGATGATGAAATTATGAAGAAAGCCAGCATTAATAAAATTAAGTTTCAAGCTATACAGGGTGTACATAAAGTCAGGATCTATTTTTGTGAAGCACTTGGAAATTATGTGGAATTTTATCATAAAATGATAAAGTGGTAACATTTATTAAATAATTAAGAGTAGGATTCGACGTGACGCCCATCAGTATCCCTGCACAGCTCAAATCGTTCCGCAGCATTTCTAAACACATTCTGGAGCATTTGCGGGGTTATGTTATTTGCAGCAGTTCGTATATGTGTACGTCTGATAGACGTGCGATTTGATAAAGCCCCATGCAAAGAAATCTAAAGGGGTTAAATCTGGTGATCTCACTGGCCAAGGTCTGTTGCTTCTGCGTCCGATCCAGCGATTTGGAAAACGTCCATTTAGATAATCCTGAACAATTTTGGCATAGTGACAAGGAGCACCATCATGTTGATAGACGACGGTACTAACAATCCTATCCCCGTCATCTATCAACATGATGGTGCTCCTTGTCACTATGCCAAAATTGTTCAGGATTATCTAAATGGACGTTTTCCAAATCGCTGGATCGGACGCAGAAGCAACAGACCTTGGCCAGCGAGATCACCAGATTTAACCCCTTTCGATTTCTTTGCATGGGGCTTTATCAAATCGCACGTCTATCAGACGAAGATTACGAGTCTTGAAAACTTACGTATACGAACTGCTGCAGATAACATAACCCTGCAAATGCTCCAGAATGTGTTTAGAAATGCTGCGGAATGATTTGAGCTGTGCAGGGATACTGATGGGCGTCACGTCGAATCCTACTCTTAATTATTTAATAAATGTTGCCACTTTATCATTTTATGATTGAATTCCATATAATTTCCAAGTGCTTCACAAAAATAGATCCTGACTTTATGTACACCCGGTATAATGGCCTGTAAGCTAACTTTTTATTGATGATTATGGTAGATCTTTGCTCAGGCAACATTTTTTCTTAAATAAAATCGTGAGTCAGCAGAAACGCTAAAAAACCTGGAAAATTTTGAATTTTTCTAATTTTTTCCAGGGATCCAGGTAGTGAGTGAACAAGTTTTTTGCAGTTTAGTTTATATACCCATAAAATTATCATATTTTCTATTCTACATGAAAGAAAATGAAAATTAAGGGCATAACTATATGATTTATAAGTGTTTGAAAGGTGGTCTATACTAGGTTTTACGCAAATTTCTCTAGAATATAGTGGCTGTGTATATATATATATATATATATACCATGGTCCTCACTCGATCTGAAGTCGTAATTCCTCTACATATGCGCAGAAACCAATGCCCCGAGGGGGGCACCTCCTGCATGCCGTATCTATATATACATTTCAACTGCAAAGAACACGCAGTATAAATAACGTAAAGAACGACGCTTGTATAGGAGAATATTCCGCGCAAGATGAGAAGAGAGAACGAACAAATGAAAAAATGAGGTAACCACCCGGGAATCGAACCTGGGATCTTCTGATTGCCGGTCAGATATGATAACTACTACACCATGGTCCTCACTCGATCTGAAGTCATAATTCCTCTACATACGCGCAGAAACCAATGCCCCGAGGGGAGCACCTCTCGCATGCCGTATCTATATATACATTTCAACTGCAAAGAACATGCAGTATAAATAACGTAAAGAACGACGCTTGTATAGGAGAATATTCCGCGCAAGATGAGAAGAGAGAATGAAAAAAATGAGGTAACCACCCGGGAATCGAACCCGGGATCTTCTGATTGCCGGTCAGATATGATAACCACTACACCATGGTCCTCACTCGATCTGGTCGTAATTCCTCTACATACGCGCAGAAACCAATGCCCCAAGGGGGCCACCTCCCGCATGCCGTATCTATATATACATTTCAACTGCAAAGAACACGCAGTATAAATAACGTAACTATATATATGCAATAAGCTAATATAATGGTGAGTAGTATAGCCGCAAAAGGGGAGAGTGCAAGAATGTTGCAGGTTATTATGTAATGTTGCAAAGGGGGGTGGGGTTGCTGCAAAGGGGTGGGTTGTTGCAAAGGGGGGTGGGTTGTTGCGAAGGGGGGTGGGGTTGTTGCAAAGGGGGTGGGTTGTTGCAAAGGGGGTGGGGTTGTTACAAAGGGGGTGGGGTGTTGCAAAGGGGGGTGGGGGGAAACTTGGAGGCGGCGTTATCCCCCAAGAGAAAGGAGGAGGAGAGAAAGGAGGAGAGGTGTTCACCTGGCAGGAGCCAAGTGCACATTAAGACTTCAGCCGAGTTGGCGTTGTTTTATAGGCTCCTAATCAGCCAGTTGGCGTAAATGGCTTGAGTTGCCAGATACCGCGATACCATTGTATACATTATTATACTCCTAATCAGCCAGTTGGCTGTAAATGGTTGTCAGATACCTCTTTTTAGCAGTACCATTGTATACATTATTATTATATACGCCTAGTCAGCCAGTTGGCTGTAAATGAGTTGCCAGATAGCGCCATGTATTCATTTAATCGAAGACAGAGTTGCCAGATACCATTGTATACACTATTATAGACTCCTAATCAGCCAGTTGGCTTAGAAGGCTTAAATATTGCCAGATACCGCAATACCGTTGTATACATTATTATATTTCGAATACCGGTAGTAGAAGGCATAACAATAAACAACATTGCATCATTCTTTTTATTATAAATATATAGAAAATAAATATACATTTGAGGAATATGCGTATAACAGAAATATATACACACAATTATGGATATATATATAAAATAAAATATACATTTCAAATAAATATACACTTCAATAGAAATATGTACATAACAGTACAGGAGAAATATACACACACACACACAATTATGGTGATATATAAATAAAATATACATTTCAATAAATATACACTTCAATAGAAATATGTACATAACAGTACAGGAGAAATATCATGCATATATATATATATATATATATATATATATATATATATATATATATATAAACACAAATCAATAGAAATATGCGTATAATCAGTACAGGAGAAATGTCAAGCAAAATATATATACAATTCACTTTTTTTTCAAAATACTAAACTCGGTCTTAATCGAGTTTACAATTACATCATTATTGCTCTGCATTACGCAGTATATGCGGCTTAATAATATTTCACCGCTTAAAGTATAGGGAAACCTGTATTCGATATGAAGGGCTTTCATATCGTTCAGTACTATTTTTGTTCCCACTTTACAACCGGTTGGTAAGTCATCTTTAAACACGTCTAGAATACAATCAAAAGCACGCACAAAGAGTTCATCGTTAGCTACATTATTAAACACAAGTTTATAAGAACGCTTTTCCAATCGAGGGTTTATTTCTACCGACTCGAGCTTTTCAATCGTGAACTCACTCAACATAGCGGCAATTGAAATAATCTTCTAAATCGTTACGACAACTGCGCGTTATATAAAGAAATAGTTCTTCAGGGTGAACGGTGTAGGTGAGCTCAGCCTTGTACCGATCAATTGCTTTGTACCAAAGTTCATGGTATTTCAAAGAGTCTAAACTTTTTAAATAAACATCCAGCACTAGACCATTCTCACCAGCCCTACACTCGGTAAACCCATCGAGCAGAGCAGTGTATGCGTATTCAAGTACTGTATCAAAAAAAACATATCCGTAACACGCGCGTCTAATATAGGTTTCAGTTTACGGAATCCGACGATTTCAAACATTCTGTCGAGGATGAAACGGTTTCGCGTAGGAATAAGAGCGTTATTATCAGAAGCATTCTTCCACATCAGCCTTATATCAATGCACGGCCGATCGTTATTTATACACAACGTACATACAACGGCGTATGAGGGTGCGTCACTAATCTGCTCTCTTCTTGTACCTACGTTAGCAGGTATTTTATAACGATCTTCACTCCACTTCTCAACTATCACAAAGATTCTATTCATCTCCTCGATACTTAAATAAACCCGTTTGTTTGTCGGTCTACATTCCTTTTCCAGTACATAGCTAATGGTACCGGAATTACGCCTGAACACGCGCAACGATTTCGTCACGGACACATCGTACGAGTCGTTGAGAATGCTGCTCAAAGGAAGTTCCATCGTATTCGAAGAGCGCACGTCCACTCGGCTCAAGCTCTGAGATAACTATGAGCCGTGTGAGGCACGCAGGTAGGCAGGAATGGTTCGATGGGCGGCTGACTCGATGATACGTGAATGGGCTTGTTCCGCGAGTCGAATTGTTGTACCGGTACAAGAATATCACTACCAGCCTACGCACCAGACATTTTGGATAAGAACTAGGAACATTTTACTAAACATCTCCACACTCAGGCGCACTATTTGAGAGGAACATATGTTCATATTTTTCCTTTCTGCCCATCAAACGATACTCGTCTCTGAACTCTGTTAAAAATTCACGCAGGGCACTAGCCACAACCTCACTACGAACCTCATCATGATATACGTTAATATAGTGATAAAAATACTTAAGATTGTCCATGATCACGAGATTCACATTTCCAGTCGTAGGGTATGAGTAATCGACATGGTGTAGCATGACGTAATACCGCTTGTCACACCACCCATCAGCAAGACTCATTATCCATACCTGCTGCTTCTCTTCTGCACGCGTTGTTTCTTTTACTTCACGGTGTATGTGAGACTTTATAAAGTTTAGCTCTGCAGTATACTTCAGCACATCGTCTGTGCAACGAAAGCCTTCAACGGTCTCACCAGAACATCCGTAGAGTATTTGTACATCTTGGAACTTCGCACAATCCAATGTTTTTAAAAGAGGCATAGGAGGGATGAATAGGAAGTTTTTCGGTATCCACCACATCCTGGCACTTTACTGAATACCATTTCGTAAACGTTGTACAAGCAATATTAAAGGTAGCCATTTGAATACACGTCTGATCTGAATACACGTCTGATCTCTCGGGCTTACTGCGGTCGACTGACCACGCAGGGATTCCCAGATAGTAGCATGACTCACGGTCTTACAGTGAGCGGAGCTTAGAACTTTCACCTACACACACACACACACACACACACACACACACACACACACACACAAAGAGAAAGTGAAACGCTATTTGAAACATGATTTATTTAATAAACGAGATATTCAAGTTATATATATTTACAAATACGTTTAATAAACGAGATATTCAATATATATATATATATATATATATATATATATATATACATATATTTACAAATAGATACGATTATATACAAGACGTGTGAGTTAGAAGCATCATTGGTATCCAAAGGGTACGGTATCATAGGTACCAGGTAACTGGTAACGTTTCCTATAGGTGTTACGGCACACATCGTACCCCTAAGTTCCTTCACGCCCCCAGCTTCTGCGCCCGAAAATTGTGGGTGCCTACAATTAGTTGGTGAGGTTGTTCATCCAAACATACTAGATCCTTCAACGACTCAAAGTTAACAACCTCCCGATTCGCATGGTTGAGCGTAATACCCTTTGCCTTCACGATATATTTCATTTCATCCCCCACCCTGACCCGTACCCCATAAGTCTTAGGTCCTGTTGAGGCAAAGAGTCGGCGTATGCGTTGTCCCCATACTCATCCTTGATCTCATCAGTGAGCTCGCCGAGGAACTCCCCAATAGTGGGCATGTATTCACCCTCCTCTCTGTGAATATCACGCTATCTGTATCGGCATACAATACTCTCCGCCCAAGAGAATGCAATAGACCCCAAAGTTTTATACGGGCGTAGGCTGTTGTGAAGCTGGCCACAGGTATGTTTGTAACCCTTGAGGTATCTGTGGCAAATTCAATGTTGTTGTACTTTATTACGTAAGTATTACCTACATTTACGATCTCCATGACCTCTTTATCGGGGGCATTGGCATAATCCCAGACATCGCTATAACTTTGTGCCAAATGAATGCTCCCTCTGCCGGTATTCTGCGCAAATTTTCCCCATAGACTGTTTAGACACAACTTTGCACTAAAGCGCTTGCCAGGATTCTTTACAATTTGGACACGATCAAGTTGTATACCTTCGCGGTCGCGGTAACGTTGAATATAGGCAGACTTTTCATCTTCGGTATCAACTCCTCGCGGATACCCTGATGCCTCAACCTTATCCTTCAAAAAGGTGTTTATATATGGTGTGAAAAGGTTGGGTAGCTTCTGAAACCTCCACACTTCATGTATCTTCAGTATTCTATAACCATGGCGGAAGGCTAGGGCCAACTCAGGACTTGTATATACGCCTCTGATCTTACGCTGGTGGGGTATATGGTTACATTCGCCGTTATCCTCTTCCGCGCACTTCACGCACAGGGGAAACATGAGCTTGTCGTCGATAACGACAGGTAAGATCGGCATCCATAAATTGCGTGGGGGAGTACGTCTACGAAAGAGATCCCAAAGTAACGATCATTCAAATTTTTTGAAAATTCATTGATGGATGGTAGGCTAGGCCCCACCAGTTTCTCAGGGGCGCCCACGGGGTACGGATTGCTCTTCATCACGTATGGGTATAAAGAACAGAAATCGTAGTAATGGAGCTTCACGCCCTCCGTAGGTGGGAAGTATAGTCTGAAAGGATTTGTACGTCCTCCAAACAAGCTATCACCACATTTGAGAGGATCCAGCACCATTGAACGCTTGATCGCTTTTATTTCCTCACGGTACACCTCGTCTGTCTCCATCCGTGCATCATATTCATGCTCCCACAAGACTTTGTGAGTGAACTGTGATCCTATAAGTTGATCGCGGGTGCGGTCGATGCAAGACAGTCGGCAGGAGACCTACCGTTGATATCTCCGGTGACTCCGCACTCAGGACGGGGGCATCCATGCCACCAGCAACCGTTAAAGGAGTACACAGTCTTCACACCAGTGACACGGTTTTCACTTAACCCATCAACCCAAAAAACACGTCCATTAATCTTAATGGGTACTTCACCCGTGTTGCGGGCGTGCTTTATGTATACACCTGTCTGTTGCTGTAGGTGTATGAGCCAGTAAATAGCCTTGTGCCCGTAACTGCGGTGATTGTTTCGGTGAATAATGGCTAAGGTGTCTTTCGGCATGAAGTTATTCTTGAACACCGTAAAACATAATGATGCGATGGTGGTTGCGACTTGCAGTGGATCGCATTTGAAACGGGCTATGTACATCCTTCTAAAGGCCTGGAAACATACTCTAAGCACGCGCACATCATTCACGCAATAACGCTCACATTCATCAGCTATATTATAAGGGTTACTTTCATTAAAACTGTCGTAGTATCGATCAAAGTCTTCACGTTCATCCATGCAGTCAAAATAATGTTTGGGGGTGGTGGGCCTACGTAGTTTAAAGTCTCGCTGGTGAGGAAAGTGTATGGGAAGTATCCTTTGGAAACTTCAGCTGCTACTCCCATCACCTTGGGTAGCTTTGCTAATTTACAAGGTGTGAATAATAAAGTATCTTTAAATTGTACATTGCCTCTATCTGCATCTGTATTAATTTGTTGCCTCTTTTCAATGGATCACCTGTAAATATCTCAGAGGATTCGTGTTCAAGCAACTCCTTATAAAGGAACTGCGTGTCAAACTTTGCCCCGTTATGGGCGAGAATATACACAGTCATTTTTTTGAACTTGTCGGCTAACTTGACAATATAGGACACAAATAGTTTCACAGGACTATCGCTGACATTCGTTTTAAAAACGTTTGTCCGTTTACCACATTTGGGGCACTCGTCACATTCGATATCCATACACTCATCACAGATAGTCTGGCTCACAAGTAAATGTGGAATTACCTCTTTGGTTTCAGCGTTCGTATATGTTTCTATATCGTAGTATACAGTTATACAGGGGTTATTTTTAGGCTTAGCATCTTTCATATAACATACATGCTTTACTCCATCCGCCTTATATTCCTCCTGCATGTAGGACAGTGAATTACGTCACACTTGTGCTTAAATTTTCCCCAATTATCCATTGTGTGAAACATACCACATTCACAGATTCTCATTTTCCTGCACGTGCCAATTGATTTATGGAAATCAAAACAGCTATTATTGAAAAATGTGCGTCTACACACATCACAGTCTCTCTTCTCAGCTTCAACTACACGGCTTTCACATTTGGTGCTTTTACACTGCTCACATACCATGTGACATTCTTTACAATGTCTCACTATATCATCCGCAAACTCGAGGCACCCCTTACACAAATCATGATGTCTCCCATATTTTCGACTTTTGTCATAACTCGCGTAAAGCCACCTTATATTACGGATGGGGAGATACGTTGTCCCTGACAATCCTAAAATAAGTAGGGGCCTTGTACGATCTCTCACACAGCTTTTAAAAACATACACAGTCCTACGACGATCATCCAACCCAAACACAACTATGCGGACATTCATTTCCTGTTCTACCCTTCTCAGCTCTTCAGGACCCATATTACAGTCAAATTCAAGTTCACAGTCTTCAGCTAGTTTACGGGCATGCTCCACGACTGTAGGCAACCAAATTTTTTGAGTTCGTGTATTTTGTACAGTAACATACGTGCTAAGAGTACTGCTATAAGCCGCAACCACGATCGACGTTTATATGCCGTCTATAAATAGCTTGAGAATTGAAGTTAAGAGTATACGGTATGGCACTATGACCCGCAACACGGTATACATGGTCAATATTTACCGTGAAGTTGTCATATTGAAGGCTATACTACTTTGGGCGGCTTGCATTATACGCCCTAATATATATTCTACATCTTCAGCCGCCAAACGTCTAAATGGCACTATCACCCATAATCGTCTACATCACCGTCATCTGACCCGAATCCAAGGACATACTCGTCCTGACTTCACGCGTCGTCACGATTCTGAAGAGCAAACTCTATAATACGCTCTACAACCCGGCGTAGTCCGCGCTCAATACCATTGCTATACATGACTCTAGGGTCGACCCTGACTCTATACCGATTTCTAGTCAAGGCTGGGGTGGGGGCTGCGGATCGCACCAATTCCAGCGTTATACCATCCTCAACAGAACGGGGGGGATGAATTAGTGGATATATTAGCGGAAGGTGCTGCTGATGGGGGCCCTGTTGCGTAGGAGGTTGATGGTTGGGGCTCTATTATTGTAGACTTAACAGAACGGGGGGGGGGATGAATAAGGGGATATATTAGGTGCTGCTGGGGTGTTGTTGCGTAAGAGGTTGAGGGTTGGGGATCTATTACCGCTGCAACAGACGCGTATTTCGGTCGCTTTATACCTGACGTGGGTATCTCATACCTCCGCTTTGGACGTGTTACCGGTATCGCTGGTGAGGGTTCAGGGGAGGAGATCACAACTACACTGTCGTCGAGGTCATCCGTAATGAGGGCTGCTCTACCTCATCGTCATTCACGGTTCTGTGGGAGAAGAAATATAAGGATCAGCACTCAAAATTTGTAATATTTTGTAAATGACTCAATTAGGAGTGTGACGTGTTAGAAATGGACTCTGTAGAAAATTCAGATTCACGAGCCCATCCACATGTATTATATCTGGACCTACAGGATGTGGTAAAACTGTGTTTATGCTTAAAATCATTAAAGAAAAGGGGGAGTGTTCTCGAAATTTGTGCATAAAGTTATATGGTGCTATTCGACGTATCAATCAGTGTTCAACGAGTACCAAGATGATATTTTGTTCCACAAAGGCGTATATGACGTTAATTCGTTAAAGGGAAATGAACATACAGTCATTGTAATTGACGATCTCATGTTGGAGATGGATAAAACGTTTGCCGAGACATTTACAGTATTCTCCCACCATCTTAACATAAGCGTGTTCTTCATCAATCAGAATCTATTTTTCAAAAATAGATACATGCGCGATGTGTCGTTAAATACGCAATATCTAGTCTTATTCGCGCAACGTAGAGATGTATCACAAATTGGGGTATTAGCCAATCAAATGTTCCCGAATCAGCGTAAGGTTTTGGAAGTTTATAAGAAGCTACAAGCACGTGTTACGGATATTTGCTTTGCGACCTTCACCCGCGAAACACGTTTAGAGTGCTTCTGCGAACGAATATATTTCCAAACGAGCCTGAAACGGGTATATTCCAGAATGACAAAGAGACTAAAGAAATACCGTGAATTAATAAAAATCTATCATCGACTGCCTCGGGCAATGCAGCAGATGTTTATTAAAAATATCGATGCCGACTTTTTAAAATGCATCTGTGAAATCTGTCTTAACGTTATAAATTGCAATGTATCAATGAAAACCCATCAGAAGGCTCGCCTACGCCGCTACAAGAACATAATACGTGCACTCGCTCGTAAAGCCAAACTGTAGCGAAGAAAAAGCGAATTATTGTACAAACAGGAGGGTCATTTCTCCCCATCTATTTTCAGTTTTGGGTCCTTTACTGACTAGATTAATATAATGAAGAAAGTGGTAGTGATTCCCCACGAGGTGTACGCCTCACTGCAAAGGAATCCAGACACGTATCTAGATCCCCGTAAAAGCAGACTTAAAAGAATGGAAAGCGAATTGTTAGCCCTATTAAACAGTGAAAAAACACCTGATGAGAAAAGAATCTTATACCAAGAAGCTCTGCAGAAATTTCTTCACGAGTACGAAAATTATAAGAGCCCTACAGAGATTCCTGTGGTTATTAGGCACAGCACGGGGGACGATGGCGACATAGGATCTGTACCCGGCGACACAGCTGACCAAAAAAGATTAGCCACACAACATATCGAACATGTATTAAAAAATACCCTCCCACTTACATTGAGGAGTAAAGGCTTAAGTCTTTATAATCTATTGAATGAGGATCCCGCCATACAATGGACCGATACAGGGGAGATCATTGTGGAAGGATCAAAGGTACAGGGATCGAATATCGTAGACATTGTCCATGATCTGGTGAGAAAGTGGGATAGGCCATCACCATCAGGATGGAAGCATATTAAAGCAAGACTACAACAAATAAATGTCCCTAAAACGTTGATAGGAAATCTGAACAGGTTAAAAGACTTGGAACATGCAACGCCTGTGACACAATTGAAGGCGCCGTCACCCCCGGCGGTAACACCTTTGAAGAGGAGCAAGAAGAGGTTAAACCAACCCTACCACGTGCCTCTAAAATACGCAAATGGCTAACGTAAAAAACGCTATTATGACATTTCTACCCCATCCTCTTACGGCGGCGTAGATAGACTGTACAGAAGTGTTTACGGAGTAGGAAAAAAAGATGTTGAAAGATTTTTGAGGGAGCAGGACGCTTATACGCTTCACAAGCCTGTGAGAAAAAGGTTTAAAACAGCCAAGACAACGGCTTCCTCGATTGATTCTATTTGGCAAGCAGATTTAACAGACATGCAAAGATATTCTGTGTATAACGATGGTTACCGCTACATTCTATTCATAATAGACGTGTTCTCTAGATCTGTGGCTAGTTCCTCTGAAAATAAATCACCTGAAACAGTTGCTAAAGCCACCAAAACGCTAATGTTAAAAGAAAACAGGTTTCCTGGCTATTTTTGTACGGATATGGGGAAGGAGTTTATAGGCCGTGCTTTCAGAATATGTTGACAGAGTTTAATATCAGCTATTACACAACCAATTTATACATAAGGCTTCTTTAGCTGAAAGAGTTCAGCGCACCATAAAGGAACGCATGCACCGTTATTTTACACATAAAAACACATACAGATTTCTAGACATTCTGGAATCATTGGCATCATCCTACAACCGCTCACACCATCGCACGATTGGGGCAACACCTAACGAAGTTTTAGAAAGAGGTACGCTCCCGAGAAGAGATGGATCACCACCACCACACCAGCACACTCTGTGCGCTTCAAAATCAATGATTATGTAAGGCTGTCGCGTTCGGGGAATAATTCGCAAAGGGTTTTGAGCAAGGATGGACACGCGAGATTTTTAAAGTAGGGCTGTGAGACCTAAAGGTGTGATAATGATGTATTACATTGAAGATTTGAATGGGGAAAGAAATCTCAGGAGGCTTTTACCGCGAGGAATTGCAGAAAGTTGCGTTATTTAGAAAAAAATGTTTTTAAAATTGAGAAAATTTTAGGAAGCAAAGGTTCAGGAAGGAGAAAAATGTACCTGGTGAAATGGCTAGGGTACCCAGAAAGCTTCAACACCTATATAAAAGCTGATGCAATAATGAAGCTTAAATAGTATGCAACATGGCTCCTAACCATTTCTACGTCACACTCCCGTCCTCTCGTCCCTGTCTGTACACCCTAAACAAAACGCTAGCCAACTTTGTAACAGAACTCCATGGGCACATTGAATTGGGTCGTGATTCGTATGAGGTGGGGATATGCGAAATTCAGCTGGACACCGTCTTTTTAATATTGAACATAAAGAAACCGTTTTTACGATTCTTAGAGACATTGACGAGTGTGAAAAAGCTGGGGTAGCTATGGATGAAACTATGCGCATCGCTCGACTAAGATTACACGGTATTACAGTACAGAAGTAAGATAGGGCAGGGTCAATATGGTTCGGCCGAGGATGTTGTGAGAGGCTTAAACGTGAGTTTAAGAAACTCAAACCTTACGAATGATTTAGTATATGAAATCGTAAACAACCCTGCACATACACTAATCCTAAAATCAAAGACTAACAGACGTCTTAAAGAACATAGAAAGTTCAAAATTCTAACCAACGGCCGATATAGCGCAGCCTTCCAAAGAGACACATTTCACGAGACACAGTATAACTTGTCCAGATTAATGTATCAATTGAAGATGGAGAAATTGGCTGAAAGGTCCCCAGACATGTGCTATATTTACAGTAATATAGTGGAGCACCAGTTTGTTGGGGATACCCAGGCACGCCTGCTGCGCATTGCTCACATCCCCAACCATAGAGGAAGGAGTTTGAGTATTACATATGACAGGCCCCATTATGTGAATGTCGCAACTAATTTAATAACCAATATCACAATATATATAAGAACGATTGAGGGCGAAAACTTCCCATTCGGTAACGGGAGCTTAACAGTGAAGCTACACTTTCGACGCACTGAGTTATAATGGATAGAAAGCCTTTCACCGTCTATCGAGGGATGCGATACCAGCGCGGTAGTGGACTTGGATCCATTTTTTCATCCATACTACGTACGGCTGTTCCTTTGCTGAAGAGGGGTGCCAGATACCTTGGAAGGAAAGCGCTACAATCAGGCCTTAACACTGCAGACATATTGGCCGGGGCTAAACCTAAAGAAGCTCTAAAAAAACATTTAAAGCGTACACGGAACGAAATCATCAAAGATGCAAAGAGAAAAATGCGTGGTGGCGGGAAGAAGAAGAGGGCTCCCCGGAAGAAGAAGGGGTCACGTGGTATTAAACGTAAAAGGCTATCAAAAAAGAAATGCTGTAAGCGAATGAAACCTATGGTTGACCACTTTTTTGACTGATATAAGCTAAGGATATTGATCTCATGAATCATAGTTTGTTTACCACTTGTCGAGAGAGGAGTCACTATTTCGCCATGGCACGCTTCATCCACCCATGTAGTTCACAATGCTGTAAATCGGAGCTGTCCTTTTTTGAGCTCCCGCCAACCCAAGTTTCTATTGAGCACAGTGACTTTATTACAATTAACCCTTTAAACACAATTAGTTCACCGAGTGCACCTATAGAATTCGTGATACCCAGCTCAGGTCCTTACTTTTTTGATCCAAGCTGTGTGCACATGTACGCTAAGCTACGTATAGCCCATTCTGATGGAACGGCCTGCGATGACAAATATGCTGTATACCCTGAAACAAACTTTCTGCACGCCATATTCAACCAGTGTGACGTATATTTAAATCAGACCAACATATCGGCAGGCACGGGGTACTATCATCTACGAGCCTATTTGGAAAATGTCCTCAACTTTTCCAAAGAAGCGAAGGCTACCTTTTTAAGTGCGGAGGGATATTATCAAACTAAAGATGAAAATAGTATAAAGGACAAATTTAAAAATTCTAAAAAGAAAATATACGAGTGTTTTGGACGGTTGCACACAGATTTCACTTTCCAGGAGAAGTTGCTTGTGAACGGGGTGGATATGAAAATAAAGCTCACCCGCACGAGTCCTGAGATCTGCTTAAATCTGGATGCGAATCAAGAAGAGGGTGCAAAGTCCGTTGTGGTTCACATTATGGACACATACCTCCGCGTACGGCGAGTGAAATTAAGTTCACCAAAACAACTAGAAATTGAGAAAAATTTACTAAACGCTACAGTGAAATATCCTATTAACAGAGTGCAGATCAAACTATATACGGTTCCTGCAGGGTTGGCATCGAAGCAGATAGAAAACATTGCCCTGGGAAATCTTCCTAAAAGGATATTAATCGGCATGCAGGACCACGCTTCGGTGAATGGAAAATATAAAAAGAGTGCCTTTAAATTCGAGAATTTCGGACTTAAAAATATAACTCTATACGTTAATGGCACTGCTTTGGGTGGAACAATGGGTACGGACTATTCATCAGACGCTGTGTTACCTCTTTGTGCCAGAGCCTATAGTAATCTGACCCATATTGCAGGTGATTGTGATGAGCTTGGTAATGGGGTAACGCAGGAAGAATTCATTGATCAATTTAACCTTTATCCGTTTGACATTACACCTGACTTATCTGCTAGCGTAAATACCCATTTAACACCACAGCAGAGCGGTAACATCTCAGTGCGGCTGGAATTCGCCAAGCCTATAGACGCTCCTATTAGTGTACTAGTATATCTCGAATCGCAAGCCCTAATAGAAGTAGATAGATTTAGAAGCGTTATCACTGACTTTTAAAATGGATGCTAATACACTTCAGAAAGTAATGGAGCGAGTCACACGTTCCAAATTTATCGGCGTGTTTGCGAAGAATGAAACATTGAGTTTGCCAAGTACGCGAGAATGCGGTAGTCTTATTGTGAACACAGACATCATCGGTAATGAAGGGATTCACTGGATCGCTGTCTATTTTAAAAATAGACAGCGCCTGTACTATTTTGATTCACTCGGTACTCAACCCTGGAGTGACCCTATTATTGTAAAATTTCTCGCTCAGTTACATATTCCCGAAGTTGTATGGAACCCATTTCGTATGCAGGGATATTTTACTAATGTTTGCGGAATGTACTGTGTCTCATTTCTCATGCATATGTCAAATGATAAAGAATTTATAAATTTTTTAAATTTATTTGACCCGTGTCACACTCACCGAAACGATGAAATGGTATGCAGACAGATAAAAAACCGTTTTCCAATTGTACGTACTCGTTGTATATTATAATGTTTTTGTTCGTATATTTGTAACGGTATATTCGTTTATTGTACTGATTTCTTTCATTTAATAAATTTATGAAAATATATTGTGTCTTCTTATCCCAAAAAGATCGAAAAACACTTACATTATTTCGGTGTGACATTGTTGACTGATCAGTATACCCTCCCTATTCCGAGATTCTTCAAAAGATTGTATAACTCGTGTCAAATCCTCATCGGACCTTAAAGGAATAATGCTTTTAAAACATATACAGAGTATACAGACAGACAGATCCCCATTATGTGAAGATATCTTTGGTTCGAGGAGTGAACGCCATAAAAATTTCGATTTTAGCATAATGGGGAAATAACACTGATTGACATTTTTGGCGAGTATCTATTTGACGAGATACTACAACTCTCCATATATATATAAAATTCTAATTATAGACACTTACATTTCTATGGTAGTCCCTTGCGTCGGGTTGTAAGGAGCGTCACTGCAAATATCTTCTACGGTTTGCGTTGAAAATAATTCGCCACAATCAATCGCATTGAAAAGACTAATTGTGGTTAATGCTGCAGTATCACGTTCTTCATACAAGTCTGGGGAGACGTACAGGTCCATGGTGGAGGATGTGTGACACTGCTGACTGATCAGTATATCATCCATATTCCGAGGTTCTTCAAAAGATTGTATAACACGTGTCAAATCCTCATCGGACCTTAAAGGAATAATGCTTTTAAAACATATACAGAGTATACAGACAGATCCCCATTATGTGAAGATATCTTTGGTTCGATTACCAATTTCGATTTTAGCATGATGGGGAAATAACATTGATTGACATTTTTGACTAGTATCTATTTGACGAAATACTACAACTCTCCATATATATATAAAATCGAATTATGGACACTTACATTTCTATGGTAGTCCCTTGCGTCGGATTGTAAGGAGCGTCACTGCAAATATCTTCTACGGTTTGCGTCGAAAATAATTCGCCACAATCAATCGCATTGAAAAGACTAATTGCGGTTAATGCTGCAGTATCACTTTCTTCATACAAATCTGGGGAGACGTACAGGTCCATGGTTGAGGAATGATTATTCACTGATGCGAAAATAGCTACTGTTACTCCCAACTGAAAATATCCCCTTTTATATGCACATTCGCCAAGCTCCGCCCAAAAGACCAGATGTTCGTCGTGATTGGCTGCCGATGTAGCTGGGTGGAGCTATGACGTGTACCATTCCGCTATAACGGGTACGGACGAGTAATTGCATCTTTATATTTTCACTAATAGAATTAATGCTCTTATTCTCCTTTGAAAATTATTTGGTGATTCGTATAGAACTTTTGATATTGATTCCAAATATGGTTTCAGAAGTTTTCTATCACCCATAGTTTTCGAGAAAATAATATTTCCATTTACTCAATTTCCCGCATCATTAGTCACTAATGTAATCGAGAGGGTATAAAGAAATATATCATAATTATATTTTAAAAATAACATTCGGTTTCAACGTTAAACTGTAGGTCTAAGGTGGTCATTACACATAATAAAATAAAGTGGTTGGCAGATAAATGGGCACCCTACGTGTCCTAGTGGTTAAGACGCGGGGCTGTTGATGGTTCGGAGTTAAACTGTAGGTCTAAGGTGGTCATTACACATAATAAAAGAAAGTGGTTGGCAGATAAATGGGTCCCTACGTGTCCTAGTGGTTAAGACGCTGGGGTTGATGGTTCCACGTTAAACTGTAGGTCTAAGGTGGTCATTACACATAATAAAAGAAAGTGGTTGGCAGATAAATGGGTACCCTACGTGTCCTAGTGGTTAAGACGCTGGGCTGTTGATGGTTCCACGTTAAACTGTAGGTCTAAGGTGGAGTGGAAAGCTTGACCTTCGTCAGAATGAACAATTCGGGCGGAAGCTAACCAAAGGTTATCCAAAGGGTATATATATATATATATATATATATATATATATATATATATATATATATATGGGATGAAATTCACAATAAAACACGTGAAATGAATGAATGCTGAAAACAAGGAGTGAGGTGAGGTTTTGTTTGATTTGACTCGTAGAAAGGTAAAATATGGTCGACAGAGTTGGGCAGATTCTCGGAAATCCTTTCCTCTATCGGATTATGTTTTGGGTATTTCCAACTTTCTTCGTTTCTTTAAATTTCGTTTTTCAATTTTCTTCGCAGGGATGAAGCTCATGTGTTCGAATTGTATCGCGAAATCATGAAAATATTTTAGAGATCTGGTTTTAAAGCTTTTGTTAATGAAGAATATTAAATATACTCGTATTTATAGTAAATATTGATGTAGTCTTATGA
The DNA here is from genome assembly GCA_023014485.1 of Bathynomus jamesi. NCBI lineage: Eukaryota > Metazoa > Arthropoda > Malacostraca > Isopoda > Cirolanidae > Bathynomus > Bathynomus jamesi. Next base: position 226,610 of record JAJOZX010007023.1, read on the forward strand.
TAATATCTTTCTGAAACATGAAATCATTGTTCAAAGGCTTTATTTGCTGGATCTATTTAAACTCCTTCGCGTGCAGTTTAGGTAATTACATTTATTCAAGTAGAGTTTGCAACCTCTCCTTTCTTCAAGCGAATACTGCAACGTTATACATATTGATGCAGCTTAGATAATTTTTTGGTTATTTCCAACTTTCTTCGTTTCTTTAATTTCGTTTTTCAATTTTCTTCGCAGGGGATGAGGCTCATGTGTTTCGAATTGCATCGTTCTATAATTCTGTTTTCTATGGTTGGTTGGATAACTACGTTATTTGTTCCGTCTTTGAATCTTCCAATTGAATATCTATATAAACATAGTTATTTTATATGTTTGATTCTTCCAACTGATTAACTATATAAATATATATATTGTGGTTTACGTATAGTTTAAAATAATATACGTTTGGTATGATTTTCATATATATATATATATATATTATATATATATCTATTTCTATAATTCTGTTTTCTATGGTTGGTTGGATAACTACGTTATTTGTTCCGTCTTTGAATCTTCCAATTGATTATCTATATAAACATACTGTTATTTTATGTTTGATTCTTCCAACTGATTAACTATATAAATATATATATTGTGGTTTACGTATAGTTTAAAATAATATACGCTTGGTATGATTTTCATAATAATATATATATATATATATATATATATTATATATAATATATATATATATATATATATTTCTATAATTCTGTTTTCTATGGTTGGTTGAATTATGGATAACTACGTTATTTGTTTCGATAAGTTCAACTTCAAGGAAGCTCAAGTTAATGTTATATTTTGCATATAATCCACTATATACATCTATTGTAAAACACTATATACATCTATATTTCAATTAAGTGTGTAATTATTTAATTCATCTACCATATTGTGGTACACAATGCTTATTAGAATACATGGTGCGATCTGGCAACTCAGCACCCCAATACAAGGCGTGATCTGGCAACTCAGCCAGAATAGAGGCTTATAAAAGATCGAGAAGCTGGTGAAGACTCATTCCCAGCTCGGCTCCAGCCGAGCAAGGACCTCTGGTCCTTCTTTTTTTTGCCCTTTGGTAAACCCCTTAGTGGCCTCTTAGGTTAGGAAAACGAAAATAATATGCCTTAAAGGCAACTACTCTCTCTCTCTCTCTCTCTCCTTCAGGCGTCTCTCTCTCTCCTACAGGCGTCTCTCTCCCTCCTTCAGCCTCTCTCTCTCTCTCTCCTACAGGCGTCTCTCTCCCTCCTTCAGCTCTCTCTCTCCTGCATGTGTAACTACTGCATGTGTACCTCCTGCATGTGTGCGTATGTGTGTGTACCTCCTGCATGTGTACCTCTCCCCCCTTGGCTGATTAGACGTATATAATAATAATGTATACAATAATACTGCTAAAAAGAGGTATCTGACAACCATTTACAGCCAACTGGCTGATTAGGAGTCTATAATAATGTATACAATGGTATCGCGGTATCTGGCAACTCAAGCCATTTACGCCAACTGGCTGATTAGGAGCCTATAAAACAACGCCAACTCGGCTGAAGTCTTAATGTGCACTTGGCTCCTGCCAGGTGAACACCTCTCCTCCTTTCTCTCCTCCTCCTTTCTCTTGGGGGATAACGCCGCCTCCAAGTTTCCCCCCATCCCCTTTGCAACCCCCCCTTTGCAACACCCCCACCCCCTTTGCAACATTACATAATAACCTGCAACATTCTTGCACTCTCCCCTTTTGCGGCTATACTACTTGGTGCATTACCGTTTTACTTTTACTGGGGAGTTGTGGCAGCCAAGAGCACTCGCCCGCCTGGAGAGCTGTGGTGGCCATGAGCAGTCGCTCAAGGGCGGGCCGCTCAGGCTCCCCGTGGCAACGTAAGGGTTAAGCTATGACCATTAGAAGCCGAGATATAGGGATTTAAAAAATTCTTAGGTCACAATTTGGCCAAAATTTGACCTGACCCTAAATTTTGACATATTTGACCAATTTTCAAAAAAATTTGGGAATTTGGTTTTTATACTAAAAAACACCCTCAGACCAAGTTTCGTGAATATTGAAGATGTATTAGTGTTATATCAGCACTTCTACCTGTCTATTTATCCTGGATTTACCCTCATGTAATGTATTCTTTCTGGATTATTATTATTATTATCATTATTATTCTGGTGACTTTGTTCCAGGAGACAGTCAGCTGGGGTCATTATTATTTCAGAATGGAAGGTATTGTTGTAGGTAATCACAGCCCTTTATCAAATTTGTATCCCATTCCAATCCAGTTTGTTCCAAGCTTCTCAAGAACTCTCCAATTGTTTTATTTACATGTTCAATAGCACCATTGCTAGCAGGCTTAAGTGGACTAGAATAAACATGAATAATCCCATAGTGATCAAGAAACTCCTGGAACTCCTTGGAACAGAATTCAGGCTCATTGTATGTGAGGAGCCTCTGAGGAATCCATAACAAGTTGGGGAAAATATCATGCTCCATCAACTGGACAATAGTAGAAGACCTTTTTGTTCTTAATGGTCAAGCAACAAACCACTTTCTAAAATGGTCAACCATCACCAGACAACCAAGGTACTCTTGCTGGGTGCATGGAAAAACAATATCTGCAGCTACTAGTTCTAAAAGGTGTTCAGTTTTTATCATCAGGGTTGGTGGAATAATAGGCTGACTGGCTACCTTTTACAATTGACAAATGTCACTAGCTACTTTTTACAATTGACAAATATCACAGGTAATACAAATGTCACTAGCTAAGTATACAAATCTGGATGCCAGACATGGGGTCATTACAAAGTTTATCATTATCAGAAATTTTTCATTATCATTACATTATCATTACAAGCCCTTCATTATCATTGTAATAATCATTACAATACTGAATATATGAAAAAAACTTCTTTTTTCTATGTGAAGGTCAAAATATGAAAATAAAAACCCACTCTAATAGACAGTTTATTTCCACGACAGTTTCGACACCCACTGGCATCCTCCAGTGGGCGTCGAAACTGTCATGGAAATAAACTCTGTCTATTAGAGTGGGTTTTTATTTTCTACTGAATATACTGAATAAGTGCTCCACTGGCGCACTGGAGGCAGGGATGCAAAGATGCTTGGCAGCAAGAACAGATATGTCAGGATACAGATGTGCATTGTCCCTCCACCATGTCAGGAGATTGCAGTCCTCATCATTGCAGGGCTGGTTAAGGTAGCTGTTCACCTGGCTGACAATAGGGTTCCGAGAAGCTGTAGAGGGAGCTGGAGCAGCCATAAAATTGAACAACTTGCACCACTTTGGTGCTGGCTGGGACTGGGAGGAATCAGAAGCCGCATATATATATATATATATATATATATATTCATATTGAAATTATACTGTAATGAAAATGTAATGATGTGTAATGATTCATTACAGACCTTTCATTACCATTATCTTTGCCATTATTGCCTTGAAATTTCTTTCATTATAATTACATTATCATTATAAGAGATTTGTAATTATAATTAATTACCATTACAGTGATAATGACCCCATGTCTGCTGGATGCCATACACAAAAATTGCAAACTTCTACTAACTACTAATGCCCAATATATGCCATTTCAATATGGTAACTGAGAGCCATATCCACCAGCACTGTAAAAGGCACTACACAGCTGATATATCCAGTCCTGCTCTGATGTTCTATCACCCCCCCCCCCACCCTTAACTGTAATTCACTCTAGTTCCACTTAAACTGTTTCAAGGCAGGTTTGCCCTCTGGTAGGGACTTTGACTGGGCCAATAGTCTATATACCTGTCACAATAATTGGTTCCACTTTTGCATTAGAATCACAGAGTCCAAGTCAATCAACTCTCAGTTCACTATCCACTTCTTCCCTTCCTCAAATACTGTACACAACTCTAGCTTCTCTAAGTCTATCCCCTCTACTTCAGTCTCTGGTACATCTTCCTCCATGAATGCTGCCTCATCTAGCATCCCCACTCCAAAACAATCAACCATATCTGGGTCTCCCCTTTTCTGTACTTCTCCTCGGTTAAATTCTTGTTCTTGTATTGGTTGACTAGTTAGGGGTAATATCTGTCATTGCTATGAGTTTTGAGGGTTCCCCTCTGGCCTTGGAACTCACTGGTTAAAGTCCTTGGTTCTTGAATTGACCCATTCCTTCTTGGGCTAGTCTGGTTAGGCACAGGAATTGGTGGTCTTGAACTGGGCCTTCTCTGCTGGATTGGTTGCTGATTATGACCATACCCATTAAGTGGGTAGGGACATTGTGACACCCAGTGGTCCCACTTGCCACACCTCAAACAGTCCTAAATGGCAATCTCATTCCAGATGACCTCCCCTTCTGCAGTAATTGCAACTCACTTAGAGATGATCAGAAGATGATGGTGGAAGGTTAGTTGGAAATCTGGCTGGCACTGAACCCTGCTGCAAGGCCAACAATCAAGGGTGAGACTGTGGATTTTATTGGTTTGGATTCCTCCAGGGCTGGCCTTGATCACTAGATGACCCTGTATTTTGAACACCTGGTGATGGTTGTGGTACCAGAGGTGACATTCCTATGTTCCAAACCTCTGGAAGGATGGGTGCAGGTCCAGATGAGGTCAAAGGTTTCCCAGGAGGTTCCACTTCACTAGCTGCCAGTTCAACTGTGTCCTAGTTCCATGTGCCATTTGTGCCATGGCTAGGGCAACTTTAACCTTTTGAGAAATGCCTCAGGAACAGTTAGAAATTTTGAAATCAGTTCTTGCCAATTATCCACTTTTACTCCTGGCATCGCAGTCATCCACACAATTTCCAACCTTGTCGCTTACTGGCATAATGTCTCACTTGGTTGTAATTGAGCATTAATAAATGCCTCTCATTTGTATCTCATCAGTCATCATGGTAGTCTGGAGTTCTCTGTAGTAGGTCTACAGTCTTTTCCTGACAACTTCATATAGCATCCCTGGTCAGTCAACTAAATCAAAACCCCCTCTCATCTGTCCCACAAGAGACACTTGCAATGCAGCTTTCTAGTAGTTGTGTCCTCCTGCAGCTGTATTCTCAGCATAAGCCTCAAACCCTTCCTAAATTCTGCGAATGTACTTCTGTCAGATATGTCAAATAGCAATGGTCAGGGAAATTGATGCCCATCTAATTTCTCTAGGGCCTTAGGAAGGCATTCCAGGAGATTCTCATCTGTCACTGTTGTTGTTGTTGGTTGGCCAATCAGCCCACCCTGATTGAGCAAGCTGGCGGCACGCAGGTAACTGATCACCCTCTCTGGAGTAGACCAGAGGTTCAGCTCACTAGTGATGTTGTGTTGTGTTCTATGTTGTGCTAGAGTGGTACAGTCTGTCATAATATGTTCAATTGTTTGTGGTGTGTCCTGGCATAGGTGGCAAGCAAAGGTGGGCACCCGGGCCTCAAAAAGGACCGACGGTCCCGGTCCCGGTCACGGTCCTTTCTGAAGATAGGACCTAGGAACGACTCGGTCCTCGGTCCTTATATATAATATAAGTGAAAAATTTGATTAAAATGAAAAATGAAATTAAAGACACCGGAAATCTTTAATTTTATTAACGTAAATTATAATTAATACAATACATAAATGATGAAAAAAAGTTATTAAGTTAAATGCTTGAGTTCCATCTTCTTTAGAACTTCCAATAATCGCTAAACACACTAAAATCACTAAAAAAGACCGTCCGGAATTGCTTAAAAATGGACCGTCGCTCCTCATTTCGGTCCTCACTGAGAAAAGGACCGACTTTCCCGCTCACGGTCCTTAAAAAGGACCGAGTTCCTGGAATTCGGTCCTTTTGGAACTCGGTCCTGCCCACCTTTGGTGGCAGGTGTCATCTATGGAGTTGTCTAGTCTGTGTTTATATGTCTGTAAGTTGGGGTGATGTCCACATTGGAATCATGATAAGTTAACTTGATCCAATCTGCTCAGGCTGGTCTCTGACCTGTCAATGAGTGGTGGCTTTGCACTTACGACTGCATTTGGACCGAGTTCTCTCAGTGATTTGTGGGTTAGGTGTGTGTGTTTTCTGTACTGTATGATGTCTGTGGGGTGTGGTTTGGAATAACCCTTCATATCTAAATGTTCCCTAACTTTTAATATTTTTGTTTCTGTGTGCAGGTGTTCTATTGGTGGTGTTTGAGTACATCCTGTAATGATATGAAATGCATTGTTTTGTATTGTTTGTAAGGTGTTTATGTGTGTGTTTGAGATAATGGGTGCCCAGCATGGGCTAGCATAGTCCATAACTGAGCAAATATATTGTTTGTATATGAGTGATGTTTCCTGCTGGTGTCCAAAGTTTGTGCCTGTTAGTACCCTAAGCGTGTTAAGTCTTGATGTACATTTGTTTTTAATGTCCTGAATGTTGTTTGCAAAAGGTAATGATGTGTTGTATGTGACCCCCAAGTATTTTGGTCCTGTGAGTGTGTGGAATGTTGGTGTTGTTTAATGTAAGCTGTGGAGTTATCTGGTGGTCTTTTGTATTGCTTGTAAGCAAGGTGATGGTTGATTTTGTGGGCGCTACTTTGAGTCTATTGTGTGTGAGCCAGTCTTGTACATACTGTTTATAAATATGTTTGTAGGTTATTTGTAGTGGTGTCGATGTTGTTGTGGGTCGATGTTAGAGTGATGTCATCTGCATATGATGATAAGGTAAGCTTGTTATCTGTGGGTGTTGGAATGTCATGCATGTATATTGTATAAGTTGAACAGTGTTGGTGAGAGAACAGAGCCTTGAGGGACCCCATTTGGAAAAAGTTTGTTTTTTTTCTGTCAGTGTTGGTGGCAATTATGGTCCCTTTCTTGCAGTAGACTGCCAGTTCATCATCTTCACTTGAACTTCCCAAGCTCTCTTTGAAACTTCATATGAGATCTCTGGTTAACTCTTGGTTTCAGCTTCCTTTCTGGGGCCTGAGACATAAGAGTTGATTTGGACCATTTTGGGCTACTGGTAGTTCTTTCAGTTTGTCTGCTTTAGTACCAGAGGAATTGCGCTCCTGTGAAGGACCCATCATTCTTTTCCCACCAGTTCACAATAGGGTGATCTGTTTCTCTTTCTGTTTGGATCCTGGACTGTTCAGGGTTGCTCACTTGTTCTAATAAGGTGTTACTGTCAATGCCAATCTTCTGAGAGCATATACACTACCAGTCAAAAGTTTAAGTACACCCTGAAATATTCATAAATTAAAATTGTTTAAAGTTTTTTATTTATTAACTAAGTTATCATGACACAAATTCATAAGTACAAACATGGGAACTTAAATAATAACAAATCAGGATAATTTATCAAAAGCAGTCTAAATTTTAGATTCCTCAAAATAGCCTCCTGTAGCAGCAATTAACAGCAGAACAAATTTGAGGCATGCACTCAATAAGAGAAAGAAGAGTCTGGTGAAAGCTGCTGCCAGTACTCTTGTAAGAGTTCCCAGACCTTCTGAGCATTGGATGGCTGCTTGGCTTTCACTCGTCGATCCAGTTCATCCCACACTAGCTCGATGGGGTTCAGATTCAGGGACTGTGCTGGCCATTCCATAACTGTGAGCTGATGTTGCTGTCCTTTCTGCTTCAGGTAATTTGACACAGCTTGGAAGTGTGTTTAGGATTGTTGTCTTGCTGCATTATGAACTTTTGGCTAACTAGTTGCAGTCCAGATGGGATGGCCATATTGGTTCAGTCCCTATTCCAGTGACTTTGTGAAGATCTCCAATTTGCTCCCCTGCAAAATCCCCAGACCATCACACTTGCTTCACTGTTGGTACAACACACTGCTGTGTCATTCTTTCACCCGCTCTGCACCGCACAAATACTCTGCATTTGGATCCAGAAACTTCAAACTTTGATTTGTCAGTCCGAAGGACAAATTTCCAATGCTCAACAGTCCATTTTTGGTGTTTTTAGCCCAGGCTAGCCTTTTCTTTTTGTTCTGGAGTCGCAACATTGGTTTCTTTGCTGCCGTATGTCCTTTTAATCCTGCCTCTCTTAGTTTTCTCTGAACAGTTGATGTTGAAAACTGTTGTACTTCTGGAGTTGTTCAGCTGGGCTTTGATTTCAGGTACTGAGAAGTATCTGTTGCACAGACTGGTGACTTGGATATACTTGTCCTCTGAGTCTGTTGTGGTTCTTGGTCACCCTGACCTTTTTCTGTCCTTATTTTGACCAGTTTCTTCATGCTGTTTAATGGTACAAGCAACCACATTCACAGAAACTTTTAATTTTTTTGCAATTTGCCTCGGTGAATGGCCCTCATTTCTCAAAGTTACAACTGACTGTTTTTTTTCTGTTGTTAACTGAGCTTTGGCACCCATTTTTACTTTTTGAAACTTAGAAATATACCTTAAACTACACAGTTAGCTCCTTTGCAAGGACTTTATATGTAAAGACCTGCAGCGCATGTTAATAACTGATCACATGTATTAACATACTCCTGAAGAAAACACTACCCCAGTAAAGACTTTTAAACTGTTTTTGGACATTTGTGCAGAGCTAATGGCATTATTGTAGGTTGCATGCTAGATGTCAATTAACACATTTTGAAGAAGCTTCTGTGTTACAACAAACTGCATAGGGCAGATGCACTGAAGCATACAATATGAAAGCCAGGTAAGCAAATTCATCTCTAGTACTTAAGTTTACATTTGAAGTTTGTCATGCACTAAGCAGCAAAACATTGGAAATTAGTAGGTGTACTTAAACTTTTGACTGGTAGTGTACATCCTGGTCAGAGTTATACAGGCAGTGGTAAAACTGGTAATTTAAGTGATCCTCAATATCTCTCAATGGTGATTGGGTGGCTGATGCCACTGCTCCCCTCACCAAGCTATCCATTAACTTCTTCAGTGACATCAGTACCCTGAGTCATCTCTGGATTACACATTCTCCACAGTTCCTCTTTGAAACTTCACTACCTCCAACCAATCTCTTGACATATCTCACTGGGGATGCCAAAAGTATGCTGCAGTGGCTGCATAGACCATAGTCCCCAAGCATCTGTACTGTCGAGCTACCCAGCACCCTTTCGTGTTTCTGGGTTTGTGATAGTCAAAAGACTGGGTGAGGGGGTAGTTTCCTCAGGTATCTAGTAATGCCTCTCGCATCAGTTGTTTATTTCCTGGGATTATTCAGGTCCAACTTGCACATTAACTGTAAAAGACTTCCCAAATTTCTGTTCACAAAATCCCTGCCTTCTTTCTGGGAAAATATTCAGGTCCAGCTCACATGTTAACTGTAAAAGACTTCCTGAAATTCTATTTATTAAATCCTCATCTCTACTGAGCAACAGACCCAACTACTCAGTGGGCCGGGTTGAAAAATTAAATTTGTGAATTTCCACATGCCTGTGTCCAAGAAATTTGTAGATGCACTATAAATGCTCAACAATGATTAAAAAAACTAAATTGATCAAGTTTTAGATGTTCCGCAAGTCCTCTAAAGTTTTTTAATGTTTTACGTTTTACTTGCAATCTTCAAAATTTATTTAAATACGTGAACTTTATTAATTATTTGGCAATTATGATTTTTTATTAAGATTTCTTGTATTTTTTGTATTCTTGTTGCTATTAAGTTTTTCTTGGCTGTTTCACCCGAATATGTATATAAAATTTATATATACAATTTTTCTTTTCAGAATTGATTACACCACTACACATTTGAAAACTTGTCGATCGATTTTTACAAACTAGTTGGTGATTCTATATAATTTGAGTACGCTGATCTAAAAAATATAGTTAGTTTTTCCCTATCACGTATGGTTTTCTTACTACAGGTGTGTCATAAATCTCCCATTTATCCCCAAATGTGAACCATCTTATCGAGACCAACATTGGATTGCACATGCTAAACCATAAATTTTGTTGTTATAGACTACAGTAACGCTTACATAATAATGTAGGGTAAATATATATAACAACCAGTCCCGTTCCTAGCAAAATACTCTCTCCCTCCCATCAATGGGTGTTAACATTTGGGGACAGATGAGGTATTACAACACCCTTGTAGCACGAAATCTTAGGTGATAGAGTAAAACGTAATTAAAGCAGAATTAAATAGCTCCTAGCTCTTGGACAAGCATATTGCTTGTTTATGAAAGAATAAAAAAATAACTGAAAGAAACAAAATATATTTACCTTCTTTACTTGCAAACATTTCAGGACTTTTACCAAAGACTTAAGTATGTGTCGGATGCCAATAAATTGTTCTCCTGCAATCTAGACCCAAAGTTCTGCAGAGTCCTAAGGCAGATTCAAATCCCTGACTAAGTCATTTAGTTCGGCTTGGGTTAATGTTTAGGATTTCGGTCAGCTGTTGGCTGTTCTAAACAATCATCATTATGTCTGGATTTGGAGCTGAATCAGAACCTGAATTGTATTGATCCAGACTCTCGGGTGGGCGGGAATAGGAACTTCTGGACCTGGGGTACTGGCCTTATTGCAGATGGAAGACTTGGGTATTGACGGCTCTCTTTATTCTTGCATTATAACCTTTAACATTGCAAGAACAGAAGTAGCAGTCATCGGTATGGTTTCTAGGCTTGCGCCATACCATAGGGATCCCAAATGGCAAACTTTTCTTTTTACCTTTGCTCCAATTCCTTAGTGCCGCAACACAAGTAAGGCAAACCTTGTGTGGAGCCAACTTTGTCTTGATTCCTAATTAATTTCAAATAAAGCATGATAAGCTCTCTTAATGAAGGTCGTTACATTTGTCCTTTGTTTTACATCATCATACCGACCACAAATATAACAAAACGTCTGGACTATGGGGACATCCTCTAGAAGCCATTATTAAATTTTAAAGATGTAATGTTAGAATTATCTATCTGAAAAATATGAAAAAATGAAATTAATTAAAGATAAAAAGGTAAAAAATTACAAAACGCCCCAAATTGTTTGCTAATAACTTTAAAACTGTGGGTGATAGAAAAAAACTGGTAGCATTTTTAATTCACGCAGCAAACTGCTTCAGAATCACAACTCAAATAAAGAAATTGATTTCATGCAGACCGGTGTTATTTTGAATAGTTAAATACGCGTTGTTACACTAACAGAGTGACTTTCCCAAATTATCCGAAATGGCTGAGGCCGTAAAAGTGAAAGCGCAACTATTGAAAAAAAAAAAAAAAAAATCATGAGTCCAGCTGTTTCCCTTCTTGGGAAAGCTGAGCTCAGTGGAAATCAACTTCCGCTATATGAAGACGTTTTAAAAGAATACAGTCAACCCTCGCTATAACAGACCCCGTTAGAGCGGATATCGGATAAACCGGACACACCACTGGCGACGTTAACCAGGAAAAGAAGAAGCGTGTGACCCTGTCGGTGACCCAGAAGCTGGAATTAATCAAGAAGTTAGAGGCGGGTGCTTCGGTGGCCAAGGTGTGCGCGGAGTATGGCGTGAAAAAGCAAACTGTTTCCGACATTCGTAAGGCCAAGGACAAGCTAACTTTTATATTTTTATTATATTTCATTATTTTCTGTATCATGTATCGTGTTCAGCAGACAGTGCACAGTACCGTATATAGTATCTCCATTACCGTATCGTATACATATACCGTAGGTTACCAGTGTTGGATCGATTAGAAATAGATAAAGGAAAGTCCTGATTTAATTACCTTCTCTTGAATAGGCGTCGGATGCTGATGTTCTCTTTCTTCTTCTCTTCTTTCTTCTCTTTTGGTCTTCACCGTAGGGGTACCCCGGTGATCCTTTATACAATGGTTTTCCCTTTTCTTTTGTTTATTCCAAATCACTTCTATTCTATCACTTCATTACGTGTCCATTGCGAGTTTTATCATTCACTTTTTAATCTCTCACTATATTCTTCTTATAATTATGCTTTTATATTAGATTGCTTTTATAATATTTCAACCTCAAGGGCTAGCTCACTCTAGGGACATTATTTATCTGCAAAAGAAAAAACGGAACACATTAAGGACTGATGAGACTTCTTCTAACATAGAGGGTGTTTAAAGCCCATATTCTCTCTGGGCATTGTTTTCATCTTTCTTCTGGGCACCTTTTCCTGGGTGCCAATTTGCTTTCTTCATTCATCTTGCTTCTGTAAATAGAGAGTCTGCATCAACAAATGTCAATCTCCACACTAATACCTTTTTCTTTTGGTTTCGTTCTTTTTCTTCTATTGTTCATGGTGTCTTCCTTCTTCTATTACCCTCACTAGGGCATTACTGCTAACTCCTTTCTTCGTGAGACAATTTGCAAGTTGTTGGCTCGTTTCGATCCATTTTACTTGACTTACTTCTCCTCTTTCTAATCTCTCTCTCAGACTACCAATATATGTCCGGAGCCCTTTTTCTTCAACTGGTTTCAGACTCTTCAATGTCTTCTCCAGTGATTTGTTGTCTACGTGACATCGAATAGGAATATCTTCCCCAGTCAATTCGTTTATGAGATCTTTAATAAAAATGGCCATGTCCACAGCCTCAGTTAAGGCTAGGGTTTCTGCAGTGAGAGTGGACCATGCTACCCTTCGTAAGCGTCTGGAGCGCCAGGCAATCGTACAGACCTCTCCCTCTTCATTCTTCCAGAAAATGAGAAAACCTCCCTGCGATCCTCCATCTCTGAGATTACCCAGAGAGGCATCTGAATAACAAACGAGTTCACTTGTCGTTATCTTTTCCACCCTTGGAAATATGATTTGTACCTCTCGGGATTTTGTTTTATCCACTACCTTATTTATCTTCCTTATGTCCTCGGTCATGGGATTTTTTCCATAGGAGCTTCTCTCACTCACTTCGTAGGCAACATCCGGTCTTGATTGTCTGGCTATCCAGTTTAATTGACCCACAATACTCCTATACATCCTTCTTTCCTCAACATTGAGCGCAACATTTTCCTTCTTGTTGGTAATGTCCATTTTTTGTACAGATGCTATGTACTCGTCTTGCTCCATAGTCATACGTCCTCTGTCATCACGGTATATTCTCATGCCCAAAAATTTGAACATATCTTCTTCTTCTTTTCCAAAACTGAAATTTTTCCGCAGAGGATCAATTACCTCTTTCTCAAAGTTTTCATTTCCTCCCCATAAGAAGTCATCCACGTGTAGGCATATTACTCCTTCAAGTTTTCCATTCTTCTTCCGGTAGAACACCGCCGAGTCTCCATGACATTGTTTGGCTCCTATTTTCAATAATGTCTCCTTAACAGAAAGAAACCATTCTCTAGCGGCATCCTTAAGTCCGTATACTGTCTTCTTAAGCTTCCAAATATGGCCATTGTTGTACTCCCGTGGTGGCTGAAGGTAAACCGTTCTTTCCATTGGTTTCCCTTGCAGATAGGCGGCAGTAATATCCATACTCCTACATCTCCATTTCATATGTTCAATAATCATAATCACCAACCTCAAAGCCTCCTTGGAACATGTGGGTGATTCCGTGTGAATATTTTCCTCCTCCTCAAAGCCTCTTGCGACCAATCTCGCCTTTACGTAGGACTTACCATCCTTCTCCTTCTCTGTAATCACCCATCTGACTGATACAGTTTTCTGACCTTTATCTTCTACTTCATCATAAACATCTCTTTCTCTCCAGTGCTTCATTTCACATTCCTTGGCTCCTTCTATTTCTGTACCTTCCCATGTCAATAAAGTCTCTTCCACCGGTGGCAACATTCTCCATCGTGGTAGGGCACCAAAATCCATACTTCTATACCCCTCTCTCCATTAATTTTGACGTTGAACCAATCTCTGTATTTCCCTTTTCCATCCTTACCAACTTTACCGGCTCTACTCACAATTCTCCCTTTAATCAATTCCCTCTTCCGGAGTCAGGGCTTCAAAGTTTCTTCCAATGATGGGTGCTTTATATCTCGCAGCTCTTTGCTCTACTTGTTCCTCTTGTTCTGGTTCTTCTTCTTCTTCTTCACTCGCAGCTTCTTCTTCCATGCTCTCTTCTTCACTCGCATCTTCTTCTTCTTCCGTATTCTCCTCCTCTTCTCTTCCCTGTCGAATAGGCGGCACCCCAAAAGTAACTTCATTCTCTTCTTTTTCCTCCTGCTTTTCCTGTGTATCCGCTCCCCTTCTCTTTGTTTTCATCTCTTGTTCTTCCCCTTCTGCTTGTTTAACCGCTTTTTGCAACCGGCACGTGTGTACTCGGTAACGATAACCACCATATCTTACAAAAACTATTTTACCGCCCTGTATACCCTCTATTTCCCCAGGTCCTCTCCATTTTTCTTCTCCATCTCTTTTAAAGTAAACTTTGTCGTTGATGGACATCTCGTTCACTTTACTCGGACGTATTTGGTGGTGGAGTGCTCTCATGATCTTCTCGTTAGCCTCGTTCTTCATGAATTGCTCTCTAGCTTCCCTCATCAAGTGTAGATTTTCTTCTACGATTTGGCTCTCACTCTTGTCATAAAACATTGCTGGGGGTGTATTATTAAGTAAGTTTGGCAGGACAGGATTCTTCCCAAATACCAATTGGTTGGGGCTAAAACCTTTATTATTGTGTAGGCAGTTTTGTGCAGTTACTACCCAGGCTATGGCTATTTCTAAATCACTACCATCATCATCCATCAGAACCCTGTTGAGGTGTTCTGCTATTATAGCGTTTAATCTCTCAACCATCCCGTTACTCCAAGGGCTTTCCGCTGCAGTATACATAGGCTCAATATTGTAGCGTTCGCAGAACTCTCTCATTGTTGAACTCACCTCCATTATCAGTCATTATTTTTCGAGGTGCTCCGAAAAGACTTATCCAATTTATGATGATTTGTCTCACAATGGTTTCTGCTCTCTTGTTGACCACATATGACACACGACAATATCTAGTCAGAGTGTCCACCATCACTAGTAGATAGCCATTCCTCCACTTCTTCAGATCCATAGTTATCATTTCATTGAACTCATTGGACCATGGCAATGCAACAATAGGCTTAGGTTCCGCTCTTCTATAACTCTTGCAATTTTCACACTTATCACTTATGTTTGTAATCATTTCTTGTGTATTCTCCTGATCTTTATTCGCACTTTTTATCAATTTAAATAGTTTTTCATTAGAGGGGTGTCCAAACTGTTGATGTATTTTTGTCAAATCCTTTGGTGTCAGCATCGTATTGTCATCATTAGTCTTCGCTGCAAATACCTCCTCCTTTAATTGTCAATCTGACACTGGAAGGCATAAATGACCCCCACTTGTACGGTATAATTTGATTCCTTCTTCTCCCACTTCAATAATCGAGGCTCTACAGTCTATTTTGGCTCCCAACCTTCTTAGTGATTCGATGCTCATCAGCATTGGGACATCACTCTTCACCACGTTGACTTCCATCTTATATTTATTCCTCCCTATTCTCATCTCGACAATTATTTTCTTCTCGGAGTTTATCATATTTCCATCACCGAATCTATATGTGACTTCTTTGAATGTCTCCTCCAGCACTTTTCCCCCTCTTTTTACAAAGTCTGCCAGCCATCGCTGTCCACATACAGTGCTTGTACAGCCCGTATCTAATATTGCCATGCCCTGTGTTACGTCCACAATATTACTTTCTCGGCTCATTAATATGTGCTCGGTGAATCCATGTATTCCTTATCTCCACTCTTCTCTCTTCTCTCTTTGGTCTTCTCTGCTCCTTTATTCCAATAAGCATTCCAACAATCACGGGTGAGGTGAGTATCAGTTTTACATATCGCACATCCTCCTTTGCCTCTTCCCTTGTAGTAGGATCCCTGTTGTCCACGACCTCTCCCTCGTTCAGCTCTCCAGGTTCTATCCTGCTTTTCATGGGTTCCCATAGATTAGAACATCTTTTCTCGGTAATTATTCGTTTTTTGACCCAGTCTCTTTTTATAATGAGGGCAAACGTTTCTGGTCAATTTGGAGGTGCTCTGCACGAATCCGCTATCCGTTTCCTGTGCAAATGCGTAGTTTTCGAGATATCGTCATCTCGAAAACTGCATTTGCACAGGAAACGGATGGCAGATTCGTGCAAAACACCTCAAAATCAACCAGAAAAGTTTGCATTCGTGCTAAACACAACCTAACCTAACAGCCTAACCACCTAACCTAACCAGTCACCTTATTTTGGAGGATATAGTTCTGCAATTGCAGTAAGGAAGTGATGCAGAACTGTAGAATCATCAGGATGTTCTGCGGTAATGAGGACGTCTATTTCCAGCATGTAAAACCCACGATTTCACATCCTTCCATTTTTTTTATGGCACCTAAACACCTTCGAGTCTTGTCTTAAAATACAGGCAGTATTACATTTAGGGCAAATCACGGATGTCGGAATTATGCCGTGATTGGAAAAAACCTCAACTTTTATTTTCATCGAGGCCAACAAGGCGGATTAGGTCCTCGAAATCAACTTCACAAGATTCAACGTCATACCAGTAGAACAAAAACCACCATACTGACCAGAAACAGAAAAAAGTAGCCAAAGCAAGAAAAAGTAGCCAAAAAAGCCAAGAAAAGTCTCAAAAAAAGTCCAAAAAAGGTAGCCCAAATAAACAAACCAACCGAAATTTATATACATACATATTAGAAAATAGAAAATATTTAAAAAAAAAAAGTATATTTTATACAAATTTGCACAAGATAATATATATATTTTCTTATTCAGCGTTGATTGGTTATTCAATATATATTGCTGTTATAGCTGGGTGTGACTGGGTCAAAAAACGAATAATAACCTTTTTCTCTATCAATATGGGTAAATTCCTTCATGATCGCTCCTTTCTCCAGGCAGAATCTGTGTGTAATAATTTTCATAATTTTGTCATACTTCACATCATCCACTACAGTAAGAATGCTTTGCACATCTTCCTCCTTTAGATTACAAGATCTTAGGAGAGCAAAGGCTTTCAGAGTCATCCTTGAGTCCACACAGATCTTCAAATTCACGGTACAAGTTCTCGAAGTCCACCAAAAAGTCATTAACTTCTACATTATCGCTTCTCATTAAATTGTGTATATCCACATATTTCTTAAATTTCCTGACCCCCATATCCGCTAGAAACACTTTGTCTAGTTCCTTTATTATATTGTCCACTCCATTTGCGCTCTGTATCTCAGGGAGCATCATTCCCCTTACAACATCCTTAGCTTTGCCCTTGAGGGATAGAACTACATGTGCTCCTTGGTCTGTCTCTGGTACGTTGCATACCTTCTTCCACAAAGTCATCTCCCACTTCCATTCTTCATATTTGTTCTCTAGTTTCGGCACTTCCACACGCCTTCCTCTTCTCTCTTCATCCTTGTCGACCATCTCGACAGAAAGTTGCTTGAACTTTGAACAAGGGAAATTCCTTTAGAGAACCACGCTCTGCTACCAGATGTTGGATCGATTAGAAATAGATAAAGGAAAGTCCTGATTTAATTACCTTCTCTTTGTTAGGTGTTGGATGCTGATATTCTCTTTCTTCTTCTCTTCTTTCTTCTCTTTCTGGTCTTCACCGTAGGGGTACCCCGGTGATCCTTTATACAATGGTTTTCCCTTCTACTTGTATTATTCCAAATCACTTCTATTCTATCACTTCATTACGTGTCCATTGCGAGTTTTATCATTCACTTTTAAATCTCTCACTATATGGTATTATTCTTATAATTATGCTTTATATTAGATTGCTTTTATAATATTTCAACCTCAAGGGCTAGCTCACTCTAGGGACACTATTTATCTGCAAAAAGAAAAAATGGAACACATTAAGGACTGATGAGACTTCTTCTAACATAGAGGGTGTTTAAAGCCCATATTCTCTCTGGGCATTGTTTTCATCTTTCTTCTGGGCACCTTTTCCTGGGTGCCAATTTGCTTTCTTCATTCATCTTGCTTCTGTAAATAGAGAGTCTGCATCAAACAAATGTCAATCTCCACAACCAGTACCGTCGGTTATATCGGACAATCGGCTATAACGGACACCTTTTCCCCCCTATTAGTCCGTTATAACGAGGGTTGACTGTATTTACAAACAAGATATCTCTTACTTATAGCTAGTGACGGGAAAAAGGAGCCAAGTGCTAATGTGGCAAGAACATTTGCATCAAAGGTAAAAGAGATCTGGAAAAGTGCATCAATTCCAACAATATCAGAACAGCAAATATTAGCCAGAGTAAAGGATTGTCATGAAAAATCTAAAAATATGATGAAGACTGGTAGAAAAGGAAAGATTTTGAATGTAAACTGACCGCATTCAAATCCAAAAATCAAAGGCTTTTTTATATTGCTGCTTGCAAATGCCATGATCTGTTTTCGGTTAATATGAGTTTTATCCCACTCAGAATATCAAAAGCAAATATAATTATAAAATATTAAAGCATAATTTTCTCATCATTTTCATATAAGTCACTATGCTCGCAGATGCGTACTTAACAAATTATGTACATTTGAATATTATGACATTTTTACATTTTTTTTCCCGCCCTTCCAATATTTTGATTGGTGATGTCATGAGAACATGATATATGAGCTAGATTTTTTAAGTTCTTAGGCCTTTTAAGTTGCTAGTCTACTTCTGTTAGTTTTTGATAGATGTTTGTGGCGATGACATGTGAATGGTGCGAATATTATTTTGAGGATTTAATATACTCTAGGCTAGGTTAGCCAGGGTTAGGCTAGGTTAGCCAGGGTTAGGCTAGGTTAGCCAGGGTTAGGCTAGGTAAGGTAAGGTTAGGTTAGGTTAATTAATACCAAAATACATTTTCCTAGTAATATTTGATGTGTTTTGCTTAGATTTTGACTTCCATTTCCCTTGAAAATGAGCCAAACTTCAAAGTACTATAACTTTGTTGGATCTCATTTCCGACGGAAATGGAGGTCATATTTGAACAAATCACATCAAATACTACTAGAAAAATGTATTTTGGTATGTAAAATGACTGAGTGACTTAAAACACATAATTACCCTATTTTCTTGCACTTGTGAAAAAGAGCTAAAAGTTTCTGCTATGGAACGTTCTTTCCTAATTGACCAAAGAGGTGCATGAAAAATGGCAATAGACAGTATTGATTTAGAGACAACGAAGAAACTGCAAATAAGATCTGAGCGTAAAGAACAAGAAAGAGCACAGTTTTCTAAAAACATTGAAGATGGAGAAGACGTGTCAAACTTGTAACAGAAGCATCAGCTTCTGTCTGTGGCCAGGAAAATAGAGATGGTTTTATAAAGGCAAGAATTGCTTCAAGATCAAACATGCCTACATTTGAGTCATAATGCGAATACAAATGCCAATAAACTACATGTAAAAACTAATGGAAGGGAGGTTGGGCTGGGCATGGTGTGGAATTCAACCTACAGCCACCTCCTTGTGGTGAATTCTGGGTGATTTGCCTTGTAAACTATCATGGCAAGTCAGCAAAGAGCTGTAGTTTACTATACAGAGTACCAGTATCGGAAAAAATCACCAAAACTTTAAGTGACTTGCGGAACCTCAAAATATTTATATAAAAGCTTGAAACTTTGTCATGATACTTCCTATGTAGGTACAGTACACAAACTTTCGTAATACAGGGTAAATTAAACTTTCCAAAAAAATTTTTTCAAGCCAAAATGACCCGGCCTACTACTCAGAGTCCAAGAAAGGGACTGGAATTCCAAGGTAAACCTAATAGAAATAAACTAATGTGTTTTTTCTCTATTATATCTGGAATAAACAATTATTCTGTATAAAAATATAAACACAAAAAAAACTGGCAGTCACAATTAACAAAAACCTCTGGAAAACAAATAACAATTAGTGAGATTCGGCAGAAATGATAGAAAGCAAGTGGGAGACGAGTACCAGAAATGACTTTTACAGAATGTGAACCCTTGTCCAGCTAAGCTACCTTCACAACCCTGACAACATGATTCCAGGCAGAAATATAAGCTGAGCGAGAGTCAGGAGTTTGATGGCGATGGTACAATGGTACCTTCTGAATTTCTCCTCTCTGTTACAGATAGCATTAGAACAAGTAAAGTTAAACCAAGGTTTACTCACATTGCTAGTAGAATAAAATATGGAGTGTGTGTCTCCATGCCCGAGAGAATCACCTTCGTGATATGCTCAGCACACTCGGAAGGGCCACAGAAACAGTAATCATTTCCATGGGAAATCAGAGAAGTACTGGTACTGCCTGAGGGCCTCCCAATCAATAGCACCAAAGTGCCAAAGGTGTGTCCTCTTGGGAAGATCCAAAGGCCAAATTGGATTGATAGGACAGGAGATATAACATTGTGGTTGGAGGAGCCCAACAGAGAAAAAGTTTCACAGAGTAAAAAAAGGATGAGAGGTAAGAAATGCATCCAGAATGTTGGGCCTATCTCCAAGGCAATCAGGGATACAAGTAGGGTGATGTACAATCTGCTCCAGGTCATTGAGGATAGAAAAGTTGTAAGCTAGTTCACAAGAGATGTCAGTGAAATGGGAGGAAAGCCAAAGGTAGTGGTGAACATTGAAATCTCCTAAAATGGAGTTTTCAGCAAAGGCAGAGTGGAAAAGAATGTATTCCACTTTGGAAGTGAGGTAGTCAAAGAATTTTGGATAGTCAGTGGAATTAGGAGAAAGGTAAACAGCACAGATTTATTTAGTTTGAGATTGGCATGTAAGCCATAGCCAGAGGGTATAAAATTTGGAAGAATTGAGTTCAGGAATACAAGAACAAGTTAGGTCATTGTGTACATATATGCAACATCCACATTTGAAGTGAAATTAAGTACTGTAGAGAGAAAGTAAGAGGGTACAGAAAAGGGGTTGCTGTCAGTCATCCCAGACACCCGAGTTTCAGTGAGGAAAAGAAGAGGAGGAAAGGTGGTGGTCAACAGATTGAAAATTTGAGAAAAGGCCATGAATGTTGCAGAGGTTCAAGAAAAGTAAGAGAGAGAGGCCCAGAACATCTCAAATGGGCAGTAGCAGATCCAGCCCCACTGCCTGGGTCTATGTTCCCAGTATTGGCAATGGGTGAGCCAGAAGCAGTGGCGGATTTAAGGTGCGCGGGGCCCTAGGCCGGTTGGAGTGCGGGGCCCCAAACTACGCAAAGCTAGCTTAATTAACTGAAATGAAGATTTACCCCCATCCCCCAGTGGTGACCTTACGGGGCCCTCAAATCAATGGGCGAGCGAAGCGTTAAAATAAATTTACTTTTTAAACAATATTCAATTTATTGATAATTAATTAGCCAAATGACCATTTCATAGTTGAACATTACACATTTGTTTTTTTGAAGCTTAACAAAAAAAATAACTATAATAATACACCATTAACAAAAATAACTTTAATAATACACCATTAACAAAAAATAACTATAATAATACACCATTAACTAAAGAGAATACCACTTGACTGACATGCAAATGATGCAATGAGTGGGTTTTGTTTATTGCAGGCAATTTGTACGGTACACTTAACTATTTCTCAGTCAAAAAAGATTTTTTTCTAGCCTTCTTATTTGCAAACTGTTTGATGACATCAGTAAAATCAAGCACCCTTAATTTCTCATGCTCAATGCTCAACAGGGTGAGTGAAGACAAACGGTCCTGCCCCATGGTGTTTCTTAGATAATTCTTGACTAGTTTCATCTTGGAGAATGATCGCTCCCCAGTGCAGTTTGTGACAAACATGCAGAGATAGAGTCGTAATACAATTTCAACATTAGCAAATGTTTCTACCATGTCATGTCTGTGAATTATCTCATACATTTCTAGTTCAGGACTTTTTGCAGCCTTTGCACCACCTGATGAAGGAGCACTTTCAGGTGAATCTCTTGGAATGGATTTCATAAGGTGTGCAAACTGCAAAAGCTCCGACTCCAATCCAGCCTCCAAGTCCTTAGGATATGAAGACACAAGCTTTTCAGCAGATGCTTTAAGCTCAGTGTTCGTTTTGTTTGAGATTTCTGATAAAAACCCAAATTTCTCTCGAAGGTCGCTGTAAGCAGCAATGCGTTGTTGTAGGGCAGCACAGAGCTTGTCAATGATGGGCAAGAATGCAGTCACTCTAAACTTGTCTCTCCCTGTCAGCATAACATCCTCCGCGGAGTCTAGTTCATCGTGGTGACGCTTGCGCTTCCTAATATGCTGCGTGTCGGCGTAGTATGCATCATTACTCGTCACATCACAGGGATCACACTTAGCCATAGCTTTTGCTTCAAAGTCATCGAACTGGGATCTCAGGTCTTTAGCAAATTGTAAAAGAGACTCTAGCAGTGTGACAGCTGTGTTGAGGGAGAGCCCAGATTTTTGCAGCTGGATACTGCTACTCTGAAACCTTTCCAATACTGTATCCCAAACTTCAAGAAGAATCACTGTTTCAAGTTTTTTCAAACCTTTGAGAAGACCACTTGCTTCAGCTCTTGTTTCAGCTGGCTGATTCTGATCTGAGAATAACTCTTCCAGAACAATGATGTTTTCTTTGTGTGCTCTACTGAGAGCAGCTACAGCATCTGCTCATGCTGACCAACGAGTGTCTGAAAGTATTTTATCAACTTTCAACTTCTTATCTTTATTAGTCTCTAGTACCTCACGGTGTCTCCTCCAACGATAAGTAGATGCAACAAGAAAGGAGTACATATTTTGTACCAGAGCAAACAATGACACTGCAGCAGGACAGCTTTCTGCAGCACACTTAGCCACCAAGTTTAAGGAATGAGCCATACATGGTATGTACTCAGCTTCACTACACTCATTCTTGATTATCTGTTGGGTCCCCAGATATTTACCAGACATGTTGCTGGCATTGTCATAGGACTGTCCTCGGCAGTCGATAACTGGAATGTTCTTCTCTTTAAGAAAATCAAGAACAGTTGTAGCAATATCTCTGCCAGTGTGGCTTAGCATGGGAATAAACTGCAAAAACCTTTCAACTGGACCTGTAGTAGGCAGTACATAGCGGATTGTAAAAGTAAGTTGATCCATGTGTGAAATATCAGGTGTGGAGTCAACAGAAATTGAGAAGTACTTTGCTGTTTTTACTTCATCTGTTATTGAGGACATAACCTTTTCTGCCATTATTCCAATGACTTCCTCAGAAATGACATGGGACAAGTAGGAAGTATGACCACTACCTTTGTTTGCGTGTTTCTTGATATGTGCTGCCAAGAAACTGTCGTATGTGCTCAGCAGCTCTAGAATCCCAAGATAGTTTCCATTGTGTACTGATCCAATTACTTCATCTTTACCTCGAATGGCTAGCCCGCGTTCGCAAAGTAGCTTTAAAACATCTACACACCTCCTCAATACTGCTTGCCAGTACTCGCATTCACTTTCATATTGTTGTACTAGATTAGAGTCAATACGGGCACCCGCAGTCTTTCGATATATCATTTCGACCATACTTTTCCTGTGCTGATCTGACCTACTGTGAGATTCTATGACATACCTAGCGTTCTTCCAACCATTGAAGCCAGTTGTGAATGAGCTTTCCACCTTTGACATAAGCTTGCAAGCAAAACAATACACTTTACCAGTTGTTTTAGAGTAACAGAGCCATTTAAGATTAATTTCTTGGCCAGATAATGAATGAGTTCGAGTGAATAATGTCTTTGTACAATGACGGGTTCTGTTTAGCTCTTTCACAGCTGACTCTTTGAAGTCACCATCACAGTGTCGACATTCTGCGCTTCCCTTTTTCAACCAATAGTCACACACATTTTCAGTAATTATTTTAGGCCATAATCCAAGATCCGTTTCAAATCCTTGTTCAGTACCGGTATTCATAACTTTCACTTCCTCTTGTGTCTCCTCACTGTCACTGTGTTCAGGTTCAATTGCGCTAACTAACTAGGTTCAGTACTAGTTGTGGCTTCTCCAGTTGTTTCAGGTGTAATTGGTGTCTCTACTGATTCAGATTCAGTTTGACCGGATTCAGTTTGAGTTTGTGATTTTGCAGATTCAGATACTGTTGGATATGTCAACCATTGAGTTATTTTTGGTAGTTTTTTTACTCTTTGGTTTACGTCTGCCTTTTCTTGTCGTTTAACAGAGCCAGCTTTATACTTCCTCCCTTGATCACGACTTGTTGATTTCTCCATTGTGCCTCAGTGCAGCCTCACTGCCTTATCCTGAAACATAAAAACATAAAAAACAAACTATTTACACTTGACCCTCGGTTTAGTATTAATTAATACAGTTTAATTAATTAATTAAATACAGACACTAAACAGTTGTTCGGGTGAAAAAGTCGCTTTATGGGAAAAGTTGCCAGCCCCCACCAGTGGCGACTTTTTCCTTAAATATGTATAAAATGTATTTATTATGAAATCTAAGCTAAACTGACCTAACCTAGCCTAAGTACGTTTCATATAAAAAAATTAATTACATTAATTTAACATTTTTCAACTTATTTATGTTGTTATAAAGCTGACTAAAACTCCCCCATCCACATTTATTGACTGGCGACTTTTTCGAGATACAACTTTTACCATTACTTACCACTAAACACACACACATGTGCACTCCACAGTGGCCTGAATAGAACTAAACTCCCGCCAGCAAAGAGAGTGATACCATAATTATCACTAATCATTAATCAATTGTATTATTTATAGTGGAATCCAACATTATAATTATATGTGAGGGTGTGGGGCCCTCACAGGCGCGGGCCGTAGGCCATGGCCTACTCGGCTCCCCCCTAAATCCGCCACTGGCCAGAAGGGACATTTATGGCCCCCTACCCAGTGGCAGATTTAGGGGGGGGCCGAGTAGGCCATGGCCTACGGCCCCGCGCCTGTGAGGGCCCCGCGCCCTCACATATAATTATAATGTTGGATTCCACTATAAATAACACAATTGATTAATGATTAGTGATAATTATGGTATCACTCTCTTTGCTGGCGGGAGTTTAGTTCTATTCAGGCCGCTGTGGAGTGCACATGTGAGTGTGTTTAGTGGTAAGTATGGTAAAAGTCGTATCTCGAAAAAGTCGCCAGTCAATAAATGGGGATGGGGGAGTTTTAGTCAGCTTTATAATAACATAAATAAGTTGAAAAATGTTAAATTAATGTAATTAATTTTTTTATATGAAACGTACTTAGGCTAGGTTAGGTCAGTTTAGCTTAGATTTCATAATAAATACATTTTATACATATTTAAGGAAAAAGTCGCCACTGGTGGGGGCTGGCGACTTTTCCCATAAAGCGACTTTTTCACCCGAACAACTGTTTAGTGTCTGTATTTAATTAATTAATTAAACTGTATTAATTAATACTAAACCGAGGGTCAAGTGTAAATAGTTTTTTTTTTATGTTTTTATGTTTCAGGATAAGGCAGTGAGGCTGCACTGAGGCACAATGGAGAAATCAACAAGTCGTGATCGTGATCAAGGGAGGAAGTATAAAGCTGGCTCTGTTAAACGACAAGAAAAGGCAGACGTAAACCAAAGAGTAAAAAAACTACCAAAAATAACTCAATGGTTGACATATCCAACAGTATCTGAATCTGCAAAATCACAAACTCAAACTGAATCTGAATCAGTAGAGACACCAATTACGCCTGAAACAACTGGAGAAGCCACAACTAGTACTGAACCTAGTGTAGTTAGCGCAATTGAACCTGAACACAGTGACAGTGAGGAGACACAAGAGGAAGTGAAAGTTATGAATACCGGTACTGAACAAGGATTTGAAACGGATCTTGGATTATGGCCTAAAATAATTACTGAAAATGTGTGTGACTATTGGTTGAAAAAGGGAAGCGCAGAATGTCGACACTGTGATGGTGACTTCAAAGAGTCAGCTGTGAAAGAGCTAAACAGAACCCGTCATTGTACAAAGACATTATTCACTCGAACTCATTCATTATCTGGCCAAGAAATTAATCTTAAATGGCTCTGTTACTCTAAAACAACTGGTAAAGTGTATTGTTTTGCTTGCAAGCTTATGTCAAAGGTGGAAAGCTCATTCACAACTGGCTTCAATGGTTGGAAGAACGCTAGGTATGTCATAGAATCTCACAGTAGGTCAGATCAGCACAGGAAAAGTATGGTCGAAATGATATATCGAAAGACTGCGGGTGCCCGTATTGACTCTAATCTAGTACAACAATATGAAAGTGAATGCGAGTACTGGCAAGCAGTATTGAGGAGGTGTGTAGATGTTTTAAAGCTACTTTGCGAACGCGGGCTAGCCATTCGAGGTAAAGATGAAGTAATTGGATCAGTACACAATGGAAACTATCTTGGGATTCTAGAGCTGCTGAGCACATACGACAGTTTCTTGGCAGCACATATCAAGAAACACGCAAACAAAGGTAGTGGTCATACTTCCTACTTGTCCCATGTCATTTCTGAGGAAGTCATTGGAATAATGGCAGAAAAGGTTATGTCCTCAATAACAGATGAAGTAAAAACAGCAAAGTACTTCTCAATTTCTGTTGACTCCACACCTGATATTTCACACATGGATCAACTTACTTTTACAATCCGCTATGTACTGCCTACTACAGGTCCAGTTGAAAGGTTTTTGCAGTTTATTCCCATGCTAAGCCACACTGGCAGAGATATTGCTACAACTGTTCTTGATTTTCTTAAAGAGAAGAACATTCCAGTTATCGACTGCCGAGGACAGTCCTATGACAATGCCAGCAACATGTCTGGTAAATATCTGGGGACCCAACAGATAATCAAGAATGAGTGTAGTGAAGCTGAGTACATACCATGTATGGCTCATTCCTTAAACTTGGTGGCTAAGTGTGCTGCAGAAAGCTGTCCTGCTGCAGTGTCATTGTTTGCTCTGGTACAAAATATGTACTCCTTTCTTGTTGCATCTACTTATCGTTGGAGGAGACACCGTGAGGTACTAGAGACTAATAAAGATAAGAAGTTGAAAGTTGATAAAATACTTTCAGACACTCGTTGGTCAGCATGAGCAGATGCTGTAGCTGCTCTCAGTAGAGCACACAAAGAAAACATCATTGTTCTGGAAGAGTTATTCTCAGATCAGAATCAGCCAGCTGAAACAAGAGCTGAAGCAAGTGGTCTTCTCAAAGGTTTGAAAAAACTTGAAACAGTGATTCTTCTTGAAGTTTGGGATACAGTATTGGAAAGGTTTCAGAGTAGCAGTATCCAGCTGCAAAAATCTGGGCTCTCCCTCAACACAGCTGTCACACTGCTAGAGTCTCTTTTACAATTTGCTAAAGACCTGAGATCCCAGTTCGATGACTTTGAAGCAAAAGCTATGGCTAAGTGTGATCCCTGTGATGTGACGAGTAATGATGCATACTACGCCGACACGCAGCGTATTAGGAAGCGCAAGCGTCACCACGATGAACTAGACTCCGCGGAGGATGTTATGCTGACAGGGAGAGACAAGTTTAGAGTGACTGCATTCTTGCCCATCATTGACAAGCTCTGTGCTGCCCTACAACAACGCATTGCTGCTTACAGCGACCTTCGAGAGAAATTTGGGTTTTTATCAGAAATCTCAAACAAAACGAACACTGAGCTTAAAGCATCTGCTGAAAAGCTTGTGTCTTCATATCCTAAGGACTTGGAGGCTGGATTGGAGTCGGAGCTTTTGCAGTTTGCACACCTTATGAAATCCATTCCAAGAGATTCACCTGAAAGTGCTCCTTCATCAGGTGGTGCAAAGGCTGCAAAAAGTCCTGAACTAGAAATGTATGAGATAATTCACAGACATGACATGGTAGAAACATTTGCTAATGTTGAAATTGTATTACGACTCTATCTCTGCATGTTTGTCACAAACTGCACTGGGGAGCGATCATTCTCCAAGATGAAACTAGTCAAGAATTATCTAAGAAACACCATGGGGCAGGACCGTTTGTCTTCACTCACCCTGTTGAGCATTGAGCATGAGAAATTAAGGGTGCTTGATTTTACTGATGTCATCAAACAGTTTGCAAGTAAGAAGGCTAGAAAAAAATCTTTTTTGACTGAGAAATAGTTAAGTGTACCGTACAAATTGCCTGCAATAAACAAAACCCACTCATTGCATCATTTGCATGTCAGTCAAGTGGTATTCTCTTTAGTTAATGGTGTATTATTATAGTTATTTTTTGTTAATGGTGTATTATTATAGTTATTTTTTATTGTTCAGCTTCAAAAAAACAAATGTGTAATGTTCAACTATGAAATGGTCATTTGGCTAATTAATTATCAATAAATTGAATATTGTTTAAAAAGTAAATTTATTTTAACGCTTCGCTCGCCCATTGATTTGAGGGCCCCGTAAGGTCACCACTGGGGGATGGGGGTGTAAATCTTCATTTCAGTAATTAAGCTAGCTTTGCGTAGTTTGGGGCCCTGCACTCCAACCGGCCTAGGGCCCCGCGCACCTTAAATCCGCCACTGCCCCTACCTAGGGGACTGAGGCTCTCAAAGTTGATGCCCCTTTTTTTTTTTATCTTTTCTTAATTTTGTAAAGATTATATAGTGTGTAAGATGCATATACAGTATATATATATGTAATGAGGAATAGGGAGAGAAGTGTGTGTGACTATAATAACAATACTCGTAGAATAAAGCCAATGAGCAGTGTATCTTATCGATATTTCTATAAAGGCTATTGATTTAGATGTAGGTTGTGTAATCATTGATGTACCAACTATGGTTTTAATTTTTGCTCTCATATTAAATTATTTTTTGTTTTGTAGGTCTATTTAACATCTAAACAGTTGGCATAGAATGAAATTTCAGTAAAAGAAGCAAGGCCTTTAAAAAAGTAGATATAATGGTAAAAAAAAGCATTAATTGAAGAAAATAAAACCCATTTTTTTCTTTTATAAAATTTTGAGAAAATATGGGTAGGTAAAAAAAAAAAGAAAAAAAAAATTTGTCCAACCCCGGGTAGCAGCCCAATATAAGCTAATGTAATTTTCAGACTGAACACAGTTTCTCTTTCAATTGCAGGTTCTTGTTTTACCAGAAGTAGAAAAACATTACATGCTTTGCATTCACAACCTTGTTTAATGATTACAGATGATGAAAGGATTTGAAAGAGTGTTTCTCCATGCAAGGAAGAGTTGGTTCACCAGGCTAAAATATTCCCAGATTGTTAAATCTACTGGATTTTAAGTTTTAGTTCTTGGCCTACTAGGCTGGGTCTACCTCTTGGATCAGATCTTAAATCATGTGGGCATACATACAAAAATTGAGCTCAGCATGCATTTTACTTAAAAATAATTTTTTTTTTACAAATTTCCACAGTAGACATGGTAAGTGCCTAGAATTTTGTAAGCAGGGTTGCAATTTGTTGACTTGATACCAACCAAATTGGATTAAAATTAAAAAAAATTTTTTATTTTCAACTTTCCTTATTTTTTTAGCATTACTTAAAAATAATTTTTTAAGTAATAGAGCAAAATAGGTACGTACCATATTAAGTATTCTTGTTTAAAAAATAAAGGATAATTGCAGTGTACCCTTTGAAGGTTAATTCACTTTTTTTTTCTAATTGTTGATCCACCTTTATTTAAAGTTGGATCTTTTGGTGAGATGCCTGCATAGACATAATGAAATGCTTGAAAATGAAAAGGCTCTAAGAACTAGCCAAAAGGTTTTTTCCTCTGCTTAAGACTCAGTTAAGAGCAATTGAACATAACTGTTTAAATAACTCAGTTTCATCACTTATTTAAACTTTTTTGTTTTATCAGGGCTATGGAGTTATCAGTACTTTTCTAGTCAAGAAGGCAGAAGTAAGACCAACATAACAAAGTTATCCAATTCAGATGAAGAGTTGTCAGTGCAGAATGAAAAAATGAAAAAAGTAAAATTATTTGAGGGCAAAAGACTTTTTGCTTTGGCTAAGCCAGAGGCTTGGACATTAGCTGGTAAGGAATTTCTTTTCTCATTTTTGTGTATGAAATTTAAGCTGTGCTAAATTAGCCAATTAGTGTGTTTTGAAAACTTACAATTTAAAGGATTTGTTTTTATGCCTGTTTGGTTGATTAATTGGACTCAGACATTGGTCATTTAATTTATGGAAGTTATAACATTATTTTACACAACATTTGGAAAACATGAAGCCACTTGGGCCTATCAAGGTCATCCAAGTCATAAGCTATATTTCATAATAAAATTTCACAAAACATCAATCTTAAGTTAGCTAATTAACATAAGACTATTTACAGGGTTACCAAAGTAGCCTACATAACTTAAGCTCAAATATACATTATTTACACAGTTTTTATACTCTTTATTCATGAAAGTGTATCCAACTTTTTCTTAGAACTAACTATAAGAAGCTACTGTTTACTTACATCATATCATATATATGGCTAGTCATTCCAAAAATCTACTATTTACTCTATGATTAAAAATGTGTTTTTGTAGATCCAGCATACAAGTCTGTTTTCTAATTTTATTATTATGCCCTCAAGTTTCCCATCATACTCTAATAAGAAAAACTGTATCATATCTTCTCTCAAACAATGTGTCTCTGAACTAAACATGCATCAACCTTCCTTTATCCAAAGATGATGTTAGGCAAGTAATTAATACAATGAAACCACATGAAGCTGCTTATAAAAAAACTATAGGGTTATGGTTTATTGCCATCACCCTCATCCATTGGGAATTTCCAGCAGATATTGATGCTCAGATAATGGCAAAATCCCTACATTTTTTTGTTAAAAAGTTATGTTTGTGGAGCTCTTCAAAAGACCTTAAGTAGTGTTTTTTGGTTAATAACTGTTTAAATTATATGCCTTTGGTATTTAGCACTGCCTAATGGTAAAGGAAATTACCATACCTCATTATTTCATTGGCCTCACTTCTGGTTGTAGGGTGCGTGGCTCTTTTGATATATGCAATGAGTTTATTTGGTTTAATTAATATAGGCATTCACTACCCTTAAATACCTGAAGGAATAGGCTTATCCTTTTGAGTTATTAGTTTTAGATTATGAAGTATTCACTCAGAACTTATTGGAAGATTAAATACATCTCCCTTGCTTAAAGCATTGCTGTAACTAAGCAGTTCTGAGATGAGCTAATATAAAATTCCTTTTGGTTCATTCCATGACAAATCATGCAAAAAAAAAAAAAAAAAAAAGTGCGCCATATCCTCATAGATTTTGCTTAAATTTGGTTTATAGAATGGTCTATGCTAGTAAGTACCAAATTTCAAATATTAGCTAAGTCGGAGTTATGGTTCAAAAGTTATGCTCCCCCCTTTTTTGATGGGGGGAGGATGAAAACTGGAAATTTTCAAACCACCATACTCAGTCCCTAATTGACAGAACCAGGGTTGTGGAGTCGGTCCAAAATTTTCCGACTCCGATTCCACACATTGTAAAAATTCGACTCCGACTCCACACATTGTAAAAAATCTAAAAATCTGACTCCGACTCCTCACATTTTAAATATACGACTCCGACTCCTCTAGTGTTTCACTCTATAATTATCATAATAATAAGACATTTCATCACCACCACACTAAGTGTGAAATTTTATATTTTATATTTTATATTTAAATAAATATTAATTGTATATTCTGAAAATGTAAAAAAAAATATAAAAAAACTTAATCTAGGGGCTATCAATGAATAAGGTTTATTGACCAAAAAACTAAATAAACTAAATAACCTAAATGTTAGTATTTAGGATTTAGAAATTAAGGGTGACACAGGACACAGAAATTGGAGTCGGAGTCGGAAGTTTTTTACCGACTCCGACTCCGCCCTGAAACGTGCGACTCCACGACTCCGACTCTCCGACTCCACAACCCTGCATAGAACAGTGATTTAAAGTGTGTGTAAAAGGTAATTGCACACAACAAATTAGTATAAGCAGAGAAAATGGCTAAAATTAACAGAAAAAAAATTACGACACTTTATTCCATTTGAAGGGTCCTGCTCCTGCACCCCCTAAATTACAGATTTTTTAAAATTTTCATATGTATAAAAAATGAGTTTCAACCTTATTCTATCAGTATATGAAAAGAAATATATGTGTATTTGCATATAAAATAAGTATTTACAGATTTGAAAATGACTACTTTCACTTGAGAGAGAATAATTTCTAGTACCTACCATAAAATATCTTCCCCCATTTGATTTTTGGGTAAATTGGTTGAACAAAAAATCCCATGTGGACATTAAAAAAGTGGCAATCCTACCCAGGATAACTATTGCCTAACTAGAGGGATCTTTATTTTGTTTTCTCTGATGCGCAAAGCATTCACTGTGTTTTCATTTAATGTACAGGGTGTACATAAAGTCAGGATCTATTTTTATGAAGCACTTGGAAATTATATGGAATTCAATCATAAAATGATAAAGTGGTAACATTTATTAAATAATTAAGAGTAGGATTCGATGTGATGCCCATCAGTATCCCTGCACAGCTCAAATCGTTCCACAGCATTTCTAAACACATTCTGGAGCATTTGCGGGGTTATGCTATCTGCAGCAGTTCGTGTACGTAAGTTTCCAAGACTCGTAATCTTCGTCTGATAGACGTGTGATTTGATAAAGCCCCATGCAAAGAAATCTAAAGGGGTTAAATCTGGTGATCTCACTGGCCAAGGTCTGTTGCTTCTGCGTCCAATCCAGCGATTTGGAAAACGTCCATTTAGATAATCCTGAACAATTTTGGCATAGTGACAAGGACTCGCATGACTCCAGATTTGAAAAAATTTACTGGAGCACAGCTCTGAATTTACTTTTTTTCCCCTTACACCACTAGATAGGTTAATGATAGTAAACTCTTGAATTGACGACATACCAATTACAAATTGTTTTAGCTAAACATAATAATACAATAATGTACAGTTTATAACTCACCTTAAGTTTATTTATTCATTGCAGCAGCAATGTATTGATTTACACTTGCTTAAATGGGCTATTGAAATGTCAAATTTGTTGCTTTTTGCTTTATTAGATTTGGATGCAACACGAACTTGAAGGCATATTTTGACTCTTCTCTCTATTAACCACAACAGCTTGGTGAGTTTCTTTTGTTAGGCGCAAAATTGCATTCAATGTCTTCTGGATTTAGGAATTTTCAAATTCCTCTAAAGCAGTTTTGTTAGTCTGATGCGCAGATTCCTCACTTACCTTTTGTTTCTTAGGTGGAGGAGAAGCACTTTCTTCAGTCTGTGAAACATCTAGTGAAAAAGTTTCATTTTCTAGATTAGCAGTTGATGAAGTTGGTTCATTTTTCTGAGGTCTAGCACTAGCACATTTTGTGAACAAACTAAATGACTGCTTTGCCGTATCTCTTTGCTGCACTTCATCCTGGTATTTCTTTACTGCAATATCTAAGCTGTGGGCCCAAACTCTGGGACCTCTTGTATTGTAACAAATATTTTTTTTGGAATTAAAATGTTCCTCCCAGTTTTGCTTCTTTGAATATTTGTTCTTGCATTGACCACAAAAGTAACCCCTTTTAACACCCTCACTTTTCTCTCCAACTTCATCAATATTAGGATCCATTATTGATTATTGACTACCTGAAAAAATACAAAATAAGTAAAAGTTAGTAAATATAGTACAATGAAAGTAAGTAAAAGTACGTGCTTTAAACTTAGTAAAAGTAAGGAAGAGTACCGTAAGTAAAAGTAGGTAAGTTAAAGTAAGTAAAAGTAAGTTTAAACTTAACTAAACTTTTCAATTCTAGAGTCATGGTGGATTACTTAAAACCGCACAAGTAATTATCTGGCCAATTTATCAAACCTGGCTAAGATCAATGGAACATAGTCCAATCCTGATAATTTTATATTAAAAAAATATACGTTTTAATAAAATTTTAATTATCAAAACATTGAAGCTTAACAAAAAATAAAAATAATTGTTAAATATGGAATTACCAACTAAACTTAAAATAACTAAATTTGTAATTTAAAAAAATTGGTTTGTACAAGAACGTATACACAAAAAAATTGCATAACATCAAGCAGATGAACAAAACCCAAACCCAAATTTACTTTTTCTCATGATCAAATTTACTGGAGCAATGTTCCCAAGATCCCAGGAATCTGGAGTCATGACAAGGAGCACCATCATGTTGATAGACAACGGTACTAACAATCCTATCCCCAATCAGCTGAGGTTCAAGGAATTGCTGCAACATGTCCAGATAAATAAGCCCTGTAACTGTAGCTTCAGCAAAGAAAAAAGGACCATAAACCTTAGATTTTGTTAAACTCATCCAGACATTAACTTTAGGTGAGTTTCTTTCCCAATTTTGGACGAAATTATTCAGTCTTTCATCTGCCCAAATTCGACAGTTATGGCAATTTACTTTTCCACACGTATGGAAAGTGGCTTCATCACTAAAGATAATGTTGTCCATTAAATTATCACTCCAGATTTGTTCTACGAGATCAGCACACACAGCACTTCGTCGAGGGAAATCTTCCTCATGTAAAACCTGCAAATGATAGCTTTTCTTCTGCAAATTAACTTTCAGAATTTTGTGCACAGATGACGTCGGGAGGCTGAGTCTGTGTGATGCAGCACGAACGGACGTACGTGGCTCCTCAGTGATAATTCCGCATACTGCATTCATGGTAAGATCTGACATACACGTTGTCCTGATCTTGCTTCATCATTTACAGATCCTGTTCATTTAAATTTGTTCACCAATTTTCGTATTGTCTTGTCTATTGGCCCCGGCTTATGAAATCTCCTTCTAAACTTCTGTGTATATATTTTTTTATTTTGAACAGATTTATGTACTTACTTCGTAGCCCCGGGTTCTCTTATGCGAACCCGGTGGCACTCAGGTATCCCGCAACCACCGTGGGACGGGTCCATAGGTCTCGTAGAGAGGTAATGTTGGAGTTGTGTCTTTGTTGAGAGAGAGTGTGGCAGTGTAAGAGTAGGTGTTCTGTGTCCTCAGGGTGGAGGTGGCATTTTTGATAGGTGGAGGTGTCAGCTAGGTGGAGTCTGTGTCTGTATTGTTGGAGGGAGGGGTGGTGGCCTGAACGGAGCCTGGCCAGAGTAACTTGTTTTCCTTGGGAGGGTTTGTTCGCTCTGATGGACTACAGGGGGAGTATCGTGAAGGACAGTGTTGTGTGGTTGGTCGAGTAGGTATTTCCGGGTGAATTCTGTGTGGAGATGTTTAATGGGGTTGATGTTTAGGGGAGGGGGGGGATATTGTTCAGTAGCTGTGAATAGTGAGCAGCAGGAGTACGTTTTTTGTTGCGGGGTGGGGGATTGTGTAATGTGAGATGGTGACAGGGGTGGTCTGGGGCCAGTGCTCTGGAGAAGAATTGAGTCCCTGTCATGTTCATGTGGTGTTCGATGGGGAGTATTTTCGTATCTGCATGTAGATGTGGGATGGGTGTGGTTCGGAGGCAGCCAGTAATGCTTCTGAGACCTTGTTTTGTGTGGTCTGTATCTTTTTCTGGTTTGTGTGGGAGATGGACGGGGACCAGGGGGGGCAGCGTAAGTTAGGGTAGTACGTACAAACTGTTTGTATAGGATACTAAGGGATTCCTTCTGCTGACCAAATGTTGTGGAGGTGAGTGTTCTGAGAGCGTTGAGTTTTTTTGTTGCTTTGGAGCAAATGTTTGATATGTGAGGGGAAAAGGACATGTGTGTGTCTAGGGTGAGGCGAGGATTGTTGGGGTTTTGTTTAGAGGTAGGGATGTCCCATGAGGGTGACTCTCGGGTGTGCTTGGGA
>JAJOZX010007024.1:0-227500 GCA_023014485.1 Bathynomus jamesi
TATGCGAATGTCATTTGTTTTTGTCCAAGCGACATCTGGTGGCAACTTTGTTCAACACCCGACTGTTTATGTTTTCTGTTAGTTGGGTGACTTGCGTCATCGTGGCTCATGGAAGGTGTAGTTGCTGTGGAATTTAGGCTCGTAAAAAGTGTAATTTACTGTGCAATTATGTTAAAAGTGTTCTATTAATATATTATTATATATAGGCATAAAATATAGCCTATAGGTCCGTATTCATAATAAATTAATTCTAAACATATTTTATTTACAGATTGAATTTTTTAATAATGAGTGCAATTTTACAACTTCAACAGCTCCCAAGGGAACCAAATATTCTAGGTTGTCACCAGAACAGTATCAATATATTTAGATAACAATGTTGGTAATAAGGATCAATCTGTGCTATTGAACGGAAAATATTTTCAAATTGTCGAAAAAACTGGAAAAAGTATCAAAGTTATTTGTAGGCAGTGTACAAAGAAAACTACAATTCTGTCTGCTGGCCTCGACTCAACAAGCAATCTTCTGAGGCACCTCAGGGTTAGTACTACTTAGTAACTAAGTAGTAAGTAGCAACATTAACATAATGGTTCAAGTCATATTTTAAGTGACTGGTGCCATACAAGACTAATGCTACATTTACATAGACGTCCATTTGAATATATTGTGCACTTCAGATATTAATAGATTATGGACTAGTAACTACATTAAAAACTGCCGATATCCAACTATAATAAAACGCCAGGTGTATCTGTCTTTCTCTCTGTCTGATCCATGTCTGTAATTTCTCCTATTTAGTTACTGAAGGACGAAATTCGGCTTTCAATTTAACATAGGATAAAAATGCACTGATCATGGTGAAAATAATTTTAGTTAAAG
This sequence comes from Bathynomus jamesi, assembly GCA_023014485.1. NCBI lineage: Eukaryota > Metazoa > Arthropoda > Malacostraca > Isopoda > Cirolanidae > Bathynomus > Bathynomus jamesi. The sequence continues at coordinate 880 of JAJOZX010007024.1, forward strand.
ATAACAAAATTTTAGAATCTTGTTAAGTATTAATTTCAACTAGAAGTTGATACTCTGATAAATATTATACAGGGTGTTCAAGAGTCTCTCCGCATGATAATAATTTATTTTCTTGTGCAGAAACTACATTCGGATCTTTTGGGTGAATATGAATCGGAGAAGAAATCTCACAAGCGTCCAGCTAAAGAAGAAGATGCCAGCGGCAGCAATGCTGGCCCTGCCAAAATTGCCAAGCAGTCAACACTAAGCATGTTCCACATTTCCAAGCAAAAACCAGGACCACCAATATGCAAGGATATCCTTGAAAGAAGAATCTCTCGCTTGTGGCTAATGGGCTCCTACCATTGAGCCTAGTTGAACTACATGAATTTAAGGATCTTCTTTCATGTTAGTATAACTCAAATATTTTGCTATTTTTTCCATAGCTAATATCTGATTAAAATAATTAATCATATTATTTGTATGAACATTAGACTATCGCTAGCCTAGCTAAATTTTTGATATTTTTCCATAGCTAATCTATTGTATTTGTTTTAATTTTTAAATATTTTTTTCAGAGTCAACCCGGCTGTTCAGGTGCCATCTAGACGCACCCTGGCTAGATCTCTTGCAACAACAACCAGTACAATGAAGGAAGACATACAAGCAAAACTGGCAGCAGTTGACCATGTGTGTGTTACATGCGACATATGGTCAACTAATCACCGCAGTTTCATGGGAGTCACTGCGCATTGGGTATGCTATTGATTTAGTGTATTATTTTTATATAATTGATAAATTGACCATTGGTGATAGACTGATAGTCTGATAGACTTATAGTATAATCTTTTCAATTATTCGACATGTGTTCCTCATTCATTAATTTAGTGAGTCTTCATTTTGCTGTGATTCACAGTAATTTCACACTAATTCACTGATTCTGTCATCTGTCATTGTGTCTGATTCACAGCAAAATGTGGAAGAGTCCATATTCACAGGCTGTGAATATGGACTCTTCCACATTTTGCTCTTATGGGATGGGTCACTGATGTGGTGGTATGGTAGGCGACTCATCGCTGAATTGCCTCCTTTATATCACATAGTTCTTCTCTTCAATGTTTGGTGGCGCAGTTTAGCTGGTGCGTGTCTAACCAATTTATTAAATTAAGCTTAAAAAATGTTCATACAAACATTGATTTTATATTCTTACATTACAGATCAATGATGACTTGTCGCGAGGATCAGCTGCACTGGCATGCCGAAGATTCCGTGGAACACATAGCTTTGATAAAATTGCTGGAATATTGGACAGGATCAACTCGGAGCATGGTTTATCTTATAGAAAAGTTGTATCTACAGTCACCGACAATGCATCGAACATGGTGAAATGCTTTAAAGAGTTCGGTGTTCGTGTTCAGAATCGTACTGACGACATTGATGAAGATGATGCAGATGAATGATGATGAAAAGATTCAGATGAAGAGGTTATCATCAGCAACTTTCCTGAACATTCAGGAGAGCATGGAGAGGAGTCAGTGAAACTATCATCCCATATTCGATGTGCCTCCCACACATTGAACTTGGTAGCAACAACTGATGCAGATAAAGGACTGAATTCACCTGGACTAAAGAAGATAAAGCATTCTGCAATGGGAAAATGTTCGGCGCTGTGGAATGCTGCTGGTAAACCAAGTCAGCAGAAAAAATACAGGAAATAACTGGCGTCCAATTTAGGTACCAATGCGTCACCCGATGGAACTCAATGTACGACTCATTAAGCCAAATATATAAACATAAGAACGACGTGAATGTAGCTCTTGAAGAACTGAATCTACCCATCCTCAAAGACAATGAATTGGAATTTATTTCAGAATATTTGTCTGTTCTAAACTAATTGCAGCAGCCCTCAACAAATTACAGGCAGAGAAAGAATGCTACTACGGTTGTCTTCTTCCAACAGTCCTAGTGACTCAAGATGCCCTCGCAAGATTGGAGCCTATCCAACCAAACGACCTGCGCTTGAGACACTGCATGCCATTACTGGCAGCAGTCGTCTCTGGCTTCAATGCCAGATTTGATCATTTTTTGTCGTTGAGCCCCGAGGTAACTGATGCCGTTTTGGCCTCAGTATCTCATCCGTATTTCAAACTTAGATAGATATCATTGTTGCAAGGGCCTAATTTCGGCGATCATGAAGCATCAAGTCTCAAGTAAAAGACAAGCTGCAAATGGCTGTAAGAAATTGTAATTCTGACAGCAGTGGTAATAGTTCGGTGAACTCAGACTCATCATCTGAAGACGATTTCTTCAGAACTATGGATGGCTCATTCTCTGCTCCTAACAACAAGGAAGACTTGGAAGTCCTCAATTATTTGCAGGACACCAGTAAGCACTCGACTCTTTAGATAGGTATCCTGCTATAAAGAAGATCTTCAGAGGTATAACACCACGCTACCTTCCTCTGCACCAGTGGAACGGTTGTTTTCGTTTGCTGGCATGGTTCATAGCCCCAAACGAAGTCGTCTCTCGGATGGTAACTTTGAACAATTGGTTTTGCTGAAAGCAAATGTTTACAGCGGTTGAACATTAAATTAACACTCTTAACTTGCGGTTTTTACCTTATATTGTCAGTAATTGCGTACTGCAGTAAAACTGTAAAATTAAATTCTATGTAAAAAATGTTTACTTATATATGCTGACCATTCATTGATATGGGTTATGGACCTGGTGAAATGAGAATTGAGAAAAATAGAACTAAAAACTATATGTAGGTCATTTAATAGTTTTTTCTTTGCTGATAAGTTATGATAATACTAAGTTTTAAGTTTACCACCTGAAAAACTGAAAGGGGAATCGTCAATCCCCGTGGTTTAGATCAGGTGACATGGGTAGGATGCGATACTTGTATTGCCTCAGCCCTCAGGGGAGTATTAGGAGTGATACTTTTCAGGAGTGATTAACAAAATAATTTGTTTTTGTTTACTCTACAAGAGTACAACTTTTTTCAATTCATATAAAAGTGATCTTAAAAAGTGATCTTGAAAAGTGATCTTCAAGATCACGATCTTGATCTGGATCTTCAAGATCACATTTTTCTGGTGATCTGATCTTGATCTTCAAGATCACATTTTTCTGGTGATCTGATCTTGATCTTCAAGATCACCAAAGTTGGTGATCTTGCCCATCTCTGGCTAGGAGCGCTGTAGTAGCTGTTCAGTTAAGATGGCGTCTGTGACAGAGAAGGCACAATGTGTTGTGTGGCTTGCAGAAACAAAATCTCCTGTCAGTGTTCAGCGAAGGTTCAGAACAAAGTATGGAAAGAATCCACCTGATGTGAAGTTAATTAAGTCGTGGATGAAAAAATTCATGGAAACTGGAAACGTGGAAAAGGGGAAGAGCAGTGGTAGACCATCAGTTTCCGATGGGACGGTGGAAAACATTCAACTGTCATCTTGCAACAAGATGGGGCACCCCCTCATTGGGCGCATGTTGTTCGTGAAACTCTCGACGCAACATTTCCATATCGATGGATTGGCAGGGACGGGCTAATCCCATGGCCCCCAAGATCACTAGACATTACCCCGCTGGATTTCTTTCTCTGGGGTCATGTTAAAGATTTGGTTTATGCAACAGTTGTTCCAGATATCAGGACATTGCGAGAACGCATTACGGATGCAATTGCAACAGTTAACCCACAAATGTTGGAAAATGTGTGCTGTGAGTGTGAATACCGTTTAGACATTTTACGTGCCACTAGGGGTGCACATGTGGAAGCTTATTAAGTTCATTGACTATGTATCAAAACTTTGTATGTTTATCTACTTATGATTAAAACTGTGTTTGAATACGAGTGTTTATTTAAAAGTTATAGCATGCTTTAATCAGGGTAATTATTTATGAACACCCTATATATATTCAGTGATATATATAACCTTGCGTTAAATCTATATGATGTGGTTTAAATGAAAACAAGCTAAAAATAAAGGTATAATTCATACCATAAAAATAAAGAAATAAACCACGTCATATAACACAGTAATAATAGCAATTCCAGAGAGGGCAAGATTTAATTCCGCGTGCAGTAAATTAATAACCCGTCAGGTCGATGCTTGAAGAGTCAGTTCCATTATGAAACCTCCGCGCAGAGAGGCTTCGTAAGTGTTATTCTTCAAGCGGAACAGGAATGCCATGAATCTCGTTCAACCTTTTATTCAGCCACAAAAGTCACTGGTTTAGAATTCAAACAAACTTTAACACTTTCAGATACAGAGCAAGAAGGACAACCTTTCATCGCCGGTCACAACCAATAATAGAATACCCACACATTCGCCATTCATACTTCGCGCTCTCACGCACACAAAACAAAAGACAATTGCATATCCAAGACATACTCGCTTGCACTCAAGCTTGTTCTGCTACAATAGTAAGATATATATATATCATGGGCGGATCCAGGGGGAGATAGGGGCACGTGCCCCCCTAGGCTAGATCCCCCAAAGGAGACCAAGTCGAAATTTTACTGAAGTCCATAAAACGCTTTACACCATTTTAACAAAATTGCCAATAAAATCTACAATTTTCAAGCATCTACGATAAATTTTATGCTATTATGCTCAGTAGATATTTGTCCCTCCTAAAATATCGTTTTCTATTAGTGTCATGTATATACCTAATATACCGATTTTTCCTTTCTCTAATCTGGCAACACTGTGTAGCAGCACTAGCAGAGAGACCGTGGCACTGAGGGTACGCTATCTGTTCGCATTTTTATGAATGTATTGTATATGTATGCATTATAATATACCGTATTTTCCGGCATATAAGGCGCACGAGCATATAAGACGCACCCCAATTTTGGCAGGCATATTCTTGAAAAAAAATAAAAGGTCATCTTCTGTGCCATCAAGGGCATTGCTAATGCCACACTTCTTAAAAGACCGTACAACTGTCTCCGTTTTAACTTCATTCCAAGCATTTTTGACGCACTGGCAAACCTGAGCTATTGTAGGCCTCTTGATCCGACCTATTGGTGTTAGTTCATGCTGTGGGAGCGTCATCCATTTGTTCCATTCTTCACGCATGTACCCCTTAAAAGGTTTGTTTATCGACACATCTAGGGGTTGCAATTGACCTGTTAATCACCAGGTATTACAGCTAGTTTTGTTTTTAATCTGTTTACTCTACTCTTAGTGGCCTTTGTTATGTGAGACCGGAACTGGTCCCACACGAGAAGCGACGTCTTTTTTAGGAGTCCACCAAGACGCCGTGACCACACCTTTTCTAGCCACAGCTTTACGCCATCCTCATCCATGCGCACAGCGCAGCTGAAAGTGGTGGGACCTTGCGCAGCCTAGCCTGTTGTCTGCCCCACCAACCACCAAAACAAACATGGCTGCCTGTTGTTTACAGTAATAATGTCAACGAGTTGTATAAAATAGACAACATGCACAAACGAGTGGTTTGTCGGACAAGGGCTAATGACCCTCATACTTTACGATTATTCACAACTGTTGAAGCTGGTTTGCTTATTACGTAATCTATAAATTATAATTTATAATAGTTACTAATCACTCTAAAGTAATCTGGGAACCAGTTTTGTAGGGGAGGTGTTTGGAGTTCAGTTTATCGATACCGCAGCACCGAAACCACCACTTGCCGGTAACCAAAAGCCTACCCATGACCCTGACCTTGAGCATATAAGGCGCGGGGTGATTTTCTGAGACTTTTTGGGGGAAAAATACCGCGCCTTATATGCCGGAAAATACGGTAATTTAAATGTGGATCACCCTCTTAGAGGACTGCGAGTTTTTAGTACCTTTTAGCTCACGGACAGGAACAGGAAGCCTGTTTCCTATTGCTACCTCATAGTATGGTGAGTGAAGCGTATGGTATATAAAAAAAGTAGATAAAATTAAATACTCGTCATGATGTCTCTTTGGTGCCCCCCCTAGACTACCCTCCCTGGATCGGCCCCAGTATATATATATAATATATACACACACACACACACACACACACACACACACTATATATATATATATATATATATATATATATATATATATATATATATCCTGGCTTTGAGTGATCAGAGAGCAATTAGTTGACATATTTAGTAAGTGATATATTTCAGATTAAACAGGACACTTATAAACATACACAGCGACACAGCATTAGTTATTTAATTAATAATGATTATTGTCTATATTCTTATCGAGTTCCATAACGCCTATAAAATTATTTAATGAGAACCTTTTATTGAAATTGACGTAGCCATTATGATTTAAAGCTAATTTACACAATTAAAGTTAAATACAATAGTTCAAATAAACTAAAGTCATATTCGAGACACTCCCGATGAATTCCACTCTAAGAAGCAATCTAATATGTCATATTCCTGGAGATCTTCCTAGCCCTCCAGCTACAAAGACGAAGAAGAGATGACTGTTATTTCAATTAATAATAATTTAATAATCAGACTTTAGCGTAGAAGGCTGTGTTCTGCGGATACATTATACAGCTTGCAATACGTGGGATACTTAAACCCTGATTTAGTGACCTTACAAGAAGCCATTCTACAATATATATATATATATAATATATATATATTATATATATATCGTAAAGAACGACGACGCTTGTATAGGAGAACATTCCGCGCAAGATGAGAAGAGAGAACGAACAAATGAAAAAATGAGGTAACCACCCGGGAATCGAACCCGGGATCTTCCGATTGCCGGTCAGATATGATAACCACTACACCATGGTCCTCACTCGATCAGAAGTCGTAATTCCTCTACATACGCATGCCGTACCTATATATATACATTTCAATGTATATATAGGTACGGCATACGGGAGGTGCCCCTCTCGGGGCATTGGTTTCTGCGCGTATGTAGAGGAATTACGACTTCTGATCGAGTGAGGACCATGGTGTAGTGGTTATCATATCTGACCGGCAATCGGAAGATCCCGGGTTCGATTCCCGGGTGGTTACCTCATTTTTTCATTTGTTCGTTCTCTTTTCTCATCTTGCGCGGAATGTTCTCCTATACAAGCGTCGTTCTTTACGTTATTTATACTGCGTGTTTTTTGCAGTTGAAATGTGTGTGTGTATATATATATATACTGTATATGATATTTAGTGTGTGTGTGTGGAGAGAGTAGAGTGGTGTGGTATCTGTATATGGTTGCAAATTCTCAAATCAATGTAATTAATATTATCATTATTATTAACATTACTATCGAATAAGTATTTAAAATATGCGTACGACGTAGCGAGTCTGCATATCTCAGTGTTCTTCTCATTCACGGTTGCAGATGATGGAGTGAACCATAATATTTTATTTAAAGACTTATGGACAGGTGAGATTCTTTGTATATATTGAGTTATTGAAATTTTGGTATACCCTACTGTCTTTTACATCTAGTTTGAGTAATGGTGTCCGGGTGTTTTGGTTCCCCTTTCTTGGTGAGGCCAGGTTTTCTGCTCCTACTTTTGCTGCTTAATGTGTATACTGATAAGTTTAATGTTTCACTTAATATATAATATTAGGTGGGGGAGATGATCATATATATCAGGAGCTGAGTTGGCAAGATTACTCTGTGTAATCGATTACATTTGTAATGATTACATATTATTCCAGTAATCGTAATCGTAATCGTGCTTTTCAGCGAAGTATGTAATCGTAATCGTGGCGGTTAACCGGAGGAAAAATCAATTACATGGATATTTTTATATTTTATTTCATGCCAAAGACGACCCAGCAAAATGTGCTTGAAGATGACGTTGACAATTATAATTCGAGCCCTCTGGAATACTGGCGTCGTTACAAGAACTGCCCCCTGAAAGACTTAGCGCGCCAGTATCTTGGAGTTACAGCGACTTCCGCTCCTTCTAAACGTGTTTTCTTCATCGCGGGAAGCTTCTACCGGGACAGGCGGGCGGACTTGGGTGTTTAAAACTTCCGTGCATTGTTGATGATCAAATGCAACGTCGAAGTGTTCTCGAAGATGGGACACGTGAAATCGAATCAATAAACGAATCAAGGCATTCTGTAAGGCAAAAGAATTCAGATTTTTTCACGATCTACATTGAATTTTCGATACAGTTCAGTCTGTGATCAGCTTCCTTCACCATCACCGCACGTAATCAAAGAAGTAATCGTAATCGTTACATCAGCGATCCGTTGTAATCGTAATCATAATCGTCATTTCGGCGGTCCGCTGTAATCGTAATCATAATCGTAACCACAGATTTTTCAAAAATGAGTAATCTTTCCAACTCTGATCAGAAGATGATTGATGCATGATAGATAACATTGCTCTGTGAATGTATGTATATACAAGCGCTGATCCAGCTTAAGTAGCTGGAGCGTTAAGTTAATGTTTAGCTTCGAAGATGTTTGTTAAGCACAATGTATCGTACCATACGGAGGCTGCTTCAGTGGTACGATACAATCTAGTGCATACTCGTAGAATTAACAGTTATCCATGGCTTATAATTTAATATTTATTGCTGTCCTTATTGGGTTTTTGCTCTTTATTAACGCTTATTTTTTTATAAATTATTATTTTACCCATGAGCGTTCAGAGTCGTTTAACGGTGAATATTATTATTATTATTATTATTATTATTATTATTATTATTATTATTCGTGTTAGTAGTAGAAGGATTTGACTAAAAAAAAAAACTGAGTCGAAACGGTGGGAACAGAGTCAAGACGCTTTGACTCCCTTAAGATTTTGAAAACGGTGCACGCCATATTGAATGTACAGTTAAAACGAATTTTTAAGGAATGGGAATAGGAATGGGACCCACGTACACACTCCATTTTAACTATTAATTTAACGAAAGACAATAGCTACTAATTTTATAAATACTATAAACCGGGTAGTAATTTAATTTGGCTTAAATAAGGCTAGTTACGGAAGACGTGGGAATGCCCTTCTTTTAATTTAATTGGGACACCGCTGGTACCAGAATGTAGTGAGCAAAACTTTTTCTTTCTTATTTACCTTATTAACTATTTGACTTTTTACTTACTGCTCTTTCTTCTGTTCTCACTCTTTACTCTCGTTTTTCCACTCTTTATTCTTATACAGACGCGGGTAGACAGCTTGAGCTGGGGCCGCCATTAAGATTTCGAACAGCAAAGGGACTGGGGATAAATTTCACACGCTTATTCACTATTTACTGACTTTTTATTTACGCTGAAACATTTGAACAAACGGGGGATCACGAGTGCCAAATTACGTGAACATTTTATAGCGGAGAGAGAGAATTAAATATTTTAGATTCACAATAACATACTAATAACTAAAACCGCCTAATTGGAACAAAATCCCGCCAGAGACTGTCTTAAGGCGCTTCTGCCTCCAGCCTGGGCCCATTCTGGGTGTTGCCAACTAGTATTTTATATTCTTAATTTCATACAAAACATTATTAAACTCTTATTTACGTACAAAACCTCAATACATTTCTTATTAAACATTATTATCTTTATTAAACAAAACATTATTAAATTTTTATTAGTCATTATTAACTTTATTAAAAAAAAAATAGATGACAGTATACTTTACATTTAGATTTATTAACTCTGAAAATTTTACCATCGAGATGGTAGTCCCTATAGTTTATTATTATTATTATTATTATTATTATTATTATTATTATTATTATTATCATTATTATTATTGTTATTAATGTGTACTTTGTGTTAAGTGTTAAAATCGGTAATGAAGCAAGAAAACAAAGAAACAAAACCTTCGGCTGTGGCCTCGCGCACGCTCCCCGTCGGTAATTGGGCATAGAAGCAATTTGGGTCTTTCAACGGTGAATATTATTATTTTATTATTAGTATTAGTGTTATTAATATATGCCTAAGTCAGTGTTGCCGGTGGCCTCTATAATCTATATTTATAGACGGTGTTCCAAAAGTCATCACCCCATTTGTTTTGCTTATAACTTTTGAACCAATAAAACAACAAATACTGTATAAAGTGGAAATAATTTATTTTATTTAGAATCATGTTAGAATTATGTTGTGGTGTGTAGTGTTCCATCTTCAAATTATTGGGGTTGATCTTCTACAATCTGGAAAAAATTAAAAAAACAATAATTAAATTAAGGTTACAGCTACTTCAGATGGGGTGATGACTTCTGGAACACCCTATAGTATTATTGCCTCATCGTGCTGCATCAACTGTGGAGTGGCCTCAAAACATCACATTTGTATTATTATTATTATTTCAACGTGCTACCGGTGACCACTAAACCTTATATTTACTTTATTATTGCATCATGCTACATCAGGTGGCCTTTATATCTTATTTATTATTATTATTATTATTATTATTATTACATGTATGTACCTAAAAGTGTTGCATCAGGTGGCCTCTAAACCTTATATTTATAGATTTATACGAGTACTTATATTTATTGTTGCATCATCATGCTGCATCAAGTGGCCTCCAAACCTTATAGCCTTTGAAAAAAAATTTATATTAAAATGGTGGTCGCTAAAGTTCATAGTGTGACGTCACACATTTTAGTTTTCCTTGTTTTCTATTTTTTAATGTTTTTTTTTAAATCAGCCTATTAACAGATTAAGATTTTATTAGGGGTCAAGAGATTTTATCAGGAATTAAAATTTTGCTCTACCGATCAGGTAGATCATGCCTATCACAACTAGTAGAGCACTACAACAATATCCTATATGCATTGGAAGGCAATGACAACTACGATGTTATATACACAGATTTTGCTAAAGCTTTCGATAAATGTGACCATGGTATAATAGGACATAAAATTAAAGACATGGGAATAACAGGCAAAGTGGGAAAATGGATCTACAACTTCCTTAGTGATCGTCTGCAGGTCGTCAAAATTCAAGGTATATCATCATCAGAATCGGAAGTACGCAGCTCAGTACCACAAGGGACAGTACTGGCCCCACTCCTGTTCATTATCATGCTAACAGACATAGACAGCGGAGTAAACAGCAATAGTATAGTAACATCCTTTGCAGACGATACAAAGATCAGCAGAAAAATCAGCGATGTACATGACGTGGAGGCCTTGCAGAGGGACACGAACAAAATATACAAATGGTCAGAAGACAACAACATGTCATTCAACGCCGAGAAATTTCAACTCTTGAGATATGGTAGAAAAGAAGAACTTAAACAGACTGCATATTATGCTCCAAATAGACAGGAAATTCAGAGAAGCATGAAAGCGATTGATCTCGGGATAATAATGACAGATGATGCGAAATTCGAAACACAAAATCAGATAGCGATAAATAAAGCAAAAAGAGTCGCCGGACAGGTTCTAAGAACGTTCAAGAGAAGGGACAGGACAGTAATGATTCCCCTGCTAAAAACACTGATTATATCAAAACTTGAATACTGCTCAGTTTTGACGTCCCCATATAAAAAGGAAGAAACTAATAAACTAGAAGAAACGCAAAGGCATTTCACAGCCAAGATTGATGGCTGCAAAGAACTCAACTACTGGGAAAGATGACGTAAACTAAATCTGTACTCACTGGAAAGAAGAAGAGAGAGGTACATCATAATCTACATATGGAAAATGATCGAAAAACTGGTACCAAACCTAAAACTAAACCCAATTACCATTCAAACATCACTGGAAAATAGGAAAGGCAGAATGTGTAGTGTTCCCAAATTAAAAGCACGACAAGGGACCTCCTCAACCCTGAAGGAAAATAGCTTGGTTGTCAGGGGGCCAAGACTTTTCAACCAGCTTCCTAAGGACCTCAGAAACGTAACGGGGGTCAAAGTTGAAGTCTTCAGGAAAAGACTGGATGCCTGGCTCAGGACAGTACCAGATGAGCCGGGCGTGCCTGGCTATGTACGGTGGAGAGCGCAAGAAAGTAACTCGCTCCTCCACCAGGCCAGACCTAGAGGCGGGGCCACCAGCTTGACCTCCGTGTGAAGAGAGACCAACACACGAAACAACATAAGGTTCATAAGGTAAGGTACTGGTTTTCCCCTCTGGCACTCCCTTCACTTCCCTTAGTGGCACTCCTCTCTTACCCTCCTTGTCACTCCCTCTCCCAATTACCCCCTTTCCTTAAATGCACCTACACTACTTCCGTAATGGACCTTTCATTAACTTAATTAATTATTACGAGTGTGTTTAATACCTTGTCTAGCTTATCTTTAACCATATCCATGAAAGTTTTATTTACTCGGTTATTTACATTTATTAATTATTATTTTAATTATTTTAATTATTTTATATTAACAAAAAGAGAGAACAAGCATTTGAAGTAACTTCCTTTATGCAAATAGCAAACGTGGAATAATTGCTGCCTGAAGCAGTAAACGGTACTGCCACACATATGTTTTAAGATAAGCTAGACAAGATCTTAAACACATTCGTAATAAAAGATAAGCTAAACAAGGTGTTAAACACATCCGGGAGCTATTGAAGAATAGGGACCCCAGCCTTCTTTAGTTAGCATTATAAGGCTAACTAACGAAAATATCATGACCTAACCTAACCAATCGTCAAGGGCGTACAGTTAACCTAACGATTGGTTAGGTTAGGTCGTGATATTTTCGTTAGTTAGCCTTATAAGCCTAACTAAAGAAGGCTGGGGTCCCTATTCTTCAACAGCTCCCACATCCGCAATAATTAATTAATAATTAATTAAACTTAAAGATAATTAATTAATCAATATAAACTTCATGAGTCTGGCTATTAGATGTAGCAAAATACTTATGTTTAAGTTATGATAATTAGTTCGACAGATAGGAATTTTTATTTTATTTCAGACCTTTCTCGCACACCATATACAGGGTGAGTCAGGACGAAATGTCATAACTTCGGGAGCTTATAGCTGAGGTCATTCCCAGCCAAAAACATCATACGAACATAGGTCCGATTCTTAACAGTTATAGGGCTATGGATGTTTGAATTTCAAGAATGCGCATACGTGACCTTAAACTGAATTGACAGTTACTTACCGAACCAAACTAACTACGTAGTAGAATGTTGTGTTTCACAGTGTTCAGTTGATGTTTTGTGCGTTCAGTATGCCTTTTACGTTTTCAAATGCCGAATATGTTGATATGATGTATGTTTACTTTTGCGATAGAAATACTACTGCTGCTGTCGCTGAATACCAGCGACGTTTTCCAAATCAAAGAATTCCGGATCGACGAGTGCTTAGCAACGTTTTTCGGAGATCCAAGCGTTACTGTTTTATCTGAACGTCTGGTACAACAAGATGTGGCTGAACAAGAAAACATTATTCAGATGGTACAGTGGAGTCCTCATGTTAGTACGCGAAGGATTTCCACACGTCTCAGAGTTCCTCAGAGTTCCTTAGAATTCCATACCACGTACAGCGCGTTCAGCACCTCCAACCTGGGGATCGTGCCCAACGGCTGGAATTTTGTAATTGGCTCAATGCCGATCGACAACTGCATCGATACGTCTTGTTCTGTGATGAGGCTCAATTTACCCGCGACGCTGTCAACAACACTCACAATTCACACGTGTGGTCAGAAATGAATTCTCCATGCCATTGTGGAAAGTAATTTTCAATATCGGTTCAGTGTCAATGTGTGGTGTGGTATTCTCTATGGTCAGCTGATTGGTCCGTTTATCTTCGAAAGTGGTCTTACAGGTAACATTTTTCTGCGAGACGAACTGCCGCCACTGTTAGAAGATGTACCTTTGGCAACACGATTTCGTATGTACTTCCAACAAGACGGAGTTCCTCCCCATTTTAGCTGTGCAGTGAGAACGCATCGATGATCGCTTCCCTGGTCGATGGATCGGTCGTGGTGGTGCAAGAAATTGGCCACCCAGGTCTCCGGACCTAACCCCTCTTCATTTTTATCTGTGGGGCGTATGAAAGAGCTGGTGTACCAGAGAAAAATGGAAACACGAGATGCATTGCTCCGTCGCATTTTGGATGCTGCATCCCTCATAAAGGACAATCGTAATGAACTAATGCGAGCTACACACGCGGCTCACAGACGAGGAGCGATGTGTACTGAGGCCAAGGGTAGTCATTTTGAACAGTTATTGTAAATTCATAAATAAAAACTTTAGCAGCTATTTGTTCGCTTATTCTTATTTTTAAACATTCAAACATCCATAGCTCCATAACCATTAAGAATCGGACCTATGTTCACGTGGAGTTTTTGACTGGGAATGACCTCAGCTATAAGCTCCCGAAGGAAGTTATGATATGAAGTTTTATATATATATATATATATATATATATATATATATATATATATAATATATAGAGAGAGAGAGAGAGAGAGAGAGAGAGAGAGAGAGAGAGAGTTGCTTTTAATTAGATTTTAAAGTAATACATAAATTGTTTGTATCCAAACTGCGGATAATTAGACTAAAGCATGGCATTGTCGAGGGACCAGTAAAAGATAATGGACTATTTTATAGTGAGGAAACGCATTTCCGATGAAATGAAACTTAGGCGAAATTTTCGAGGAAAACGGAACTGTTTTTCAGGTTTATTTTTTAGGTTCTTTTGATGTTGGTTTACATCTGAAACGTTATTCTCGAAACAAAGCGATTGATTTAAATACAAGACTCATGAAAATTAATTCATTGAATTCATTTGTGCCTTTGCGTTTGACATTGACGTTATCTATTTAGACTTTAAAAAAGCGTTCGATACAGTTCCGCATAGAAGATTAATTGCGAAGGTTAAAGCGCACGGTATACGCGGTCAGGTAGCTAACTGGTTAGAGGAATGGCTTCGTGCCAAGAAACGGAGGGTCGTTGTTAATGGTAGAGAATCGGGGTGGCTGGATGTAGGTAGTGGTGTCCCACAGGGTTCAGTGTTAGGCCCATTGCTATTCGTAATCTACATTAACGACATAGATGTAGGCTTGACCAGTAACGTGTCAAAATTCGCGGACGATACTAAAATAGGTGGTAAAGTTCTTAACGTGGACGACAGAAATAGGTTCCAAGACCATGTAAATAGGATTATGGAGTGGACGGATAAGTGGCAGATGCAATTTAACGTAGACAAATGTAAAGTTTTGCATATAGGTTCTCGTAACAATAATTACACGTACACGATAGAAGATAGTTAGCGAGCGTTGACGTGTAGGTAGATTTAGGCGTGCGCGTATCTAAGGACTTAAAAGTTAGGAACCAGTGTCTGGAGTCGCGCAAAAGCTAATAGGATGTTAGGTTTCATAGAGCGTAATTTCAAATTTAAATCGAAGAATGCAAAAAACTTCACTTTTTTCTACGTGAAGGTCAAAATATGAAAATAAAAACCCACTCTAATAGACAGAGTTTATTTCCACAACAGTTTCGACGCCCACTGGCATCCTCCTCGGGTGGATTCAGAAACAAGAATGAACCAAAACAAGAGGGAAAAACAGTCCAGGGACCGACCGTTAAGAAAGTCGCACCTAGGTTAGACCCCATTCTCCCGACACCGGAAGGGCATTTTCATTAAGTACATTCGCACAAATTTAAAACTATCTTCCTGTTCTAAACATACAGATTCTATTTTTTTTTTTTATTACATTTAATATTGCATAATTATTTATTACAGACATTATAAATTTATTATTACATTGGTTATTACATTGTTGTTTATTATACAGAACTTACAAACCGAAAAACGAATGAAAAAAGCCGATTAGGAAACAATCCAGAGACCATTGAGAAATTCGCACCTAGGTTAGATACCGTTCTCCCGACACCGGAAGGGCATTTTATTACAGGGTCCGCTTATACTGTAAGTACATTCTCACAAATTAAAACTATCTTCTTGTTCTATACATACAGATTCTAATATTTTGACATAATTACTGCATTTATTATTGCATTTACATTTTTTTAACATTTATTGTTATTACCTTTACCCTAATTATTAAATTTATAATATTACCTTTATTATTACATCTGTTGCATTTATATTTATTTCCACATTTATTACTTCCATTATTACATTTACTAAAAGCGAGTAAGGAAACAATCCAATCCAGAGACATTTAAGAAATTCACACTTAGGTTCAAACACGTTCCCACGACTCCGTAAGGGATTTTTTGACCAAGAATCTCATTAAAGGGTCTAACTTATAAGTACCTTCGCACAAATTAAAATTATCTACTTTTTCTATACACACAGATTCTATTATTTTTCTTTTGACATAATTATTACATTTATAAAGTACCTTACTTGATTCCCAATCTATAGCATGATTATTTTGGCTGGCGTGGTAAAAAATGGCATTATTAGTATTACAACTTCTGAAGGCATATTTCTGTTCTTTAATACGGGTTTCAATATTTCTTCCAGTTTCTCCCACGTATAATAAATCACAACTTTTACAGGGAATGGTGTAGACACAGGCTTGTTCCTCTTTTGCAACGTTATTCCTAACCAATTTACTTTTCACGGTAGACGAATATTTGAACGCCAAAGCAAACTTAAAATCTTTCGTCAACGGTTTTACTCCTTCTAAGCCGGCAATGTAAGGCAAACTCACATATTGTTTTTGGTTAACTGAAGGTTCCCGAGGGGCATAAAAAGATTTTCTGGCTTTAAAATACGCATTTCTGATAAACCACTCGGGATATTTTAAATCCTTAAAAATGTTCCAGATCTTTGAATTTTCCGGGTCCAGCAAATGTGGGCTACAAATCCTGAGTGCTCTTAGAAACATGGAAGAAATAATTGAGCTTTTAACCCCTTCATCATGATATGAAAAATAATGAATGTACGAATTACAATGAGTAGGTTTTCTATAGACCGTGAAATTGGGCTTTCCGCTTTCGTTAATGACAAAAACATCTAGAAAAGGTAATTGTTTGTCGTTCTCCCATTCATATTTAAATTTGCAAAAGAGGAACAAGCCTGTGTCTACAGCATTCCCTGTAAAAGTTGTGATTTAGTATACGTGGGAGAAACTGGAAGAAATATTGAAACCCGTATTAAAGAACACAAATATGCCTTCAGAAGTTGTAATACTAATAATGCCATTTTTTATCACGCCAGCCAAAATAATCATGCTGTAGATTGGGAATCAAATAAGGTACTTTATAAATGTAATAATTATGTCAAAAGAAAAATAATAGAATCTGTGTGTATAGAAAAAGTAAATAATTTTAATTTGTGCGAAGGTACTTATAAGTTAGACCCTTTAATGAGATTCTTGGTCAAAAAATCCCTTACGGAGTCGTGGGAACGTGTTCGAACCTAAGTGTGAATTTCTTAAATGTCTCTGGATTGGATGTTTCCTTACTCGCTTTTAGTAAATGTAATAATGGAAGTAATAAATGTGGAAATAAATATAAATGCAACAGATGTAATAATAAAGGTAATATTATAAATTTAATAACTAGGGTAAAGGTAATAATAATAAATGTTAAAAAAATGTAAATGCAATAATAAATGCAGTAATTATGTCAAAATATTAGAATCTGTATGTATAGAACAAGAAGATAGTTTTAATTTGTGGGAATGTACTTATAAGCGGACCCTGTAATAAAATGCCCTTCCGGTGTCGGGAGAATGGTATCTAACCTAGGTGCGAATTTCTCAATGGTATCTGGATTGTTTTCTAATCGACTTTTTTCATTCGTTTTTCGGTTTATAAGTTCTGTATAATAAACAACAATGTAATAACCAATGTAATAATAAATTTAGAATGTCTGTAATAAATAATTATGCAATATTAAATGTAATAAAAAAAAAAAATAGAATCTGTATGTTTAGAACAGGAAGATAGTTTTAAATTTGTGCGAATGTACTTAATGAAAATGCCCTTCCGGTGTCGGGAGAATGGGATCTAACCAAGGTGCGACTTTCTTAACGGTCGGTCCCTGGACTGTTTTTCCCTCTTGTTTTGGTTCATTCTTGTTTCTGAATCCACCCGAGGAGGATGCCAGTGGGCGTCGAAACTGTTGTGGAAATAAACTCTGTCTATTAGAGTGGGTTTTTATTTTCATACTTAAATCGAAGAATATTATATTGATCCTTTACAAGTCCCTAGTCAGGCCTCACTTAGAATATGCCGTTCAGTTTTGGTGCCCGTATTTGGGTGAGGATATTGATAGGTTGGAAAGGGTTCAACGACGCGCCACGAAACTAATTCCGTCACTACACAAGAAGATAGCATTAAAGAGTTAGACTTGCATTCACTCGAGACTAGGAGATTAAGGGGAGAGCTTATTGAAGTTTTCAAAATCGTTAGTAAAATTGATAACGTAAATTTTGACAAATTGTTCATTTTCAGTAATAGCAATACTCGTAATAATGGATTTATATTACGTGGTAGACGTTTCCTTACTAACATCGCTAGAAATCTTTTTACGTTTAAAGTAATTGATAAATGGAACAATCTTCGGGCGTCCGTCGTGAACTCTACCAGCGTTAAGATGTTTAAAACCCGTTTAGATAGGCATTTTAAAAATATTAACGTCGTTTAAAATAATAAAACAATTAATAACAGGAGTTTTGGGGATGATAGTCGAGGTTTGAGTCTGTTGACGATTGATGCCAGCTTGTGACATGCCAGCGTGTGATATGCCAGCGTTAAATTTATTTATAAGAAAAAAATTAGACTAACACGAACTTAGATGTAGCTCGTAGTGTAAACTAACCCACTTTTTGTTATACTCTTCATACTTTTTTTTTTGTTCTTTTCTCATCCTCTTTTCATTTGTATGTCTGTTTTGCATGGTTTGTAAGCGTTCTTATTTTACTTCATCTTTACTTCATCTTTCACCCCTTTCCTATTCTCTTCGACTATTTTTCCGACTTATTGGCAGTGGTCGGCGGATGATGATGGTGAGTCTTTCTCTCTCTTTTCCTGAATGAATGTTAACCTACGAATGATAGGTTCTGCTACTTAATTAACACCTTATTCTCTTCTTTTAACCCCCTATTCTCTTCTTTCTCTCGGGCTAACCTAAGAGTGGGTCTTAGGGTCTTTGTTAGCCTTACCTTCTGTCGATCTGTAGACTTGTAAATGAATTAATTAATTTCATGAAAATTATATGTACTGTACATACGAAAGTACCCTTTAATATAATTATTAGTATTAGTATTATTATTATTATTATTATTATAAACAATAATAATAACAATATGTCAGAACGACATCAATATTTGTGACCTTGACCTTTGGTGCAAGAACCTGAGTCTTGCTCGCGACATGTCGACTTGTGATAATCCATGTGTGTGTGTGTGTGTGATGTTTTACCAATTCATGTTGAGTGGTTGGCATAGAACTCCATTTCATCTGTAATGCAGGGACCTGATTCTTGCTTAAAACACATCGTCTTGTAATGATCCATACGTGTGTGATTTCATCAATTTATGTATACGGCATGGACTTACATTTAATCTTTGACTTCTACTTGTGACCTTCACCTTCGCCTCAACGACCTAATTCTTGCTCACAGTACATTGCCTATTCATGATGTGTGTGTGTGTGTGTGTGTGTGTGTGTATGTGTGTGTGTGTGTGTTAAAAGCGGCTCAAAAGTTATAGCTTTTAGAGTTTATCGAGGGTTGAATTTGAAAGTAGATTTTTGCTTACTATTGTTAATTTCAACATTGGTCCCGTGGATGATGTCTTATGCCTTTGGTCTCATAATGTGGATGTTAATGAATTCCTTAATAGGCTCAATAATTTAGTTCCGTCTATAAAATTTAGTGTTGGAAAGGAAAATGACGAATGCTTATCATTTCTGGATCTAAAAATTCAGAGATACACAAATTAATTCAAATTTGAAGGTTTCCGCAAGCCTACTAATAATAACTCGTATGTTCATTTTTATTTTGATCACCACCGCTCCATAAAAGAAGGATATTATAATAGTGTAATTGAAAAGTAATTTCATCATATATAGTGAACGCCCTTATTTATTTTACTTTCTCTTCATTATTTACTCTCTATCTATCGGCTCTTTATTTCATTTATCGTTGCTTTCTCTACACTCTTTTTCGCCGTACCGTATAGAGATTCTGGTAGCCACGCCGAGCCAAGACTATGAAAGTCCGTTACAAAACAAAGGGGGGTTTTATTAACACTCTTTTAACACTTTTTATTATTTATTTAACTCCGAAAATGGTTTAAGTAAATTAGGGGGGTGCGAGTACGGAATTTTACGATAACATTTTACGTCGGAGAGGAACACAAACAATTAATTAAACTTTACGTTACATGACGCCAACCTTACGCGTAACGCGTTGCCTAGAAGACTGACTCCCTTGTAGGGGTAGTCCGCTCTGTCGGCCTCTGTTCAGGACTGCCAACTCTACCCATTTTAAACAATTTCAAACAATTTCACAATTATTAGTAAATGATTTATATTAAACATTATCTTAATTAACAAAAAAAAAAAAAAAAAAAAAAAAAAAAAAAAAAACAAAAATTTCATATTCTTAACTAGGCATTACTACACTCGCATCACCCCTTGAAAATAAGTTTTTCATTAGAAAACTTATTAATATCGTTTAACAAATTTAATAAATTTATTCAACAAATTTATATATTTTGCAATTTTTTTTTTTTTTTTTTTTCTTTAACAATTCAAGTTGATAGACAAGAAATAATTAGAATGACAAATTCCACACATATATTTTGTATCATAAAAAATCGAAAACTTTATAATTTTCACATTTGCATAAAATAACATTTCACACTAATAATTAAATTACAACCTGTAACTAATCTACACATGCAAAAAAAATAACGGAAAATTTTCTTACAGTGGCACAAATCTCAAGTTCACAATCTATTCCCGCGATTCCTCATCAACGATCGCTTTACATTTGAAACATTATTGTATAGTTATACAGTTACTATCAGGGCGACATAGAAAAAATAAGAAAAAGTTTACATAAAATACTGACCAAGAGCGCACATACTACTTCACGAAAAATACAACAAATATGGGCAATAATCGCACCCTTTCACTTATAATTTCATTACATAATAATCAGTACATTAATTTGCTGGACGTTGTTTAGATAATTTTCAATCGCAGCTCTCCTGCTCACTTCGCTAGAATGCAAGGGATTGCATCAATCAACATGCAACAGGGCAGCACGCTATAATGGTTCCGCTCTCTCTCCAATGGCGAAAAAAAAACAAGAGACGTCCAATTCTAAAAGGATCAGGGGGGGAGATATACTGAAAGCGGGACCACGCGCTGGAATTGGACGAAATTTGCAATTCTAGAAGTCGATGAAGAAACTCGCCTTGTCTCATCTCCACTTTTGTCGGTGAACGCTGCTCTTCCTACGTCCAGCTGAAAGACTCTTCTACTGGCAACAATCAAACGATCACTCCGCCGTAGGCCGTTTCCCAACGAACCTACTGTATGTCTGTATGGACAGTACAGTCGTAAACACCCGTTCAAGCTCTCGTGGCTTGTCTACCGCGTGCTACAACACATATTTAGCGAAGCTTTCGAGCAGCGTGACCAGCTACTGCCCGAAAAATACCAGTAGACCATCTTCGATCGAAACTTTCGTGTACCAAGACCCTGCACACGTAAATTTCTCTTCTCTTCTCTTCCGAAACTGTCCTGCGCCAAGTCCCTGCGCCATCTGGTTTCTCTTCTCTCTCTCTCTCTCTCTCATCATTGGTGATCGATCACCTATCCGGTCGACTAAACTCACTGGATGGAACTCGGATTCAACTTGGTTGCCTCCAAACCGAGCCTTTGAAATTTTGAAAAAAAAAGTTTATTCGAAACGTGTTTCTGTACTGCTTATCATTTCATATTTAATTTATCGAATTTTCTCGACAGTTCACTTCGAAGTACTAACTACACATTTGCTCTGGCCAAATTCACGGAAAAAAAAAATTACACATCTCAAAATTTCGCAAAAATGTAATCAAATCTAGCTACCAATAAGGTCACTTATGGCAGTTACAGCGGAGAAGATAAAAAAAGTCATAAAACGCACGAAAAAAAAATTGTACAGTATAAATATAAAAGCGGCCATACATAGTAGCTGTTAGTATAATTTAAGAAATATTGTTGTTCAAACTATCGTCAGAAATCAGATCAATACTTTTAAATACAAAAGACAAAAATGAACCCCAGAAACTTCATGTCATCCATTCTCTGACAATCATGAACCCTCTTGCGCTTTGAGGAGGAGCACACAAAGACGCCACAAAAACGTTACTGGCTATCTAGAAGGCTCCATTTCCGAGCGTACACTTGAGCCAATGTTTCAAATGCATTAGTTAACCCCGACTGAAGGTTTAAACAATAATAATTTTCCAAAACAGTTATTAAAAAGTAAAAAAAATTAAATATTACTACCAAAAATTATTTTAATACAGTAATTCCAACTTGAAACGTAAATTTCATATGAATTGAACTCGCAATTCGCAAATTACATCTGAGAGACAACTCTCTCCTTCAACAGAAACCCCAGTATGGTTTGCAAATCACAAAAATCCCAGTAATTTATCGTTTCCAAGTGAAACTAAAAATTTGCATATTATACTAAATAAGAATAGATAATATGCACTCAAAAATACACGTAACCTACTGTAAACAAACAAAACATTGCCTAATTGAGAGCGGTCGCTTTGTTTGTAAGCGAACCTCTATACAAATATCCCTACGTAACCGAATGAAACTGCATTATATCCTGACATAATTTTGTAATTTTTTTCTATGCAAACGCTCGAACTAAAAAAAAGGACATTTTTCATTTCTAATACCCAAATTAAAATATCAAATCAAAACATCCTTTTTAGAATACACTCTAAATTCCCAATAAAAATTTTACCATTGTCATTGAACTGGAAAGAAAAATAAAAATCGGCCTACCTATAAAAATAAAATTAAATGAATCTATAAAACAAAGAACCAATATGAAAACTTTCTACGCAAATTTCTGTAATTCGAAAAAAAATTATAATATCCAAATTTCATAAAATATTTGTACCGCCGCAATTTTAGACCTATAATTAATAAATTCAATGTTATGCGCGGAAAGAACAATTTAGAATTTAATGCATAACATTTGTGCTTATTAAAGAAAAATCCTATGATTATTTATGTTAAACCAATTAAAATTTTGTTAAATAACTAAGAATTTACTACTCAATAGACAGATACCGTAGTAACGGTTAATCTCCGAACAATATTTAACGATAGGCCTACAAGAAATCCTTCAGTACAATACAATAGCCATTTTACCAAATATGTCGGAATTGTCGTGAAATGAACGAAAGGAACGGAGAGGAAAAAAAATAGATAATCAGCCTACCTACCAAATTTTATGAGTATATAAATATATATAATTATATATATAACTAATATATACGTATAAGTTAATAAGTAAGTATATAATTAATGAGTATATAATTAATGAGTATATAAAAAAATAAAAAAAAAAAAGAAAATTTCACAACACAATTTCTCTATTTCAGTTAAACGAATTCTGCTTATTTTGAAATTTAACACAATCCTATACGGCCAAATCTGACAAATTTAATATGTTTAAGATTATTTTTCGATTGTCCCTTAAAATGTAACGTAATCCTATTTTAGCGCGAAGCGAAGCAAAGCAAAAAGCCCGTAAACTATATAAACAATTATTTAAAATAAGCCTATCATTATAATTATGTACAACCAATCGAAATATAATCAAAAATCTGCTAATGAAACCCAGAAAATTTTCATGTTCATGAAATGTTTTACAATCGGTACAAATTTTCGCTGAAACATTTTGACAGGACCGTATAAAATTTATTTATTAATCATTATTCTGATCACAATTATCACTAATTCCAAAAGTTTAAACACAAAAAGTAAACAAAGGTAAGCTGAACAGGCATAACAGTGGAAGAGACGAAAAAAAGAAAAATTGAGTCCTCAGGCAGCACGATAAATTTTCAAAACTATGTCCTCTCCGACCTAATGAACGAAATTTAACGTAATAATGACTCGCAATATTGAGTCGGACAAGTTTTTCTACCGACTCTGTAACGACTAAAATAAGTTTTGAGTCTAGACTCGATCTCAAACAACAAATTTTGACGCGCAAAAATTTGAAGCGACGTGACTCAGAATAATTTGGAAAACAATGGGCGCCATTTTGAAATTACATTTATAATGAATTTTAAGGAATGAAAATCGAAATTTGCCTGCAAACGGGGTAAACTTTGCATTTACATATTTTAATAATCGAAATAAAATATTCATTAACGCTATTGGCTATTTTACCGGGTCGGCAGAATTTTAATCGAAATAATAGCACGTGGGTAAGCCTCATACAAAATATGATGTAAGACCGCCGCTAGCCACCAAATATAGTGAACGCCTTATTATTTACTTTCTTCTTATTTACTCTCTATCTATCGGCTCTTTATTTCATTTATCGTTTGCTTTCTCTACACTCTTTTTCGCCGTACCGTATAGAGATTCTGGTAGCCACGCCGAGCCAAGACTATGAAAGTCCGTTACAAAACAAAGGGGGGTTTTATTAACACTCTTTTAACACTTTTTATTATTTATTTAACTCCGAAAATGGTTTAAGTAATTTAGGGGGGTGCGAGTACGGAATTTTACGATAACATTTTACGTCGGAGAGGAACACAAACAATTAATTAAACTTTACGTTACATGACGCCAACCTTACGCGTAACGCGTTGCCTAGAAGACTGACTCCCTTGTAGGGGTAGTCCTGCTCTGTCGGCCTCTGTTCAGGACTGCCAACTCTACCCATTTTAAACAATTTCAAACAATTTCACAATTATTAGTAAATGATTTATATTAAACATATCTTAATTAACAAAATTAATATTCTTAACTAGGCATTACTACACATAAGAATATCCTCAGCCTCCCTTACCATGTAAATTTTAAACATCTTCCAACCTTACTTTAAACAATTGGCATTAACGTAGTCTTTGAGTATAAAAATACTGTACTGTTAATCTCGCTTAATAAAGAACAGCCCAGATAATGCTACTGGCCGTGTCTATTCGATTGGATGTACAGTCCCCGGTAATAGCGCGCTCTACCCATGTATAGCTCTCTCCGAGATGTGGAAACAACCCACTGGTGGGAAAGGGAGAAGCAGAAGGAAAGAGGGGGTGGGGATATGATGAGGGGGAAAGGGGACAGGGGTAGCATCCGGTCAGAGCGAGAGGTGGATATCGTGTGTGTGTGTGTGTTTGTGTGTGTGTGTGTGTGAATACTCCCACACTTTATTTTTATCCCTGAAACACTGCTCTATATATTGCTGTCACATGCTTTCCATCAGTTTCCACTGCAACGTATAAAATAGATAATATTCTTAAATAGAGAAAAGAGTAATATGATTATGATTAACGATTGTCATACAAAGTATGTAACAGTAATATTGTTGCAATTGACAATAATTTATACATAAGAGGAAAGGGACACTTCTTGCATTAGTAAAAAAAATCACGATTATCTCAGCTGTTATGATATACCCAAATATAAGAAATGGGTTAAAGTAGGGTAAACGGGAAACGACTTACAGCTCGTATATGGTAGTGACGTAACTTGGACGGCCCAACCCAGACAATACGAAGTATGCCCGCCAACACATATATGAAGTGGCAAGGAGTGGACACGTGACCCGCAACGTGTGGGGTGTCGTGGATGGGTTCGCCTGTACGACATTGGAGAGCTGGCAGAAATTAACGGGAGGTTTACAGCCAACCAGTAGTTAGAGATACTGGAGGAGGTGATGCTGCCAACCGTAAGGACATACGCTTTGCCCATCCTGAGCGGATTATATTTATGCAGGTGAGTAATACAACTAAATTATTTTCATTACACAGAATATGCTTTCAAGAAAATGAATTAATTAAGGTCAAACAGTGTATATTTTAAGGTAATATGATTAAAGGATTAAATATGATTAAATGTAGTTTTAATTGTAATCTTAAATGTATCTTTATTTTTATTTATTTATTTATTTATTTATTTATTTATTTTTGCGTCCTCTTAATTAAAGCAACTTCAAAAGAGTATGGATGAAATGTGAACTCTCAAGTTTTAGTAATTTCTTTTTACAGGATAACTGCCCTGTTCATACTGCCAAGATCATCAGACGGTGGTTTCAGGAACAACGAGATGTCGAGCTGCTGAACTGGCCCACAAAGGGGTGTGATCTAAACTTCATTGAAAATGTGTGGGCAAATGTGGTTAACGCTTGGGAGCCTGGGCAGGAGCGGACATCTCGGCACCTGCTGCAGCACACCATGGCAGAGTGGGAACTTTTCCGCACGAACCCACAAGTCATCTACAATCACGTGGCATCTGTTCCAAAAGGGCTACGAGAGGTCATTAATAATAATGGAGGATGAACCAAGTATTGAGTGTGTATAATAATGTTATGGTTGTGATGTAGTAAATATATATTTATTTACTCGAACAATTGTCAATTCCTTGTAATTTGAACATTATGTTTTGTATGTTCTTAAGAAAATCTCTAAATTTACTTGATTCGTGTTTATTTTTTAAATAAAAAATTGAACTATGTTATCATTATCATATGGATTGACCTTTTTCTGGATAATCATTTGTTGATGATGTACGGACTTTAAACAGAAATATTGCCTGGAGGAAAAGTCGATACTACAAGTTAGATTACATTTTAACTGTAACATGGCCACATCAAAATCCTATGATTGAAACTTTTAAAGTAGCGCACGTTTGTGAAATAACCAAACTAATCTATTCCCTAAATTTAAGAATAATACATGAATAAAATACATAGTCGTCCTAGCATTACCACCAAAACTACAGTGAACAATACATTTAGTCTGTCATTGGTTTTCAAAAAATAAAAGTATCACTATGACATCACCTGAGAGGGGTAGGAGGAGAGGGAGGGAGGGAGAGTGGGGGAGAAAGGGGAAATGCGTTTCTGCCACATCTCGGAGAGCGCAACTATTGCAGGGGATTGTACATACTGTAATGTGACCTAGTTCATATAAGTCAAACTGGAAAAAACTGTAATCATCAGAGTAAAACAGAACAAATATGCATGGAGGACGGCAAATAATTATAATGCATTGTTTAACCATATGCATAGATATAATCAGATTATGAACTGGGAGAATTCTAAAGTTAAAAATAAAAACATAACTGAAAGGAACATTCTAGAATGTGCATTCATCTATTTTATAAATAATTTCAGTAACAGTTTGGGAACGTATAAAACGGACCACATCTTGTCGAATTAGGTTTTATTTTTTATCAGTATTTGTTAACTCTTTGTTAATCCCTCCTTAATGTTTTGTTTACGCTGTACAGAGATAGATATTGTTGGCTTCTTGCCTTTTTTTTCCTTCATCCCCTGACGACATGTACTGTTGAATACACGAAAAACTTTGGAATTACTTTTCATTTTTTTTCCTTGTGAGTTTGCATCATATATATATATATATATATGATGAATAAAACTACGAAGGAAAGGAAACACAGAATGGTGCTCAAGCGCTTTCGTCTAATGACATCCTCAGGAACACTGAAGTACATAAAGAGTTACAGCCTATATATAGGTTACAGAAAAAAAATAATAAATATATATATATATATATATATATATATATATATATATATATATATATATATATACAATAAACGGAGAAAAAATTAAAAATTAAAGGATTGTGGGAGGGGCATACAAATTTGTAAGGAAAAACTATCGATTTTTTAGCACAAGATCAAATGAATTGTTTCCAACCAATGTTAAAAAAAATAAAAAATAAAACTACCGATTTTTAGCACAAGATCAAATGAATTGTTTCCAACCAATGTTATAAAAAAAAATACAAATTTATACTGGAAATCTGCCTGAGTTTTAGCACTCTGCCCTTCTTGTATATAAAAATAAATTGTAAAATAAAAGTTATTAGAGTGGCATACAAGTTTACCAAAGATTTAGCGTTCTACCCTTCTTATCTAAATCTGTTCTGAAGGAATTCAAAACAACAGGATGGAGTTGAAAAAGACCTTTGCTTATGTTGAAGTTATTTGTAAGTTGGATAATGGCAGACTCAAGAATATTTATATTAACAATGTTGCTAGAGTGAAATAAAACTGAAGCATTATTCCAATCAATACAGTGGGATAACTCTGACAAATGGACAAAAAGGGCACTGGACGACTGTCCTGTTCTAACGGAATATTGATGCTGTTTTATACGTGTGTGCAAATCCTTCCCCGTCTGACCTATGTAAAAGGAATCACATTGTTTACAACCAATTTTATAGATAATGCCTGAATTATTGGTAGGGCTATTTTTTACTATGATATTTTTCACAATATTGTTATATGAAAATACTACATTAATATCCAAAAGTTTAAGTACATTAGCAATGCCTAAAAAGCCCGGGAAAAATGGAAGTACTAAAATATTTTTTGACAAAGTACGAGTGTTATTATTGACACGAGTTCGTTTTGCCTTGTTGAGACAAGATTCCATAAACGCAGATGGATAACACAGATCACTTCCAATACCGTTGATTTTTTCTAATTCGGCATCGATGTATTCCGGACTGGCGATCCTAAGGTGAAGTGGACATGAAAAGCGAGATTAATTCCGCTTTTCATGTCCACTTCACCTTCTCTGCCCTACCTTTACGGTCTTATTAAAACCCACAAACCTGGCAACCCTATGCGCCCTATTATTAGCTCGGTGGGCTCTATTACTTATAAACTCTCCAAATGGCTTGTCAAAGTCTTGTTCCCCATTCTCGGAACTATCTCTGATTCACGTAAAAAATTCCATGGATCTTACTGAAAAATTGAATAATGCACGTACTGAAACAAACGATAGATTGGTCAGTTTTGACGTTTGTTCATTGTTTACAAAAGTGCCGATTGACGATATGCTTGACTTTCTCTCCCAAGAATTACATAAGTATGACCTGCCACTACCTTCACACATTGTTTTGGAACTTATTAAGCTTTGCATCAAAGATTGTAAATTAACTTTCAATAACGAGTATTATCAACAAGTTTTTGGGATGGCCATGGGCAACCCCTTGTCGCCCCTCCTCTCCAATATTTATATGGACTTTTTCGAAATTACTTACATTCCGAGAATCCTCGGGGTTGGCATCCCTTGGTTGTGGTACGTCGACGATATTTTGTGTATCTGGCCCATGAATCGTGACCTGGATAACTTCCTCCTTCAGTTAAATGATCAAGTCCCCTCCATCAAGTTTACTTTAGAAGTGGAACAAGACAATTCAATCCCGTATTGGAAGTGATCTGTGTTATCCATCTGCGTTTATGGAATCTTGTCTCAACAAGGCAAAACGAACTTTCTATCGTGTCAATAATAACACTCGTACTTTGTCAAAAAATATTTTAGTACTTCCATTTTTCCCGGGCTTTTTAGGCATTGCTAATGTACTTAAACTTTTGGATATTAATGTAGTATTTTCATATAACAATATTGTGAAAAATATCATAGTAAAAAATAGCCCTACCAATAATTCAGGCATTATCTATAAAATTGGTTGTAAACAATGTGATTCCTTTTACATAGGTCAGACGGGAAAGGATTTGCACACACGTATAAAACAGCATCAATATTCCGTTAGAACAGGACAGTCGTCCAGTGCCCTTTTTGTCCATTTGTCAGAGTTATCCCACTGTATTGATTGGAATAATGCTTCAGTTTTATTTCACTCTAGCAACATTGTTAATAGAAATATTCTTGAGTCTGCCATTATCCAACTTACAAATAACTTCAACATAAGCAAAGGTCTTTTTCAACTCGATCCTGTTGTTTTGAATTCCTTCAGAACAGATTTAGATAAGAAGGGTAGAACGCTGTCTTTGGTAAACTTGTATGCCACTCTAATAACTTTTCTTTTACAATTTATTTTTATATACAAGAAGGGCAGAGTGCTAAAACCCGGGCAGATTTCCAGTATAAATTTGTATTTTTTTTTTAACATTGGTTGGAAACAATTCATTTGATCTTGTGCTAAAAATTGATAGTTTTTCCTTACAAATTTGTATGCCCCTCCCACAATCCTTTAATTTTTAATTTTATTTCTCCGTTTATATATATATATATATTTTTTTTTTCTGTAACCTATATATAGGCTGTAACTCTTTATGTACTTCAGTGTTCCTGAGGATGTCATTAGACGAAAGCGCTTGAGCACCATTCTCTGTTTCCTTTCCTTCGTGGTTTTATTCATCATAAATACTTTTCACGTGTTACTTTCGTGAAATAATTTTCATATATATATATAATTCAGTTGGGATATAAGAAACTAAATATTAAATATCTTGCTACCGAACATCACTAATTGACAGACTTGGGTATCTTGACATTACAAATGTTTACTCTTTACTGTTATCTTTTTAGTTATTCTTATTATTTTCATCTTGTTATACAGGAATATAAATTAATTTATCATTATTGTAATGATAATTGCAGCATACACTATGTTGCGTGTATTTGTAAATGATACCACTGCAGATTTATTTCTGTCCATGTATTTAATAAGTTCTCGAAGCTTCTTGTGCTTTATGACTGCGGGAAGTCGCTTTAATCAATGTTTGACACCTGGTAACTAGGATGTTTGAGCATTCTTGTGAACGATATTGTTCTAATTCTTTCAGTTTTAAGACTTTCGCTCGTGGACACCATTCTTCAGGTCTCGCCAGAGATGCTCCATTAGATTAAGAATGGAACTTTGCCCAGGCCAATCCACGACATTTATTTTTTCTTACAACAATGTTTTAGTAGATTTTGATGTATGTTTGTTGTTGTTATCGTGTTGGAAGACCACCGTCGACCAAGACGAAGATTTTTTTATATCTGAGGATCTTTTGATGTTGCAGAATCATATTGCGATTAATTTTCATAGTTGTTGTTGTTGTTGGTTGTTGTTGTTGGTTAGTCGATCAGCCCACCCTGATCGAGCAAGCCGGCGGCACGCAGGTAACCGATCGCCCTCTCCGGAGTGGACCAGAGGTTCAGCGCACTAGTGATGTTGTGTTGTGTTCGTTGTTGTGCTAGAGCGGTACAGTCTGTCATAATGTGTTCAATTGTTTGTGGTGTGTCCTGGCACAGGTGGCAGGTGTCGTCTGTGGAGTTGTCTAGTCTGTGTTTATATGTCTGTAAGTTGGGGGTGATGTCCACATCGGAATCGTACTAAGTTAACTCGATCCGATCTGCTCAGGCTGATCTCTAACCTGTTAATAGGTGGCGGCTTCGCACCTAGGACCGCATTCGGACCGAGTCGTGTCAGTGCTTTGTGGGTTAGGTGTGTGTGTGTGTGTGTGTGTGTTTTCTGTACTGTGTGATGTCTGTGGGGCGTGGTATGGAATGGAGTATTTGGTTATAATGTCTCTCTGGTGTTACCTTAATGGTGCGAGGTGTCGGTGCATGATTGTACAGTACATGTACTGGCAAGGGTGTTGTGGGTTAGTTGTCGCTGCTGCCATGAATTGTGTTCCCCTCATGTCTAAATGTTCCCTAACTTTCAGTATTTTTGTTTCTTTGTACAGGTGTTCTATTGGTGTCGTTTGAGTGCATCCTGTAATGATACGAAGTGCGTTGTTTTGTATTGTATGTAAGGTGTTTATGTGTGTGTTTGAGATAATGGGTGCCCAGCATGGGTTAGCATAGTCCATAACTGAGCGAATATATTGTTTGTATATGAGTGATGTTGTTTCCTGCTGGTGTCCAAAGTTTGTGCCTGTTAGTACTCTAAGCGTGTTAAGTCTTGACGTACATTTGTTTTTAATGTCCTGAATGTGGTTTGCAAAAGATAATGATGTGTTGTATATGACCCCACGTATTTTGGTCCTGTGAGTGAGTGGAATGTTGGTGTTGTTTAGTGTAAGCTGTGGAGTTATCTGGTGTTCTTTTGTGTTGCTTGTAAGCAAGGTAATGGTTGATTTTGTGGGCGCTACTTTGAGTCTATTCTGTGTGAGCCAGTCTTGTATGTTGTTTATGTATGTTTGTAGGTTATTTGTAGCGGTGTCGATGTTGTTGTGGGTGGATATTAGAGTGATGTCATCTGCATATGATGATAAGGTAAGTTTGTTATCTGTGGGTGTTGGAATGTCATGCATGTATAAGTTGAACAGTGTTGGTGAGAGAGCAGAGCCTTGATGGACCCCGTTCGGAAAAAGCTTGTGTTTGGATGACTTGCCATTAAATGTGACATGTAAGTATCTTCCTGAAAGATAGTTGCTCAGCCACCTTTTGGTGTTATTGTGCATGTTTGTGTTGAGTATTTTGTTTATGAGAGAGAAGCGTGGGATAGCATCAAATGCTTTACTAATGTCTATTGTTGCTAATAGTGCACGTTGAGCTGGTCGTCTGGAGTTGATGCCATCCATGATGTGCTGCGTGAGGTTAGTGAGTAATGTCGTGGTTGAGTGGTGAGGTCTGAATCCATGTTGAGTAGGCGATAGTGGTATGTGTGGGTTGGTGATTTGTAAGATTAGTCTTTCTGTTACTTTGGGAGGTGTGCATAGTAAAGTAATGGGTCTATAGGAAGCTGGTTCTGTTGAATTTTTGTTTGGTTTGAGTAGTGTAATAATTTTACCTTGTTTCCATATGTCAGGAATAATACAGTGTTGGTATGAATATGTGCTGATATTTGTGAGGGCTAGTATTCCCTGTGGGCCCAAGTGTTTAAGGTGTATGTTAGATATGTTGTCTGGTCCAGTAGCCTTCGAATTCTTAATGTTTTTGATGATCTTGGTGGTCTGGTCTGTATTGAAGGGTGTAATGGTCGTGTCGAGTCTGTAGGTTTTCTTTTGTCTGGCTGTTTGTCTGTCTGCGTGCTTCTGGTTGTTGTCTCTGTTTAAGTGACTTATCTTTGTGTAGTAATTAACCAGAATGTTAGCTTGTTGTGTATATGTTGGGATATTATTTTAGCTGCGACAGATAGCCGCGTGTGAGGTGTGAATGCCGCTGTTAGAGTGGGTAATGCTGTTTATAGTCTTGTATAGCCTGGATGTATCTGTGGAGTGGTTTAATGTTGTTATGAATCCCCTAAATGTTTCTGTTTGTTTTTCTTTGAGTTTGTTGTTTATTTCTGTGTTGAGCTGTTGTATCTGCTGTTTTATGGCTTCTGTGTATGGGGTTTGTGTGTTATGTTTGAGGTTGTTACGTTGCCTTATGAGGTGGGCTATTTCTCTAGTGTAATTTGGGTTGTATTTCCTAATGTTGCCCTTGGGTATGTATTTGTTTGCATTAGTGATGATCTGATTAAATGTCTTGAGTGTTGTATTGATGTTTATGATGCGTGTGCTGTTTAATGTGGTGAATTGTTCCTCAGTCTGTATTTAAACTGTTCCCAATCAGCTTTCTTGTAATTTCTGTAAGTGTCCCTGAGGCTGCCGGGGCAGCGTGTAGAACGTGTTGTAATGATGATGGGCAGGTGGTCTGATGACAGCTGTTTTTCTGTTCTCCAGTGTGTATGTGTTGCTAGTGAGGGGGAACAGAACGTTATGTCTGGGGAGGAGTTTGAGTATCCTGCTTGATGTGGTATGTGTGTATGTTATTCAGTATTGTTAAGAATGAAGAGGCTGTTTAGTTGTGTGGCTATGTTGGCGCCTCTGGTGTTGCTTTGGTTGTGCAGGTAACAACTAGTGTATTTAGCGTTGAAGTCTCCTCCTAAGATGACATTAGTGAGAGAGGCCAGATTGTATAGCTTTGGATTGTAATTGGCTGGCACCTAAAGTGAACTATTTGGTGGGATGTAAATGTTGATTAGTGTCGTGTTGTGTTTTGCGCGTGTTTTAATGTTAACTGCCTGTATTTCTATTGTGTTATCTGCTTGGATTGTGTTTGTAATGTTTTGGGTGGCATCAGTGTAGCTAATGCTTTTACGTATGTAAGTGATGAGTCCACCCCCGTGACCCCCAGTACGATCTTAACGGATCGCCGTGAAGTCAGGGATGGTGGGTGTTTTGTGTGTGCGTTTTGGTTTTGTTTCTTGTATAAGTGCTATGTGAATGTTTTGTTTGTGTACGAATTCCCTAAGCTGCATGATTTTGTTTGTGAGGCCATCTCCGTTGTACTGTAATATGTTAATATTGTATTTCTGTATGTGTCTCATAGTGCTATTGTGTCTGTCTTTGTGTATGGTGACATGCGTAAGTTGTAGTGGGGCCTGGATTAGTCTTAACGTCGCCGGAGAGTAAGAGTAGTCCGGGGAGCACGCAATTGCTCCCTGTAAATGAAAAAATAGCACGCTCAAAATAGGTCCGGCCCCGGGAGCCGATCAGCACTCTGACCGTGCCACGCAACAGGCCGTCGACTGCCAGTCTGGCCAACCGTAGACAGCCCGCTGCACGGAGATTTGATGAAGTTTGGCCACCAGCGCGTTGATGTTTCGGTTTGACGTCGCCACTTCTTCGCATTGACGTGTCCCGCGCTGGAGGATACAGCCACTGTTAGAAGCTTCCTCGTCAGCTGCTAACACTTTTTTCACGTTGTTTTCATAGTAGATTTCCATTGCCGAAAGAGGAAAATCAAACTCAAACTGACCTGCCACCGTGTCTCATGGTCAGAACTGTGTTCTTCTTGGTGGAAGCTTTATTCTCTTCTCGTCAAATACAGTGTTGATCACCCTTCCAAAGTTCTAACTTCGTCTCATCGGTTCATAATACCTGGTACCATTAATCTAGTTGCTCGTTAAGATGGGTTTTGGCAAACTGTCATCTCTTCATCTGTCATCTCTTCTTATTCATGTCATTGTAAATTGAAATGAATGTATTTACTTTATTATTAATAAAGGTTATTCAACTCAATTCAATTAAATTCATTTTGTGCTGCTGCTTCAAGAATGGCTTCTTTTGGGGAGTCCTACCATCCGAGCCAGCGTCTTTCAGAGTTAGACAAATTATGGTGACTAAAACATGATGTCCTGGTGATGCTAGATCTCGCTGGATGCTTGGAACTGTCGATCTGGAGTATCACTGACATCAGGAATGATTTTTCGGATGCCTCTTTCAGAGAGAGTCATTTCCTTTGGCAGACAAAATTGCAATTAAATCGATCCTCTTCCATTTCTTTATTATAGAGGCAACAGTAGAAATGGGAATATTAATTTTTCTCAATTTTCTTGTAACAGTCCTCAACCAGATAAGAAGCGACTGTTCTTTCGAATGTCGACAGCTCTCTAGTTTCTGATATGATAATAAAAACCCACTCTAATAGACAGAGTTTATTTCCACAACAGTTTCGATGCCCACTGGCCCATTAAGAATTTCTTAATGGTCCCTGGACTGTTGTCCCTCGTGTTTTTGGTTCATTCGTTTTTCTGTATCCACCCGAAGAGGATGGCCAGTGGGCATCAAAACTGTTGTGGAAATAAACTCTGTCTATTAGAGTGGGTTTTTATTATCATATTTTGACCTTTACGTAGAAAAAAGTGAAGTTTTTTGCATCTCTAGTTTCTGCCATTACTGCGTCGAATGGTTAAATGATATTGATACGAATCGCAGCCCAGGTTATAATTAACTAACATTTATCATCTTCTCTTCGCAGTGTTGCTACATGTTTAGGAAATTGAAAATTACCTCGTTTAATGCAACTCAAATTTTTGCAGTTTTACAGCTTTAACAAATTATTAAATGCAGGGATACGAGTAATTTGACAGTAACACTATTTACAAATACAGGGTGTACATAAAGTCAGGATCTATTTTTGTGAAGCACTTGGAAATTATATGGAATTCAATCATAAAATGATAAAGTGGTAACATTTATTAAATAATTAAGAGTAGGATTCGACGTGACGCCCATCAGTATCCCTGCACAGCTCAAATCGTTCCGCAGCATTTCTAAACACATTCTGGAGCATTTGCGGGGTTATGTTATCTGCAGCAGTTCGTATACGTGTACGTAAGTTTTCAAGACTCGTAATCTTCGTCTGATAGACGTGCGATTTGATAAAGCCCCATGCAAAGAAATCTAAAGGGGTTAAATCTGATGATCTCGATGGCCAAGGTCTGTTGCTTCCGCGTCCGATCCAGCGATTTGGAAAACGTCCATTTAGATAATCCTGAACAATTTTGGCATAGTGACAAGGAGCACCATCATGTTGATAGACGACGGTACTAACAATCCTATCCCCGTCGTCTATGAACATGATGGTGCTCCTTGTCACTATGCCAAAATTGTTCAGGATTATCTAAATGGACGTTTTCCAAATCGCTGGATCGGACGCGGAAGCAACAAAAGACCTTGGCCAGCGAGATCACCAGATTTAACCCCTTTAGATTTCTTTGCATGGGGCTTTATCAAATCGCACGTCTATCAGACGAAGATTACGAGTCTTGAAAACTTAGTACACGTATACGAACTGCTGCAGATAACATAACCCCGCAAATGCTCCAGAATGTGCTTAGAAATGCTGCGGAACGATTTGAGCTGTGCAGGGATACTGATGGGCGTCACGTCGAATCCTACTCTTAATTATTTAATAAATGTTACCACTTTATCATTTTATGATTGAATTCCATATAATTTCCAAGTGCTTCACAAAAATAGATCCTGACTTTATTTACACCCTGTATTATGTATTTTATTACACGCTAAATATGGTAATGACTTCCCTTTGCCTCTGAATGTCTTTTTAAAGGATAAATATAAACGAAATAACCTATACTGGTTTCATTATCTTATTCATTCATTACGATATTTGTGACTCTCTCTCTCTCTCTCTCTCTCTCTCTCTCTCTCTCTCTCTCTCTCTCTCTCTATATATATATATATATATATATATATATATATATATTATATATATGCGAAGTTAAATGACATTGGGTCTGGGTAGTAGTTGGATGGGAGACCGTCCTCCGCGCCCAGATTAGGTAGCGACCCGTGGTTCGGGTCCCACGTAAAGCTGTAGGTTCCCTCCGTCATATGACCTTAGATGTTGCGAAGGAGGTTAAACAACCCCAATAAAAAAAAATATATATATATATATATGAAAATTATTTCACGAAAGTAACACGTGAAAAATATTTATGATGAATAAAACCACGAAGGAAAGGAAACACAGAATGGCGCTTGAGCACCATTCTGTGTTTCCTTTCCTTCGTGGTTTTATTATCATATATATATATATATATATATATATATATATATATATATATATATATATTCGCAGAAACATAATATTCTTTTTAATGTTACAAAAACTAAGGTTATGCAATTTCAACCTAAAAGCTGTAATCAGCCAGCTGATATAAGGTTTAAAATGAATGGTGAAGTAATTGAGGAAGTACAAGAGTTTAATTATTTGGGTCAAACTATTACCAGCTCCTTGAGTGATGACTCGGATATAAGAAAACAATCTCGAAGCCTGTGTGCTAAAGCGAATATGACCATAAGGAACTTTCGTTTCTGTACAAGTGAAGCTAAAGACACACTCTTTCGTACTTTCTGCAGTAATATATACGGTCAGCAACTCTGGGTGAATTATAAAAAAGGTTCTGGCAGAACCCTAAATTTGCTGTACAACAAAACTTTTAGACTCTTACATAAATTACCCCCGAGATGCTCAGCTTCGCAAATGTTTGCTACCCGCAATGTCCCGAGCTTCCCGGAGGTAACAAGACGTGCTCAACACAGTCTACTGCAAAGAATTAAAAAATCAACTAACCCGATCATCCAAGCTATCCATGAGTCCTGCCATTTATCCTCTAAGCTATGGACTTCTTGGTACGAAAACGTCTGTCTGTAGCTCCACTTAACTTCGACAGTGCAGTATTATTTCTAATCAATTGTATATATTCATATCCAGTGTTGG
The DNA here is from genome assembly GCA_023014485.1 of Bathynomus jamesi. Lineage (NCBI taxonomy): Eukaryota > Metazoa > Arthropoda > Malacostraca > Isopoda > Cirolanidae > Bathynomus > Bathynomus jamesi. The sequence continues at coordinate 38,672 of JAJOZX010007024.1, forward strand.
GCACTAAAGCGTTAATCCGATAACAGTTAATTAACGAAGTTAACTTTTTTTAACGGACTATTAACGGAAGTTAATTTCCATTTATCGTTATCGGACCAGTTAACTTCCGATAACTCGATATTTAGTCTGTTAAAGTCCGTTAACACGTTAACTGCGAGGAGTCATTCACGGAAGATCACCGCTCCGCGAATGAATTCAAACCGCCATAACTTCAGTCTGCCAATTCCGTCCTCTGCCGCAGTGGAACGGCTCTTCTCTCTCGGCAAGGACATCCTGAGGCCCAAGAGGTCAAGACTGGCAGTTGGGCCTAACTTTGAGAAGTTGGTCTTTCTGAAGGGCAACCAGCACATTGTGTCATAGTCTTTAATAAATGTGCCTAAAATTTAATTTTACCTTTCAGTTCCCGCCATAATAATTCTCTGGTAAATTAAAATTTAGTTAATGGTTAGTGGTTGCAAGGGTTTCAAAACATGTAATCAGTACATTTTTTATTAAAAATAAAAAAAAAAGTTATTAAGCAAAAAAGTTGCAAAACTTGATAAAAATACAGTTAAATACCTATTTATTGTTGGATTTTGCATAAATAAACATTTTCTATGAGTTTTAAAGCTTTTTTCCTTGATTTTTTTAAATGTTAGTAAAGAAATAGTTATCGTTAACGGATTATCGTTAACTTCCGTTAACTTTGTAGTAAAATTATCGGATTATCGTTATCGGAGTTAAAAATTGGGGTTAACGGATTATCGTTATCGAAGTTAACTTTTTGGTTAACGGTGCCCACCACTGTTTATATCCTTAGTATATGAACTGTCATTGTATTAACAATATTTGTCATCTGGACTATAGTCTGCCAATAAACCTTCTTCATTTTCATTTCATTTCATTAGTGTTCAGTGGGTGTGGAAAATGTTGAGATTAAACTTAATTCATGTCTGTCTCATTTGTGTGACGGAATATATACTGTACGATCCTGCTACTGCTCTCCTATCTTCGATATTTTAGGTATTCACGTAACATGTGTACCAGTCTTGTTAGTCACTTAGAAACAATTTCTGGTTTGTTTTTAGCAATTTACAGCAAAATCATTGACAATACGATGGGAAACAATCCCATATGTACGTTGAAAGTGAGAGATTGAGTTTTTCCTAATACAGCATCAGAGAACCAGTTTCTTAATCAATATTTTTTTTGACATTTCCATCTTTATCTTTAGCGTAACGTATCACGGTCGATCGACCATACCCGAAGAAGACTTCGAAGATGTCATACCTTCTAAACCTTAAAATTCTTTTATTCCATACACATTAAATTTGTTGACATCATTGCTTCACTCTTTTCTCCCACCAATACATATATTTGTTTTCTTTGTCTAATGAAGAAAGCTTTCGCCAACTCAATTTACTTGCCTAGAAACACTAAAAATACAAGAAGAATTAAGAAAGTAATTATCTGTAATTATGAGAAAGTCAGTTTGGTAATTTTGGAAGTATGGCACTTTTGCTTCTGCGCTTCCCTCCTCTTTCACGAAAGCATGAAAGGTAATTTCCTCCTCGAAATCTTTGAACTCTTCCACTGCTTAAAAAAAAAGAAGAAAACAGAGGATGTGAACGAGGAGAGCAAGATATACTAAACGAAATGACACGAGCGGGGCTCATTATCCACAATATTCTCTGTTCCGCCCTTAGAGAGGCACAATCCCTTAACACTTTTAAATTAGTACTAAATACCTATTAAAAACCCCATTCTCAGCGCCATTCCGACCCTCAATAATTGGAAACCTTTAAGAGTGCGTTTTGGAGAGGACTTCATTATAGTCAATATTTAATGAAGGAAATGAAGCCAAAGAGAGATATTGTTACGCCGTAAATTGAACCATTCTTCATTTATGAATCTATTATGATAATTAAAACCGGCGGGCAACGTTGACACTAAATTTATTTCACAAACTACTTTTAAAACAAACTTTGACAAATGAGCGACAACTCCGCCGCATTATTTCCTTATTATTTTCTTCAAAAATTTTTAACTTTGAAATGAATTTTATAATAATTAATTCCATTACTTAATTACTTATATTTTACTGTATAATCTCTAAAGCTCTAAAATAAATAAACGCAACTAAAAGTAATACAGTTCGTCCTGCAGAAGTTGTCCACCAAGAAAACTACATTTAAAAGACTTCTATTTGGTGAAAAGGCCTCTGAAAGGTTCGTTGGTTTCGAATGACATTCGTTGCAGGATTCGATAATCAAAAGGGACGAGAAATTGGAAGATGGCGAGTGCGAAGTCGAGTTCGATTTGTAACAATAATTAAAGTTTGCGCGTTCGAACACGTCATTTTCAGGTTCGAGAAGAGTCTGCTTTTACGTTTTTCTTACTGATATATATATATATATATATATGTGGTGTGTGTGTGTGTGTGTGTGTGTAACTAACCTCCCTTATTCCTGGGATGCTGTGGATTATCATTTGATCCAACCCCACCCATGTAACAGAAGGGGGCGGATCCCCCCTTGCCAAACACTCGATCCTTGCACCGGAATTATTGGTGAAAGTTGTAATTTGCGGAGGCATTTCGATGAATTCAGGCCCATTTGCAGCTTCAGTGAGTAAGATCGAATCTGAAAGTTGAACGAAAAATAGTGAATTTTAATTAGTTTCTAATATCCTTTTTAAAATATTTTCATGCTGCAAAATTGTAAAACTTACATCTGCATTTATTATCTCACTGTGCACTGTCCTACCAAATAATTTATCTATCCCTTGACGTGATGGTATATTCAGAAACGTGCTTTACGTGTTTACAAACGACGTCTGTCGTCGTAAATAGAGGGTTTGTAGCGTCGGTACGCGGATAACACGCGATTCTCTCAATATTTCTCCTTTTACTCGATTGTTGTGATGTACAGCTATGGCCAAAATTGTTGAAACACCTTAAAATTTTTGGGAATAAGAGAGGCATTAACAGAAATTACCCGATGACATCTATGATGTATTTTGAGCACTGATAATTATTTTAGTAACACTTGTTAAGATTTATGAGTTTCCTCAGAAACTCATAAATTTGCTATATTAGATTTAATGTCATACTTTTTAATTTTTTGCAATTTCTTAGTAAGAATATTTAAACAACAGCACAGCATTACTCAAAAGCAGCAAAAGTGGGTTTCATTTGACTTTATCAACTAAACTTAAAAAGTTTTAGGGTGATGCAAAACTTTTGACCAAAGTTATATATGTCGTAATTAGTTTTCGTGATGCTTTCTTTTAAAGTCTATGCCGGAAATGAAAGAAGAAGCTTTATAGATATAAATTTAATGTCATTTAAAACTCTCTGACAGTGACGTGAGTCAAGGCACAAAAAAAGATGAATAGATTCTAAGGTGTTTTACTCTTTTTGCCATAGCTGTAGATCACTCAGAAAGTGGCCGAACTAATTAATACATAGAAAGAGTGTTAGAATATCCAAGAATCTCATTCTCACTCGCATTTGTTGTCAATAATTATCTTTCGAAGTTTAATACAGAGAAAGTGACTAATGTAGAAGCAACTGGAAAGCCAGTCGACAGTAACACCGCAAAAGGAATGTAATCCTGTTCGGCATTTAAATGTAGACTAAGCATTAGGGAAATATGACACTTTGAACGCCCCTCCGCCCCCTCAAAAGAAATTCGAAATTGTATTGATAAACATTTAACTTCTACTTTTATTTTCTATTAAACTTCTTATAGTTGTCTTTGTACATAAAAATTAGATATAACTCGTTTAGTTTGGGTTTAATTAAGTTAAATTATGTTCGGTTAGTTTCACCAGGTTAGGTAAAACTTTATTATGTGAGGTTAGATTGTTTTGTTTCGTCGTCTTTGTCTGCGGATGTTGAAACATTTTCACCAAAAAGATTGAACTTGAGTAAAATTTCTCGACTTCTTGAAATCTTTTTTTTTATGCAGGAAGGAAGGGCCAAGGGCAAATGCCCGCAAAAGCGCCCCTCCCATAAAAGAAGAAGAGAGCCAAAATCAAGGTCCGGGGTTTTCGAGATGCCTAGACACTCTACGTTTGAAAGATGGGAGGTCATAGACAGGAGGAAAGATGGATTGAGGAAGATTGTTCCAGAGTTGACCGGTTGAGTACATGAAAGACTGAAAATACCGATTAACCCTTGCATTAGATAGTTGGACAGAAAAGGAATGAGAAAGTGTAGAAAGTCTGGTACTGCGTGCTCTCCTTAAAGGAGGAGGCATGCAGTTAGAGAGTTCAGAATTGCAATGTCCATTATGATAGTGATAGCAAAGAGAGAGTGAGGTAACATTGCGGCGAAGAGAAAGAGATTGAAGACAATCAGTAAGATGCGGGGAATTGATGAGACGAAAAGCTTTTGATTCCACCCGGACAAGTACGGCTGTGTGGGTTAAACCACCCCACACATGAGAAGCATACTCCATACAGTGGCAAACAAGACCCCTGTACAGAGACAGCAACTGAGTGGGAGTGAAGAAACTGCGGATCCTCGGTTCCTTTGGTTCCTTTATCAAAATGCTTTGCTTTAAAAAGGTTCCAGCGGCATCGTCAGTATTCTATTGATGACATCACTTGAATGACTGAAATGTGTCTGAGAATAGTCAGCGACAGTAGTATGACCGAGTCTGTGGCGAATGCATGGAATTACAAGTTCATGTTCATGGATAACCCCCTCTTTCCCCTACACTTTGCAAAAATCCCTTTCCCCATTTGCTACATTGCAATGTTGCAATATTGTGTCCTTACCCCACTCACAGCTCCACATAACTCCTTGAACTCCTCTCTCTCAGACACTCCCCTCACCCCTGGATCTGGTCCTTCTCCTGATGGTTGCCAATGAAGCCAGAAGAAGAAAAGAAGAAACAAAAGAAACAGAGCAAGGGGCAGTAGGAGAAAGAGTCAAAGGAAGATACTTCAAACCACAGTGTATATATTGCATGCCATACAGAAGGGTGATTTAATATATATATATATATATATATATATATATATATATATAATATAGTGTGTGTGTGTGTGTGTGTGTGTGTTGTGTGTGTGTGTATATGGCCGGCGAGAGCTGCCACGGGCCCCGGGGAAGGATTGGTATATGGGCCCCCTGTTTACTCTATTTTATTATGAATGTTTTTGTGTACATAACAAGCAAACTGATTATATGTTCAAGTCACTATTCAAACATACAGTATGAATAAACAACTCAGAAGAAAATAACCATTTTATTTTTCGAATCAATTATATCTAATATACTATTTCAGAAAAGAAGCCTTATATATATAGATCGATAGATATATTTATATATATATGTAACAGTTTTTTTGCGCACACCTACAGGTTGCTACAATTAGTGTAGAACAATGCGGTTTTCACCATTCGATGCGTCTTTTTATTGTGCAGTGCCCATGCTAAAAAAAAATTCCGTAACATAATTCCTTCCCCCCTTTTAGGGGTACAGTTCTTCCCATGCCTGTACACGCATTTTTTTTAATTTTTCATTTTTAATCATAATTTTGGCACAAAATAAGTCAATATTTACTAAATATTTAATATCATTCGATTCACAAAAGATTTATTTATCGATTCAATTTAAAAAAGTATATATTTTTAAAATTCATAAAGAACTTTTTGCAAAAAACTAAAAACAAACATGCATTTTTAAAATTCAATGATTTTTATATAAAATATTTTGATATTTGTTATAATTTTAACATTTTTCGATTCACAAAAGATTTCTTTATCGATTCAATACAAAAAATTACATAATTAAAACGGCAATTTAAATAAACACGAGTTTAAAGTTAAACGAGCCACACTCGAAATTATTTACCGTGACTTTTGTGCGTTTTATTACTGTGGCTTTTGTACAAATAATTTTACGTATACACAAACAATTTGATAGGATATTGATTTATCATTCTATTTTTTAGTTGTCATAGAAATACGTTAATTAAGTTATCTGATTAGATGCGCTTTTATAGTTGAAGATCATTTTTAGAAAATTATTTATTTTCCCCACTTTAAAATATTACAAAATTTCTATTAGGTATCCTAATATCATTATGCCTGTCGCTGTAAGTAAGAAAATAGCAATTAAATAATTAATTTTAAAACATTAAATGACGTCATCAAGATCATTACGAAACCTATGGTAAAATTATTGAATACCCGGTTAGGTTCATTGAATGCCAGGTTAGGTCATCTGTACGCCCTTGACGATTGGTTAGGTTAAGTCGTGATATTTTCGTTGGCTTTAACGAAAATATCATGACTTAACCTAACCAATCGTCAAGGGTGTACAATTAACCTAACCGGGCATTCAATTAACGTACCCTGGCATTCAATTAATCTAATCGGGCATTCAGTTGACCTAACCGGCCATTTAATTAACCTAATCGGGCATCATTACTATTATAATTTAGCAAAAATGTGTCTGCGTGTGTGTCCGCAGAAAAAACTTTTACGTTTCTGAACCGATTTCGACCAAACTTCGTATGGTGATGGGGGTGATGAGTAATGAACGAAAATATATGTGTGACCCCCCCCACCACCACCACCACCACCAATTACTGGGCCCGAGGGCCCCCAGCACCGCGATAAAACTATAGAAAAGAACGCAGCAATGAAAATCTTGAGCTTCACATTGTGTCAATATTTGTGAAGCTTAAGATTTTCATGACGGTAGTTTTATTGACCAAATAATTGAACCCCCAGTAATTAGGGGCCTGCGACCCCCCAATTACTGTCGGTTCAATTATTTGGTCAATAAAACTATAGAAAAGAACGTAGTCATGAAAATCTTGAGCTTCACATCCGAGTTCATCGTATCAAGATCTGTGAAGTTTTAGATTTTCATGGCTGCGTTCTTTTCTGTAGTTTTATTGGCCGAATAATTGGTTCGCCAGTAATTGGAGGGCCACAGGTACCCCAATTACTGAGGCCCAAGGTGAGAGGAATGGGAACGATATCCAGATAAAGGGCTATTGACGTTCAAAATAAAATACGCCGTAGGCCCACAATTCGGTTTGGGTCGAAGGTCCAAGCACCGCAGATCTAGCAAAATCGGCGCGTAGCGCCGATCTTTTGCTAGTTAATTCTATCACCACACAATTTACAAATGCAGTACCAGTCCATGCAGGCAAGACAATTGTTTACTGCAAGATTTTCATAATTAGAAGTGTACTTTCTTTGCCTTCTCTCTAGCAAAGTGGTAAATGATTCTGATGAAATTTAAAGTACGGGCTAACTGGCTTTCAATTACAATGGTTCCCAGATCTGTCAGTCGGTCTTAGGCATTGGTGGACCGCAGATAATATTTTATTGTTTCAGTTTGACTATGATAACCTCTATAAAATGTATATTCATTAATTATATTTCCTCTCTGTTATTTAATCAATTGCTTTATTAATATTTTTAGATTTTATCCCCCCTCTTTCCGGGCCCCGGGGATTTAACCCGACTTCCCCACCCACTCATCAGCCCTGTTTATATATATATATATATATATATATATATATATATATATATATATATATATTATTATTATTATTTATTTATTTATTTCTTTAATTATTACACTAATTTTTATCTCTTTTTGAAAATTTATTATTTCATACAGTATTTATGATGACAAAGGAACGCGATTTTTCGCGCACTACTCCCGCAAGTGTTTCTCTGACAATGAGCTTGACTTTTGCCTCGCATCAGATCAGGCAAGGCGTAAGCTGTTATTTCTCACGTGATCCTCATCCAATTACGGGCTCCCTTATCACATCTTCATAGGAGACAAAGCGCTTGTGCAAATAACTTTATCTCGAGACGAGAACTGCAAACTTAAAACTTCCTTTCAATCCTCCTTATAATGTGTGCAGGCATGTATATAGTGGATTTAATTATATATATATATATATATATATATATATATATATATATATATATATATATTATGACACGTATCATTATTATTATTAGGATTAGTATTATTACTATTATTAATATATACAAGTGATGACTAAAAACTATTACACCTTTTTCCCAAAATAGTCTAACTGAGCAGCATTTTGTACACAGATTTTCATTTTATATCACATGTAACTGCATATTATTCCTCTTATTTTTTAGTTGATTAATTTAAGTTTCGGATTTGTATGCAATTAAAAATTGCTAAATATGCGTGCAAATATGCTCTTTTAAATAATCAATTAATCACCTTTCGAGTTAAATGTTATGATTTTTAATTAAGGCATTTCATGATTGAAAAATGCAATATATGCATAACATTTATTAATTTCAGGATAAACCAAGGCATATTTTGAAAAGAAATTCACTGGAAAAATAAAGCAATTCGCAGTTAGATACATGAAAATGTGGAAAAAGCCCTCTTCTAAACAAAATAACACACTACAGTATATATACACAGTATATATATATAAAATTAGTTCATGATTATTTCCTAAAATGTGCATTTTAAACAAAAAACTTTAAAAACTTCGCTCAAAAAAGCTTAAAATATACATTTGCATATGAGGCGCTCCGGACCACAACCTGCCAAGCGCCAGAATTGAGTTATTTATACCACTATATTTCCCCACCCTTCCTCTATAGTCTATCCCGTGGGCGAGTCAGGGAGCAGATTGTGGACCTGTACGTATGGTCGAAATCAATCAAATATCGTTATTGGTTCAAAAGTTATGGCATTTTACAAATTGACAAACTTTAACTACATTTTTCTGTTTTTAATTTTGCCGTTTTGCTTGTGGTCCAGAGCGCCTCATATGCGTGTATGGAAATATGCAAAAATCCGAAGCCTACAATGTTATGTATATATATGGGATTGAACTCAGAATGGTTCTCTGACCATCATATATATATATATATATATATATATATGCTAGGGTGATGCAAAATAACTTATCATTTCAAAAACTTGAAGACACCCTCTAATTTTATTTAATTTAGTGTAAAAACTGAACATGCAAAATTTCAGCACAATTGAAGACATTTTAGAGGTTGCTACCATCCATTGAACATTTTGTATAGTGTTATTTTTCAGTTTGTATTTATTGTACATTTATTTATTTTGCAGATTTCATCAAAAATGGTAGTCAGCAACATATAGCAGTCATAACAGACTCTGAACCTCTTTCCGTAAACCTTCTCATCCCTTTCATTGCTATAGACGCCGTGGCCGAACATTCTAGAATCATTTCTTTGCTGTGACGTCACTGTGGCGGCCGCGTCAGTGTAAGTGCGGCGTCACTGACTCAGTATCTTTGCTGCCTTCGCTGAGAGTGGTTGTATAGCAGTTGCTGAGTTGCACTCATGGAGCGGCATACGCGTCACAAAACAGTTGTTTGGCTCATAGGACATCCTATAGAGTCCTTCAAAGAAACCCAGCTTCCATCTAAAAGGGAAACATTAGCATTGTTTATGAACTACAAGATCAATAAAAAGCAACAGGTGAAAACAACGGCTTTGTTGACTGCTAGAGATGTTATGGATGTGTGGGAAAAGGCCCGCATCCCAACAGTGTTGAAATGTCATGTCGTGGAGAGAGTAAAGAAACTTTTCAACGAGTGGGAGAAACTAAAGAAGAACAGAAATAATAAGAAGAAGCAATCACCTGCACTACTTCAAAAACAAGAGAGCTGGCAAAATGACTTGCAAGATCTGTTTGACATTGCACATGCAAGTGCTCTTGACATGATAAAGATAGATGAAGATCGTGAGTTTTTGATGCAACGACAAAAAGGAAGAAAAGGCAAAATGTCTGGAGTGGATAAAGTTTTTTCACAAATGGAAGAGATTGCTAGAGAAAAGGAAACATTGCTTGAAAAGAAAAGAAAGAGGGAAACAGCCGTTTTCGAAGCAGCAGTGCTCTCAAGTTCAAGTCCTTCAAGTTTGAATGAAGATAGTTCAAAATCAGAAGAAGAATTTGTTGCTGACCCTCAGCAGCCATCAACTTCGAGACAAAGTAGATCAAAGTCTAAGAGTGCAAAGCTTATGGATTCTTCAATGCTTGTATCTCTTGATGCTGCAAAAGTAAGTGATAGAGCTGCTTCGGAAATCTTGATCCCAACAATCAATGCTCTTGGGCAAACCCTGAAGAATACAGTGTTAGCTATTCATCGATACGGAGAGCAAGACAAAGAACCGCAAGACAATGGCAGAAAATTTGAAGCAGGATTTCGAAACAAATTGCCCTCTCCAAATACATTGGGACGGCAAACTACTGGAAGATATTACTGGTCATGAAAATGTTGATCGACTGCCAGTTCTAATTTCCGGCCAAGGAGTTGATCAGCTTCTTGGTATTCCCAAACTTGCCAGAGGAACTGGTCAAAACATTGCAGATGCTGTCCATCAGTTAGTATTGGAGTGGAATATATCTGACCAAGTGAAGGGCATGTGTTTTGACACCACTGCCTCCAACACAGGTTCTAAGAGTGGTGCTTGTATGTTACTAGAGCAAAGATTGGATAAAGATATGCTGTGGCTGGCTTGCCGACATCATATTTTCGAAATAGTGTTAGAAGCTGCAGTTTCTGTCTCCTTGCCATCTTCTAGTGGCCCTGACATACAACTGTTTAAGAGATTCAAAGCAAAGTGGGTGGAAATTGACAAGAACAATTACCAAACAGCAACAGATGACCCTAACATTGCAGAGAAAATCTCAGATGCTGAAGAACTCATTCAATTTGCTCAAGCTCAGCTTGATGAACAGCAGCCTCGTGATGACTACAAGGAATTGCTCGAGCTAACGCTCATTTTCATCGGTAGTGCCCCCAAGTCAGGAATCAGCTTTAAAGCACCCGGAGCTTATCACAGAGCACGATGGATGGGCATGCTAATTTACTGCATTAAAACTTGGATGTTTAAATCTCAGTTTAAACTAACTGAGAGAGAGGAAAAAGGACAGAGATGTTTGCTGCTTTTCAGCTGCGATATACATCAGATCGTGGTACCTGGCACCCATACCCTCATGCGCCCCCTGTTCAGATTTGCATTTTGTGCAAAGTCTGCAGCTCTACAAGCAAAAGGATGACAAAATTGCAAGTGCTGCACTCAATAAGTTTTTGAGACATTTGTGGTACCTCTCTGAGGAGCTTGTGGCGCTTGCATTTTTTGATTCAGCTGTTTCGCATGAGACAAAAAACAAAATGAAGCATGCTCTGCAGAAACCAGTTGACTCAAAACCGAGCAAACGAGCATCAATAAATCCTGAATCAGCTGGGCAGAAACAACTGCAGGATTTCGTTACTGCGAACACAAAAAGATTCTTTGAAATCCTAGAGGTGCCTTGCACTTTTCTTGAAAAAGATGCTGAAGAATGGAATGATGATGAAAGTTATGCGAATGCAAGAGATATCGCATATGGACTCAAAGTGGTAAACGACATTGCGGAAAGAGGTGTACGACTGATGGAGGAATACAACAAACTGATAACCAATGATGAAGAGCAGAAACAATACCTTCTTCAAATTGTTAAAAGTTACAGGTCGTCACTCTCAAACAAAAACAAGAAAACATTACTCTTGCTTCACAAAAAACGAAAATAAACATACATAAGTGGTTATGATATGCCTACTGGGGAAACTTCCACATAAAAAAAAGTTAACGCGCTATACGCTGTACCTCAGAGGGTGGTGCGGAAATCAGCGTGCCTATTATTTACTATTTTATGAGCTCACTACGTACTATAGTCTAGAATGTCATCGTTTTTTTTTCAAACTAGGTTAACTAGGTACATATCAACCGGCTCCGGCGAAAATATCAACAAAACAATATTTTTGAGCACAAACTGATATACATTTATTTTTAAAGCTTGGTAGCAACCTCTAATTTTCTCTTTTTCAACCCCAAATTTCGCATACAATGCTTTCTTAGGAATATGAATAAAATAGGAGGGTGTCTCCCTGAAAATTAAAAAAAAAAAAATTTGACCCCTTTTTTGCATCACCCTAATATATGCGCCTCGGTGATGTGGTGGTTAGTGTAGTGGTTAATTTATTTAAGGGCCCATTCCTTCATTATTATAATTCATTATTTACTTTACTTTTTATTCAATTTCTCTTTATCTTTCCTCATTCTCTTTACACTCGTTTCACTCGACCTTATAAATACGGGTAGCACGTGAGCCGGTGGGCGGCATTATAATTCAAACAATGCAAGGAGGACGGGGGATTAATTATGCCCGAATTACACTTTACTGACTTTTATTTATGCCGGAAACACTTTGAGATAAACAGGGTAATGCGAGAGGGGGGGGGATTAACGTTAACATTTTAGTCGGAGAGAAAATACTATTCTAAATTTACAATTAAATCGTAACACACAAACACACCTCACTAAGCCCAAGGCCCTCCGATGACTGGCGGGCATTTCTACCCAGCCTCTAGCCTGTGTTCAGGCGTTGCCAACTCGTATTTCTATATAGTTTTTTTTTTAATACAACCATTTTTAATTTCTTATTTAATAAAACTTAATTGAACATAATTAAATTCTTATAAACAAACATTTAATTCTTAATTTGACATTACTACACTCTTATTAACAAAACATTTAATTAAACATTATTAAATTCTTATAAACAAACATTTAATTCTTAATTAGACATTACTACACTCGATGCGCCTCGGTGGTGTAGTGGTTAGTGTCGTTGACTACAAATCCCTCGGCCCCAGGATGGAGACCTGGTGATGGCAGCCGGCGCACAGCAAACCCAGCTGTTCATCCTTCCACGCAATAAAAAGAAATTGGTTGGTAGATAAGTGGGTACCCTGGGTAGTGTCGTGTATTGTTTTTTTTAAAGATAATAATGTCTAATAAGAATTTAATAATGTTTGGTTTATTAAAGAAGATAATAATGTTTAATAAGAAATGTAATTATGGTTTGTACGTAACTAAGAAATTAATAATGTTTTATCGAAATTAAAAATATAAAATACTAATTGGCAACCCCTGAGATGGGCCCAGAGAAGGCAGAATGCCCCAAAAACTGGGAGTCTCGGGACGGGGTTTGCCTCATTTAGGTCGTTTTTCGTATTACAATTTTATTGTAAATTTAAAATATTAAATTGTCTCTCTCTCCGCGATTAAATGTTAATCATAGTCCGCACTCGTGTTCCCCAGTTGGTTAAATTGTTTCGGCATAAATAAAAAGTCAATGAATAGAAATAATAGTGTGTAATTATCCCGGTTCCTTTGCTGTTCGAAATCATAATGCCGGCCATGGCTACCCGTCTGCCTGTGTTTATAAAGTACAGTGAAGCGAGTGTAAAGCGAAGAAAGAGAAATGATAAAAGGAAAGTAACGAAGTAAAGTAAATAACAAATAAACGAATGAGGTACGCTAGAGTAGCCTAAGACGCTGGGCTGCTGGTGGGGCGTGGTTCGGATTCCACGTTAAACTATAGGTCTAAGGTGGAGTAACAAGCTTGACTTTCCTCAGAATGAACAATTCGGGCGGAAGCAAAACCAAGGTTATATATACTCGTATATACCTCGTTAACCTCGTTGCGGTTTCGTGCGTGGGTCTCTCTTCACACGAAGGTCAAGCTGGTGGGCCCGCCTCTAGGCCTGGCTTGGTGGAGGAGCGAGTTGCTCTCTTGCGCTCTCCACCGCACGTAGCCAGGTACACCAGGCTCATCTGGTACCGTCCTGAGACAGGCATCTAGTCTTCTCTTGAAGACTTCAACTTTGACCCCTGTAACGTTTCTATATATACAGGGTGTTTCAGGAGGAACGGTCAATACTTCGGGAGGTGATAGTATCGGTAATTGTGAGAAAAAAAGTTCATATGAACATGTGTCTAATTCCGAATGGTTGCGGAGATAGAGCTGTTTGAATCTACAAATACAAAAGCATTGTTAATGGTGATCAAGAAAGAGAAACCAAGTACTGTTTCTAACATTTAATGTTTAAACAATGGCATTTTGAATGGTATCAGAAACAGAAATGACAAATTTGTTGCATTTTACAATACGTTTTCGAAAATCCCACCGTCAACCTCAATGCACTTTGCAACTCGTGTGCGAAGATCGCGTGTTGTTCGTCTGCGTTGATCTTGACGTTCCTTTATGCGGGCAGCAGCATCCAAAATGCGCGCGAGCAATTCGTCTCGTGTATCCACCTTTCTTTTGTAAACTTGACTTTTCATTCACCCGCACAAACAATAATCTAACGGAGAGAGGTCTGGAGACCTTGGTGGCCATTGAATGGGACCACCGCGGCCGATCCATCGACCAGGGAAAGTTTGATTTAGGTATTGCATCACCAGACGGGTAGAATGTGGAGGAGCTCCGTCATGCTGAAAGTACATACCAGCGCGTGTAACCAAAGGAACATCCTCCAATAGTCCTGGCAATTCATTTTGAGAGAAGCGATGTTGAAAATTTGTTTCCACTGTGGCATTTGGATTTTCGTCTGACCACCGATGAGAGTTACGAGTGTTGTTGATTGCGTCACGGGTGAAAGTAGCTTCATCGGTGAACAGTATTAATCGAAGCAATCGGCGATTAGCATTTACCCAATGACAAAATTCCAATCGCATGGCAGCGTCTCCTGGTTGAAGGTGTTGTACACGCTGTACATGATATGGATGCAAGCCTTCCTCACGTAATGTTCGCCATACTCTTGTGTGTGCTACACCGAGACGTGTAGAAATTCTTCGTGAGCTAGTAGTAGGACTACGCTCTACCAAGTGAAGAATGTTTTCCACTTCATCCACATCTTGTTGACATTCACGTTCAGATGAAACATGAGCGCTGGGAAGTGTACCAATCTCACGCAATGTGTTGAAAACCCTGGTAAACACTCTTCGATCCGGAATTCTGCGGTTCGGAAACCGTCGACAGTATTCTGCAACAGCAGCTGTTGCACTTCCATCGCAAAAACCGTAGACATACACCATATCTGCATATTCGGCATGTATGAAGGTGTGTGGCATTCTTAACACTGCTTCAAACACCAAACAATGTCACTCACAACAGTCAGGTTATAGGGTAGGGAAGGAGGAGGAAGAGCCGCGCGCGCATCAGATTCAAACAGCTCTATCTCCGTAACCATTCAGAATTAGACACATGTTCATATGAACTATTTTTCTCACAATGACCGATACTATCACCTCCCAAAGTATTGACCTTTCCTCCTGAAACACCCTGTGTATATATATATATATATATATATATATATATAATACCACACTGATCAAGAACTGCAAGAATGCAATCGCTGAGCCCCTATATGGAGACGATCACTAGACACGAGAGAAATACCGGCATCCTGAAGAGCGCGAACTTAGTCCCAATATATAAAGGAGGACATCGATCCGAGGCCAAAAACTATAGGCCAGTGTCGCTTACATCTCATCTCACTAAAATATTTGAAAGAAAAGTTAGACAGAAAATCTGACTTTTTGGAAACTCGGAAAAAATTCAATGATAACCAACACGGGTTTCGGTCAGGCAGATCATGCCTATCACAACTAATGGAACACTACAACAACATTATTGATGTAAGTAGTATAGCCGCAAAAGAGGAGAGTGCAGGAATGTTGCAGGTTATTATGTAATGTTGCAAAGGGGGGTGGGGGATGTTGCAAAGGGGGGGAGGGGGCTGCTGCAAAGGGGGGAGGGGGCTGTTGCAAAGGGGGTTGTTGCAAAGGGGGTGGGGGAAGGGGGTGGGGAAAACTTGGAGGCGGCGTTATCCCCCAAGAGAAAGAAGGAGGAGAGAAAGGAGGAGAGGTGTTCACCTGGCAGGAGCCAAGTGCACACTAAGACTTCCAGCCGGGCTGGCGTTGTTTTATAGGCTCCTAATCAGCCAGAATCAGCCAGTTGGCTGAGCCAAGGTGAGAGAGACGCCTGAAGGAGAGAGAGAGAGACAGCTGAAGGAGAGACAGCTGAAGAAGAGAGAGAGATGCCTGTAGGAGGGAGAGACGCCTGAAGAAGAGAGAGATGCCTGTAGGAGGGAGAGACGCCTGAAGGAGAGAGAGAGAGAGCTGAAGAAGAGAGAGATGCCTGTAGGAGGGAGAGACGCCTGAAGGAGAGAGGATAGGTGCACATGCAGGAGTACACATGCTGGAGGTACACACATACGTATACATGCAGGAGTACACATGCAGTAGGTACACATGAGGTACACACATACGCACACATGCTGGATGTACACATGCAGGAGTACACATGCTGGAGGCAAACATGCAGGAGAGAGAGAGAGACGCCTGAAGGAGGAAGATACATGCAGGAGAGAGAGAGAGCTGAAGGAGGGAGAGAGACACCTGAAGGACAGAGTGGAGTTCTCCCCCAATTTATTTTCGTTTCCCTAACCTAAGAGGCCACTATGGGGTTTACCAAAGGGCCTGAAATAGAAGGAGCAGAGCTCCTTACTCGGCCGGAGCCGAGGGGGGACTGGTTCTTCACCAGATTCGCGATCTTTTATAATCCTCTATTCTGGCTGAGTTGCCAGATAGCGCAAGGTATTCCAGATAGCGCCATGTGTCCCATTAATCGTGTAACACATATATAACGGCTGTTATTCCAAATGTACTTGTATATATAATAAACTAATGAATCATATAAAATACCACAATATATATTTATATGGTTATACAAGATTCAACCGTATAAAATAACACAAGCGCCTCTTTCATTACGCGTTAATAGAATTAGTAAAGTTACCCAATAAATAAATCGTTAGACAGAAAACGAATTTTTATAAGGGTTACCCAACTAATTATCCACCATTCAATAAATAATAGCAAACGTGAATAAAGAGTTCCAATTCAATGGGTAACTATATCGACATAAGCTTGTTATTATTGTAACGTTTGCTCCCAATATAAATTTTCCTAAATAACAGTAAAACCAATTAATTGAAACTTCATTTAAATACAGCTTCATTAAACTTGAAGATGAACGAAACAAATAACATAGTTATCCATAATTCAGCCCTCACGAATAACGAAACGAAATGAACATTTACGATACAATTCGAAATACGATAATTTACGATACAATTCCACCAAACGAGATGAAAACTTATGAAACATACAGCCTCATTCCTGCGACGAAAAAAATGAAAAATGACGTAAAATAAAGAAATTATTCATTTGGATTTGCCCAAGCCACTATAGCGGGGTCGAATCGTGTCTCTAGGGACACGATTCGAACGAAAAAGGTCTCTAGGGACCTTTTTCGGGTCGAGGGATTATCCTTCTACAAGCTATTCGAGCAGAAATCACCACTGACTCCAGATATTAATTTTATCATTGTTATTACTTCTACAAATATTTACGCGTATTTTAAAATATAATTTGAAGCCAATTAAATTCTACTTATTAATAAATAACTTTTTACACACAAACTACATCTTAACTGCAAACACCTTGCACATCTATTCTTATTATCATTATTATTATTATTTCTACAATGAAACGGGGTCGGGCCGAAGAACGGGTGAGAGATCTCCCCCCCATATATATATATATACATATATATATATATATATGCTACACACAGACCGTGCATGGAACTCTTCTGGGATAATTAAATCCACTATAGTCCGAGTAAGTAATGACAAATACCGCCTCGGTGGTGTAGTGGTTAGCGTCGCGGACTACGAATCCATCGGCCCAGGGTTCGAGACCCGACGGCAGCCGGCGCGCAGCAAAGCCCAGCTGTTCCACACAAAGAAAGTGGTTGGTAGATAAATGGGCACCCTAGGAGGCCTAGTGGTCAAGACGCTGGGCTACTGATGGGTCGTGGTTCGGAATCCACGTTAAACTGTAGGTCTAAGGTGGAGTGAAAAGCTTGACCTTCGTCAGAATGAACAATTCGGGCGGAAGCTAACCAAAGGTTAGCCGACGCGGGCAACGGGTCACTCGCAAAGAGAATTTAATCATTGGTAAACTTCCTTCCAGACCACTCTTTCTATATATATATATATATATATAGAAAGAGAGCGAGAGTTTTGTTCAATAAATAATAATCGAAAAAAACTGCACGATTTTCTATGTAGCAATACTAATTAACTCTTTCTCGCCTACGGCGTTACAAGAACGTGCACTCGCTCGTAAATTAGACCTCCAGTTTAACATGGGTTCAGAAATACATCTCGTCGATGGGGTTCGTTGCTTACTCTACCACATGGACTTTTATATGTAAGAGACCTAACCTAACCTACGAAATACATCTCGTCAGGGCCGATCCTAGAGCCATATATAGCAATGGAAATGAGCGCGATGTGTCGTTAAATACGTGATTTAAAATAACAGGACCATTTTACCCGAGGCAGTAGTATATCCGAAAAACATCGTAATGCACGATTTTTTCTATGTAGCAATAATAATTAACTCTTTCAAATACGTGATTTAAAATAACAGGACCATTTTACCCGAGGCAGTAGTATATCCGAAAAACATCGTAATGCACGATTTTTTCTATGTAGCAATAATAATTAACTCTTTCAAATACGTGATTTAAAATAACAGGACCATTTTACCCGAGGCAGTAGTATATCCGAAAAACATCGTATAACCTAATTTGCAACTATAGTTTACCTTGACTTTCATATGCTTCTATCCTGTTTTATTAATAAAGATTTTTAACTTTTAATAACGTATGAATAAAGATTTTTAACATTTAATTTTATTTTAGTATTTATTCATGCCACGCCGCCTTAGACCACAGCTTAACGTTGAAACCGAATGTTCTTTTTAAAATATAATTAGGATATAATTTCTTTATTATAAAATAAGTTAACAATTCAAACAATACTAATAATTTGTAAGATATAATATAAGGGACTACCATAGAAATGTAAGTGCCTATAATTCGATTTTATATATATGTTACTCGTCCGGTCTCGTTATAGCGGATTGGTACACGTCATAGCTCCACCCAGCTACATCGGCAGCCAATCACGACGGACATCTGGTCTTTTGGGCGGAGCTTGGCGAATGTGCATATAAAAGGGGATATTTTCAGTTGGGAGTAACAGTAGCTATTTTCGCATCAGTGAATAATCAACCATGGACCTGTACGTCTCCCCAGACTTGTATGAAGAACGTGATACTGCAGCATTAACCACAATTAGTCTTTTCAATGCTGCTGATTGTGGCGAACTATTTTCGACGCAAACCGTAGAAGATATTTGCAGTGACGCTCCTTACAACCCGACGCAAGGGACTACCATAGAAATGTAAGTGCCCATAATTAATTTTATATATATACGGAGAGTTGTAGTATTTCGTCAAATAGATACTAGTCAAAAATGTCAATCAATGTTATTTCCCCATCATGCTAAAATCGAAATTGGTAATCGAACCAAAGATATCTTCACATAATGGAGATCTGTCTGTCTGTATACTCTGTATATGTTTTCCTTTAAGGTCCGATGAGGATTTGACACGAGTTATACAATCTTTTGAAGGGAATACGGATGATATACTGATCAGTCAGCAGTGTCACACATCCTCCACCATGGACCTGTACGTCTCCCCAGACTTGTATGAAGAACGTGATACTGCAGCATTAACCACAATTAGTCTTTTCAATGCAGCTGATTGTGGCGAACTATTTTCGACGCAAACCGTAGAAGATATTTGCAGTGACGCTCCTTACAATCCGACGCAAGGGACTACCATAGAAATGTAAGTGTCCATAATTCGATTTTATATATATACGGAGAGTTGTAGTATTTCGTCAAATAGATACTAGTCAAAAATGTCAATCAATGTTATTTCCCCATTATGCTAAAATCGAAATTTTTATGGCGTTCACTCCTCGAACCAAAGATATCTTCACATAATGGGGATCTGTCTGTCTGTATACTCTGTATATGTTTTCCTTTAAGGTCCGATGAGGATTTGACACGAGTTATACAATCTTTTGAAGGGAATACGGATGATATACTAATCAGTCAACAATGTCAAATAATGTAAGTGTTTTTCGATCTTTTTGGGATAAGAAGACGCAATATATTTTCATAAATTTATTAAATGAAAGAAATCAGTACAATAAACGAATATACAAATATACGAACAAAAACATTATAATATACAACGAGTACGTACAATTGGAAAACGGTTTTTTATCTGTCTGCATACCATTTCATCGTTTCGGTGAGTGTGACACGGGTCAAATAAATTTAAAAAATTTATAAATTCTTTATCATTTGACATATGCATGAGAAATGAGACACAGTACATTCCGCAAACATTAGTAAAATATCCCTGCATACGAAATGGGTTCCATACAACTTCGGGAATATGTAACTGAGCGAGAAATTTTACAATAATAGGGTCACTCCAGGGTTGAGTACCGAGTGAATCAAAATAGTACAGGCGCTGTCTATTTTTAAAATAGACAGCGATCCAGTGAATCCCTTCATTACCGATGATGTCTGTGTTCACAATAAGACTACCGCATTCTCGCGTACTTGGCAAACTCAATGTTTCATTCTTCGCAAACACGCCGATAAATTTGGAACGTGTGACTCGCTCCATTACTTTCTGAAGTGTATTAGCATCCATTTTAAAAGTCAGTGATAACGCTTCTAAATCTATCTACTTCTATTAGGGCTTGCGATTCGAGATATACTAGTACACTAATAGGAGCGTCTATAGGCTTGGCGAATTCCAGTCGCACTGAGATGTTACCGCTCTGCTGTGGTGTTAAATGGGTATTTACGCTAGCAGATAAGTCAGGTGTAATGTCAAACGGATAAAGGTTAAATTGATCAATGAATTCTTCCTGCGTTACCCCATTACCAAGCTCATCACAATCACCTGCAATATGGGCAGTGGCGGTCCTAGCTTACATGACGCCCTGGGCGAACCTCACCTTCAGCCCCCCCCCCTGTTCGCCAACACACACACATTCGAATCCCCCAAAATAAAGGACAGACATAACTCTTTCACAAAATAACTTTTTATTGGACTAATTGTTGGAACTTCAGAACCAAAACAAAGACTCAAATTTCTGAATTTTACAAATCCTTCATCACGTAAATAGAATAACTCACTTAAGAGAATGTAATTATGATACTATGAACAGGAAAAATACAAATTAAATTGCACAACTGCCATAAATAAACTAGAGAATCAAATTTCTAAATTGTACAAATGCTCTATCACATAAATAGAATAAGACACTTAAGAGAGGGTAATTATTATGCTACACTTTGAACAAGAAACAAAATAAATTGCACCACAGCACAACTGCCATCTAAAGCCTGACTCTTCTTACCTTCCTTGATGCAAAGTCATGAATTAAATCATCATATGAAATCTGCTCAGCAATTGTATGATTTATACTGATGATGGCCAGACCGGTAAGGCGTTCCTGTGACATAGTTGACCTCAGGTAGGATTTGATGAGCTTCAGCTTTGAAAAGTTCCTCTCTGCTTCAGCAACAGTGACTGGAAGAGTAAGACCAATTCTGAGAGCAGTCCACAAATTTGGATATATTTCAGAGAGCTCCCTTTCATGGATAAATGTCAGCAGTTCAAGCAAGGATATGGTCTTTGATGGCAAGTCAGGCAAGTTCTTCAGCTCCTGTGCAAGCTCTCTGCCATCCAAGTCAGATTGTCCCTTAAAGTGTAGTGTAGTACTAAGGTTCACACATTGTTCTGTCAGCTCCTCAAATGTGAGATTTTGGAAATGTGTCAGCACTCCAAACTTCTCTCCACAATTTCCAACGTGGAAAATCTTTCCTGAATGGCTGATGTTGCAGCATCAACCACTGCATTGAAAAATGTCACCTCCAGCTTCTTCAAAGCATCAATCAAGGGCTCATCAGATGCTTCATAGGAGAAGTGCCGCTTTGTGGACCTCAGCCGTTTTTGTTTTAACACAGCCTCCACATTCATTTGTTCACAGATATCTGTGGCTGCCATTTGTGCAGCCACAAAACCTTTTGCCCTGTAATTGCGGAGACCTCTCTCTGTTTTTTTTAGGAGATTTACTGCAACATCAACGTGCATGCTAGGAGACTGCATCTGCTTGCTCACATGCTGAATTTGGCACAACAGGTCATGCCACACCACTGAACAAATGGCGAAGCGGTATGACCCAACCTCCTCTGACAGAGATTGAGCCTCGACCTTTATTACAGAGTCTTTGGTGTGGTCCCTCACCTCGATCAGTGCATCTCTCACTGCAGCTGCCTGATATCTCAGGGGCTCCACACCTTGATCTTGCTTTCCCACCTTGTATCAGACCACATCTTCAATGTGATGTTCACATGTTTTTTCAAAATGGCCCATCGTTGTGTGGAGGCTGAAAACAAGTTGTAAAGCTTCTGCAAGATGCCAAAGTAACTTGTTGCATCAATAGATCCCTTAGCAGCATCGGCCACAAGCAAATTCAGAGAATGAGCCCCACATGGAACAAACAGAGCTCTGGGATTAATTTCTAGGAGCCTGGATTGAACACCCTTGTTTTTTCCCCTCATGTTGGCCCCGTTGTCGTATGATTGTCTCTACAGTCCATGAAAGGAACTTTTAGCTCCTCCAGTCTCTTCAGAATCAGAGATGCCAAATGTTGACCAGTGGACTCCTCTGCCTCCAAAAACCCCATGAAATGTTTCTTTATATGGGGCTTCCCCTCCAGTGACACAACCCGAATCACAACTGACAACTGTTCAGTGTGGCTGATATCTGGAGTGCAATCTAGAATTATTGAAAAAACTTTGATTGTTTGATGTCGCTCACCATTGCTGAAATGGTCTTGCTGCTCGACAAATCAATGAGTTCGTTTTGTATGTGGTGGCCGAGGTAGCTGGTGTGACTGGAGGTCCCTTTTTGGACACGGTTAATGTGCTCTTGCATTATAGGATCAAATTGTGCCATCAGTTCAACTTCTTTCAGAAAATTGCCATTTGATGGTGAGAACAATTTTTCTGTATGTCCCCTTAGTGCCAAATTCCTAACTGCCAGAGAATGCACAATAGCAGTGAGACGTGTCAGCACCGCTCTCCATCTCAACTTCTCAGCCTCCAGAAGTGCCATCTCCTGCTTGTCAATGGTCTCCCCCTTTCTCATCCTCACTGCCAATTCTTTCCAGATTTTCATAGAATTTAGGTGTTCTGAACTGTTGTCATGTGATGTGAGCAATGAGCTTGCATGCTTCCAGTCCGAGAGTCCCAAACTTGTTAAATTTATTTTGCTCTTGGAAATAATGTACAACAGAAACAGAAAGGCTGTTGTTTTTTAAGGAATAGACCAACCAACTTCTGGTTATATTTTCCCCACTAACCAATGACTTCCTGAAGTATTGATGGTGGAAACTTCTTCCGTCACTGTCGTTTCTAGGGAATACAAAGTCAGATCGTCACTGTCGTTTCTAGGGAATACAAAGTCAGATGGTACTTGACTTGGTCCCCTGGAAACCAGTTGTGTCCGAATTCTCTCAGTCAGAACTGAAGGCCAGTTAGCAGGGTCGGTGGACAGAGACTCATCCTCAGGAGGCGATTCTGCTCCAGGCCTTTCTAATAGAAAGAACAAGAGCATTACTCATTAGTATACACACCTAAGTTAGATAACACATTATTCACAGCACTTTGTTATGGTGGTGGTGTTATGGAATTATGGTGGTGAAACACCACACATACCCAGTAACCCAGACCCAGTGATAATAACATTATAATTTATAACTGTTTGCAAAATGCTTTGCAGGGATGCACACACATACACATACACACACACGCACACACTCACAGACATATGTGCACACAAACTCACCTGAAGAGTCCTGCCGGGGAGAAGTAGAAGCAAATGGGTCTTCATCCTCAGGATCAGACTGCATTTGTGGAGACATATGTGAGGCTGAGGAGGTAGATGGCTCCTCAGCCTCAATAATGGCAGAAGTAGACGGCTTCTCATCCTGGCTAGTGGCAGAGGGTGTTCCAAAATATTTCAAAAGTGCCCCTGCAAATAGTAAAATAGAACATAACAGACCAATGCATGAATAGGCTAGTACAATTAATTTAACATGTTATTAAGCACAATTTATTAAACTTTTAGAATAGGAAACAAATGAATAATACAACCTCCTTGGTTAATGGCTAATTATATACATAATAGTACACTTCAAATGACTCAGAAAGCTATATCACAGCAGTGCAATATAGCAGTGAAGAGTAGATGACATAGCTCTATACCTTTATCTTTTGCTCGTTTCTCCTCTTCTTCTTTCCTCTTTTTTCTAAACTGAGCACCTGATAGCTTTGACCTCTTCTTATCCATTTGCGGTTATTTGACAGACCTTAGTGGCTTAGTGTGAAGATTCGTTCTGTAATAAATAATATACATTTCACTATTTAACCAAACCCAGAAAAATAACATTACATATGTTAAAGTATGGGCCTTTATTCCCAATAATATTAATCTGGAAGCATTTTGCATTGTTTAGGTCTTTTATGGGAAGGTTTATGGAAAATGCAATAGATGGTTTTTATTAATAAAAATATATTTATTGATCTTTTATTATTTATTTTATTTTATTTTTTATTTTTTATTTCTTTATTTATTTATTTATTCTTATTTTTATTTTTATTTTTTTTGCAGGCGCTCATGCCGCCCCTCCACAAATGCCGCCCTGTGCGGCTGCCCATATTGCCCATATGAGGAACCGCCACTGAATATGGGTCAGATTACTATAGGCTCTGGCACAAAGAGGTAACACAGCATCTGATGAATAGTCCGTACCCATTGTTCCACCCAAAGCAGTGCCATTAACGTATAGAGTTATATTTTTAAGTCCGAAATTCTCGAATTTAAAGGCACTCTTTTTATATTTTCCATTCACCGAAGCGTGGTCCTGCATGCCGATTAATATCCTTTTAGGAAGATTTCCCAGGGCAATGTTTTCTATCTGCTTCTGCCAACCCTGCAGGAACCGTATATAGTTTGATCTGCACTCTGTTAATAGGATATTTCACTGTAGCGTTTAGTAAATTTTCTCAATTTCTAGTTGTTTTGGTGAACTTAATTTCACTCGCCGTACGCGGAGGTATGTGTCCATAATGTGAACCACAACGGACTTTGCACCCTCTTCTTGATTCACATCCAGATTTAAGCAGATCTCAGGACTCGTGCGGGTGAGCTTTATTTTCATATCCACCCCGTTCACAAGCAACTTCTCCTGGAAAGTGAAATCTGTGTGCAACCGTCCAAAACACTCGTATATTTTCTTTTTAGAATTTTTAAATTTGTCCTTTATACTATTTTCATCTTTAGTTTGATAATATCCCTCCGCACTTAAAAAGGTAGCCTTCGCTTCTTTGGAAAAGTTGAGGACATTTTCCAAATAGGCTCGTAGATGATAGTACCCCGTGCCTGCCGATATGTTGGTCTGATTTAAATATACGTCACACTGGTTGAATATGGCGTGCAGAAAGTTTGTTTCAGGTATACAGCATATTTGTCATCGCAGGCCGTTCCATCAGAATGGGCTATACGTAGCTTAGCGTACATGTGCACACAGCTTGGATCAAAAAAGTAAGGACCTGAGCTGGGTATCACGAATTCTATAGGTGCACTCGGGGAACTAATTGTGTTTAAAGGGTTAATTGTAATAAAAATCACTGTGCTCAATAGAAACTTGGGTTGGCGGGAGCTCAAAAAAGGACAGCTCCGACTTACAGCATTGTGAACTACATGGGTGGATGAAGCGTGCCATGGCGAAATAGTGACTCCTCTCTCGACAAGTGGTAAACAAACTATGATTCATGAGATCAATATCCTTAGCTTATATCAGTCAAAAAAGTGGTCAACCATAGGTTTCATTCGCTTACAGCATTTCTTTTTTGATAGCCTTTTACGTTTAATACCACGTGACCCCTTCTTCTTCTTCCGGGGAGCCTCTTCTTCTTCCCGCCACCACGCATTTTTCTCTTTGCATCTTTGATGATTTCGTTCCGTGTACGCTTTAAATGTTTTTTTAGAGCTTCTTTAGGTTTAGCCCCGGCCAATATGTCTTCTGCAGTGTTAAGGCCTGATTGTAGCGCTTTCCTTCCAAGGTATCTGGCACCCCTCTTCAGCAAAGGAACTTGCCGTACGTAGTATGATGAAAAAATGGATCCAGTCCACTACCGCGCTGGTATCGCATCCTCGATAGACGGTGAAAGGCTTTCTATCCATTATAACTCAGTGCGTCGAAAGTGTAGCTTCACTGTTAGCTCCCGTTACCGAATGGAAGTTTTCGCCTCAATCGTTATTATATATTGTGATATTGGTTATTAAATTAGTTGCGACATCACATAATGGGTCTGTCATATGTAATACTCAAACTCCTTCCTCTATGGTTGGGGATGTGAGCAATGCGCAGCAGGCGTGCCTGGGTATCCCCAACAAACTGGTGCTCCACTATATTACTGTAAATATAGCACATGTCTGGGGACCTTTCAGCCAATTTCTCCATCTTCAATTGATACATTAATCTGGACAAGTTATACTGTGTCTCGTGAAATGTGTCTCTTTGGAAGGCTGCGCTATATCGGCCGTTGGTTAGAATTTTGAACTTTCTATGTTCTTTAAGACATCTGTTAGTCTTTCATTTTAGGATTAGTGTATGGCAGGGTTGTTTACGATTTCATATACTAAATCATTCGTAAGGTTTGAGTTTCTTAACTTACGTTTAAGCCTCTCACACATCCTCGGCCGAACCATATTGACCCGGCCCTAGTCTTACTTCTGTACTGTAATACCGTGCAATCTTAGTCCGAGCGATGCGCATAGTTTCATCCATAGCTACCCAGCTTTTTCACACTCGTCATGTCTCTAAGAATCGTAAAAACGGTTTCTTCATGTTCAATATTTAAAAAGACGGTGTCCAGCTGAATTTCGCATATCCCCACTCATACGAATCACGACCCAATTCAATGTGCCCATGGAGGTCTGTTACAAAGTTGCTAGCGTGTTGTAGGGTGTACAGACAGGACGAGGAGGACGGGAGTGTGAGTAGAAAATGGTTAGGAGCCATGTTGCATACTATTTAAGCTTCATTATTGCATCAGCTTTATATAGGTGTTGAAGCTTTCTGGGTACCCTAGCCATTTCACCAGGTACATTTTTCTCCTTCCTGAACCTTTGCTTCCTAAAATTTTCTCAATTTTAAACACATTTTTTCTAAATTAAACGCAACTTTCTGCAATTCCTCGCGGTAAAAGCCTCCTGAGATTTCTTCCCCATTCAAATCTTCAATGTAATACATCATTATCACACCTTTAGGTCTCACAGCCCTAACTTTAAAAATCTCGCGTGTCCATCCTTGCTCAAAACCCTTTGCGAATTTATTCCCGAACGCGACAGCCTTACATAATCATTGGTTTTGAAGCGCACAGAGTGTGGTGGTGGTGGTGGTGGTGGTGGTCCATCTCTTCTCGGGAGCGTACCTCTTTCTAAAACTTCGTTAGGTGTTGCCCCAATCGTGCGATGGTGTGAGCGGTTGTAGGATGATGCCAATGGTTCCAGAATGTCTAGAAATCTGTGTGTTTTTTATGTGTAAAATAACGGTGCATGCGTTCCTTTATGGTGCGCTGAACTCTTTCAGCTAAAGAAGCCTTATGTATAGAATTGGTTGTGTAATAGCTGATATAAACTCTGTCAACATATTCTGAAAAGCACGGCCTATAACTCCTTTCCCCATATCCGTACAAAAATAGCCAGGAACCCTGTTTTCTTTTAACATTAGCGATTTGGGGCTTTAGCAACTGTTTCAGGTGATTATTTTTCAGAGGAACTAGCCACAGATATCTAGAGAATACGTCTATTATGAATAGAATGTAGCGGTAACCATCGTTATACACAGAATATCTTTGCATGTCTGTTAAATCTGCTTGCAATAGAATCAATCGAGGAAGCCGTTGTCTTGGCTGTTTAAACCTTTTTCTCACAGGCTTATGAAGCGTATAAGCGTCTGCTCCCTCAAAAATCTTTCAACATCTTCTTTTTCTACTCCGTAAACGTGCAGTCTATCTACGCCGCCGTAAGAGGATGGTGGTAGAAATGTCATAATAACGTTTAGTTAATACGTTAGCCATTTGCGTATTTAGAGGCAGGTGGGTAGGGTTGGTTTAACCTCTTCTTTCTCCTTGAAAGTGTTACCGCAGGGGTGACGGCGTCTTCAATGTGCCACAGACGTTGCGTGTTCCAAGCTTTTAACCTGTTCAGATTTCCTATCAACGTTTTAGGGACATTTATTTGTGTAGTCTTGCTTAATATGCTTCCATCATGATGTGATGGCCTATCCCACTTTCTCACCAGATCATGGACAATGTCTACGATATCGTCCCTGTACCTTTGATCCTTTCACAATGATCTCCCCGTATCGGTCCATTGTATGGCGGGATCCTCATTCAATAGATTATAAAGACTTAAGGCCTTTACTCCTCAATGTAAGTGGGAGGGTATTTTTTAATACATGTTTCGATATGTTGTTGCTAATCTTTTTGGTTGATCAGCTGTATCGTCGGGTACAGGTCTATGTCGCCATCGTCCCCGTGCTGTGCCTAATAACCACAGGAATCTCCGTAGGGCTCTTATAATTTTCGTACTCGTGAAGAAATTTCTGCAGAGCTTCTTGGTATAAGATTCTTTTCTCATCAGGTGTTTTTTCACTGTTTAATAGGGCTAACAATTCGCTTTCCATTCTTTTAAGTTGCTTTTACGGGATCTAGATCCGTGTCTCTTTGCAGTGAAGCGTACACCTCATGGGGAATCACTACACTTTCTTCATTATATAATCTAGTCAGTAAAGGGCCCAAAACTGAAAATAAGATGGGAGAAATGACCTCCTGTTTGCACAATAACTCGTTTTTTTCTCGCTAACAGTTGACTTTTACGAGCGAGTGTACGTATTATTTTGTGTAGCGGCGTAGGCGAGCCTTCTGATGGGTTTTCATTGATACATTGCAATTTATAACGTTAAGACAGATTTCACAGATGCATTTTAAAAGTCGGCGTCGATATTTTTAATAAACATCTGCTGCATTGCCCGGGGCAGTCGATGATAGATTTTTATTAATCATGGTATTTCTTTAGTCTCTTTGTCATTCTGGAATATACACCGTTTCAGGCTCGTTTGGAAATATATTCGTTCGCAGAAGCACTCTAAACGTGTTTCGCGGATGAAGGTCGCAAAGCAAATATCCGTAACGCGTGCTTGTAGCTTCTTTATAAACTTCCAAAAACTCCTTACGCTGATTCGGGAACATTTGATTGGCTAATACCCCAATTTGTGATACATCTCTACGTTGCGCGAATAAGACTAGATATTGCGTATTTAACGACACATCGCGCATGTATCTATTTTTGAAAAATAGATTCTGATTGATGAAGAACACGCTTATGTTAAGATGGTGGGAATACTGTAAATGTCTCGGCAAACGTTTTATCCATCTCCAACATGAGATCGTCAATTACAATGATTGTATGTTCAGTTCCCTTTAGCGAATTAACGTCATATACACCTTTGTGGAACAAAATATCATCTTGGTACTCGTTGAACGCTGATTGATACGTCGAATAGCACCATATAACTTTATGCACAAATTTCGAGAACATCTCGCCCTTTTCTTTAATGATTTTAAGCATAAACACAGTTTTACCACATCCTGTAGGTCCAGATATAATACATGTGGATGGGCTCGTGAATCTGAATTTTTCTACAGAGTCCATTTCTAACACGTCACACTCCTAAGTGGGTCATTTACAAAATATTACAAATTTTGAGTGCTGATCCTTATATTTCTTCTCCCACAGAACCGACGATGAGGTAGAGCAACCTATCATTACGGATGACCTCGACGACAGTGTAGTTGTGATCTCCTCCCCTGAACCAGCGATACAGGTTGCACGTCCAAAGCGGAGGTATGAGAACCCCACATCAGGTATAAAGCGGCCGAAATACGTACCTGTTGCAGCAGACCCCCAACCCTCAACCTCTTACGCAACAACCTCCCCAGCAGCAGCACCTAATATACCCCCTTATTCCGCCCCCCGTTCTGTTAAGTCTACAATAATAGATCCCCAACCCTCCTACGCAACAGGGCCCCCATCAGCAGCACCTAATATACCCCCTAATTCCGACCCCCGTTCTGTTGAGGATGTTATTACGTTAGAGTTAGTGCGCGCCGCAGCCCCCACCCCCGCCTTGACTAGAAATCGGTATAGAGTCAGGGTCGACCCTAGAGTCATGTATAGCAATGGAATTGAGCGCGGGATACGCAGGGTTGTAGAGCGTATTATAGAGTTTGCTCTTCAGAATCGCGACGAGCGTGAGGTCAGGACGAGTCTGTCCTTTGGGTTCGGGTCAGATGACGGTGATGTAGACGATTATTGGGTGATAGTACCGTTCAGACGTTTGGCTGCTGAAGATGTAGAATATATATTAGGGCGTATAATGCAAGCCGTCCAAAGTAGTATAGCCTTCAATATGGACAACTTCACGGTAAATATTGACCGTGTATTCCGTGTTGCGGGTCATAGTGTCATACCGTACACTCTTAACTTCAATTCTCCAACTATTTACCGAAGGCATATAAACGTCGATCGTGGTTGCGGCTTTATAGCAGTACTCTTAGCACGTATGTTTACTGTACAAAATACACGGACTCAAAAAATTTGGCTGCCTACGATCGTTGAGCGTGCCCGTAAACTAGCTGTAGACTGTGAACTTGAATTTGACTGTAATATGGGTCCTGAAGAGCTGAGAAAGGTAGAACAGGAAATGAATGTGCGCATAGTTATATTGGTTTGGATGATCGCCGCCGGACTGTGTATGTTTTTAAAAGCTGTGTGAGAGATCGTACAAGGCCCCTACTTATTTTAGGATTGTCAGGAACAACGTATCTCCCCATCCGTAATATAAGGGGGCTTTACGCGAGTTATGACAAAAGTCGAAATATGGGAGACATCATGATTTGTGTAAGGGGTGCCTCGAGTTTGCGGATGATATAGTGAGACATTGTAAAGAATGTCACATGGTATGTGAGCAGTGTAAAAGCACCAAATGTGAAAGCCGTGTAGTGAGAAGAGAGACTGTGATGTGTGTAGACGCACATTTTTCAATAATAGCTGCTTTGATCTCCATAAATCAATTGGTACGTGCAGGAAAATGAGAATCTGTGAATGTGGTATGTTTCACACAATGGATAATTGGGGAAAATTTAAGCACAAGTGCGACGTAATTCACTGTCCTACATGCCAGGAGGAATATAAGGCGGATGGAGTAAAGCATGTGTGTTATATGAAAGATGCTAAGCCTAAAAATAACCCTTGTATAACTGTGTACTACGATATAGAAACATATACGAACGCTGAAACCAAAGAGGTAATTCCACATTTACTTGTGAGCCAGACCATCTGTGATGAGTGTATGGGTATCGAATGTGACGAGTGCCCCAAATGCGGTAAACGGACAAACGTTTTTAAAACGAATGTCGGCGATAGTCCTGTGAAACTATTTGTGTCCTATATTGTCAAGTTAGCCGACAAGTTCAAAAAAGACTGTGTATATTCTCGCCCATAACGGGGCAAAGTTTGACACGCAGTTCCTTTATAAGGAGTTGCTTGAACACGAATCCTCTGAGATATTTACAGGTGATCCATTGAAAAGAGGCAACAAATTAATACAGATGCAGATAAGAGGCAATGTACAATTTAAAGATACTTTATTATTCACACCTTGTAAATTAGCAAAGCTACCCAAGGTGATGGGAGTAGCAGCTGAAGTTTCCAAAGGATACTTCCCATACACTTTCCTCACCAGCGAGACTTTAAACTACGTAGGCCTACCACCCCCCAAACATTATTTTGACTGCATGGATGAACGTGAAGACTTTGATCGATACTACGACAGTTTTAATGAAAGTAACCCTTATAATATAGCTGATGAATGTGAGCGTTATTGCGTGAATGATGTGCGCGTGCTTAGAGTATGTTTCCAGGCCTTTAGAAGTATGTACATAGCCCGTTTCAAATGCGATCCACTGCAAGTCGCAACCACCATCGCATCATTATGTTTTACGGTGTTCAAGAATAACTTCATGCCTAAAGACACCTTAGCCATTATTCACCGAAACAACCCCCGCAGTTACGGACACAAGGCTATTTACTGGCTCATACACCTGCAGCAACAAACAGGTGTATACATAAAGCACGCCCGCAACACGGGTGAAGTACCCATTAAGATTAATGGACGTGTTTTTTGGGTTGATGGGTTAAGTGAAAACCGTGTCACTGGTGTGAAGACTGTGTACTCCTTTAACGGTTGCTGGTGGCATGGATGCCCCCGTCCTGAGTGCGGAGTCACCGGAGATATCAACGGTAGTCTCCTGCCGACTGTCTTGCATCGACCCGCACCCGCGATCAAATTATAGGATCACAGTTCACTCACAAAGTCTTGTGGGAGCATGAATATGATGCACGGATGGAGACAGACGATGTATACCGTGAGGAAATAAAAACGATCAAGCGTTCAATTGTGCTGGATCCTCTCAAATGTGGTGATAGCTTGTTTGGAGGACGTACAAATCCTTTCAGACTATACTTCCCACCTACAGAGGGCGTGAAGCTCCATTACTACGATTTCTGTTCTTTATACCCATACGTGATGAAGAGCAATCCGTACCCCGTGGGCGCTCCTGAGAAACTGGTGGGGCCTAGCCTACCATCCATCAATGAATTTTCAAAAAATTTGAATGATCATTACTTTGGGCTCTCTTTCGTAGACGTACTCCCCCACGCAATTTATGGATGCCGATCTTACCTGTCGTTATCGACGACAAACTCATGTTTCCCCTGTGCGTGAAGTGCGCGGAAGAGGATAACGGCGAATGTAACCATATACCCCACCAGCGTAAGATCAGAGGCGTATATACAAGTCCTGAGCTGGCCCTAGCCGTACGCCATGGTTATAGAATACTGAAGATACACGAGGTGTGGAGGTTTCAGAAGCTCCCCAACCTTTTCACACCATATATAAACGCCTTTTTGAAGGATAAGGTTGAAGCATCAGGGTATCCGCGAGTTGATACCGAAGATGAAAAGTCTGCCTATATTCAACGTTACCGCGACCGCGAAGGTATACAACTTGATCGTGTCCAAATTGTAAAGAATCCTGGCAAGCGCTTTAGTGCAAAATTGTGTCTAAACAGTCTATGGGGAAAATTTGCGCAGAATACCGGCAGAGGGAACATTCATTTGGCACAAAGTTATAGCGATGTCTGGGATTATGCCAATGCCCCCGATAAAGAGGTCATGGAGATCGTGAATGTAGGTAATACTTACGTAATAAAGTACAACAACACTGAATTTGCCACAGATACCTCAAGGGTTACAAACATACCTGTGGCGAGCTTCACAACAGCCTACGCCCGTATAAAACTTTGGGGTCTATTGCATTCTCTTGGGCGGAGAGTATTGTATGCCGATACAGATAGCGTGATATTCACAGAGAGGGAGGGTGATTACATGCCCGCTATTGGGGAGTTCCTCGGCGAGCTCACTGATGAGATCAAGGATGAGTATGGGGACGACGCATACGCCGACTCTTTTATCTCAACAGGACCTAAGACTTATGGGGTACGGGTCAGGGTAGGGGATGAAATGAAATATATCGTGAAGGCAAAGGGTATTACGCTCAACCATGCGAATCGGGAGGTTGTTAACTTTGAGTCGTTGAAGGATCTAGTATGTTTGCAACCTCACCAACTAATTGTAGGCACCCACAATTTTCGGGCGCAGAAGCTGGGAGGCGTGAAGGAACTTAGGGGTACGATGGTGTGCCGTAACACCTATAGGAAACGTTACCAGTTACCTGGCACCTATGATACCGTACCCTTTGGATACCAATGATGCTTCTAACTCACACGTCTTGTATATAATCGTATCTATTTGTAAATATGTATATATAACTTGAATATCTCGAATCGTATTGTAAATATATGAATATCTCAATAAATCAAATAGCGTTTCACTTTCTCCTTTGTGTGTGTGTGTGGTGTGTGTGTGTGTGTGTGTGTGTGTGTGTGTGTGTAGGTGAAAGTTCTAAGCTCCGCCCACTGCGTGAGTCATGCTACTATCTGGGAGTCCCTGCGTGGTCAGTCGACCGCAGTAAGCCCGAGAGATCAGACGTGTACTCAGATCAGACGTATATTGAAATGGCTACCTTTAATATTGCATGCACAACGTTTATGAAATGGTATTCAGTAAAGTGTGAGGATGTGGTGGATACCGAAAAACTTCCTATTCCCCCCTCCTATGCCTCTTTTAAAACCACATTGGATTGTGCGAAGTTCCAAGATGTACAAATACTCTACGGATGTTCTGGTGAGACTGTTGAAGGCTTTCGTTGCACAGACGATGTGCTGAAGTATGCTGCAGGGCTAAACTTTATAAAGTCTCACATACACCGTGAAGTAAAAGAAACAACGCGTGCAGAAGAGAAGCAGCAGGTATGGATAATGAGCCTTGTGGATGGGTGGTGTGACAAGCGGTATTACGTCATGCTACACCATGTCGATTACTCATACCCTACGTCTGAAAATGTGAATCTCGTGATCATGGACAATCTTAGGTGTTTTTATCACTATATTAACGTATATCATGATGAGGTTCATAGTGAGGTTGTGGCTAGTGCCATGCGTGAGTTTTTAACAGATTTTAGAGACGAGCATCGTTTGATGGGTAGAAAGGAAAAATATGAGCATATGTTCCTCTCAAATAGTGCGCCAGAGTGTGGAGATGATTAGCGCCTAGTTCTTATCCAAAGTGCGTAGGCTGGTAGTGACGAAACGGAAAAAACAAATATGTGCAACAATTCGAGTCGTACGAACATGCCCATTCACGTATCATCGAGTCAGCCGCCCGTCGAACCGTTCCTGCCTGTGCCTCACACGGCTCATAGTTATCTCAGAGCTTGAGCCGAGTAGACGTGCGCTCCTCGAATACGATGGAACTTCCTTTGAGCAGCATTCTCAACGCCTCGTACGATGTGTCCGTGACGAAATCGTTGCGCGTGTTCAGGCGTAATTCCGGTACCATTAGCTATGTACTGGAAACGGAATGTAGACCGACAAAACAAACGGGTTTATTTAAGTATCGAGGAGATGAATAGAATCTTCGTGATAGTTGATAAGTGGTGTGAAGATCGTTATAAAATACCTGCTAACGTAGGTACAAGAAGAGAGCAGATTAGTGACGCGCCCTCATACGCCGTTGTATGTACGTTGTGTATAAATAACGATCGGCCGTGCATTGATATAAGGCTGATGTGGAAGAATGCTTCTGATAATAACGCTCTTATTCCTACGCGAAACCGTTTCATCCTCGACAGAATGTTTGAAATCGTCGGATTCCGTAAACTGAAACCTATATTAGACGCGCGTGTTACGGATATGCTTTATTTTGATACAGTACTTGAATACGCATACACTGCTCTGCTCGATGGGTTTACCGAGTGTGGGCTGGTGAGAATGGTCTAGTGCTGGATGTTTATTTAAAAAGTTTAGACTCTTTGAAATACCATGAACTTTGGTACAAAGCAATTGATCGGTACAAGGCTGAGCTCACCTACACCGTTCACCCTGAAGAACTATTTCTTTATATAACGCGCAGTTGCCGTAACGATTTAGAAGATTATTTCAATTGCCGCTATGTTGAGTGAAGAGTTCACGATTGAAAAGCTCGAGTCGGTAGAAATAAACCCTCGATTGGAAAAGCATTCTTATAAACTTGTGTTTAATAATGTAGCTAACGATGAACTCTTTGTGCGTGCTTTTGATTGTATTCTAGACGTATTTAAAGATGACTTGCCAACCGGTTGTAAAGTGGGGACAAAAATAGTACTGAACGATATGAAAGCCATTCATATCGAATACAGGTTTCCCTATACTTTAAGCGGTGAAATATTATTAAGCCGCATAGACTGCGTAATGCAGAGCAATAATGATGTAATTGTAAACTCGATTAAGACCGATTTTAGTATTTTGAAAAAAAAGTGAATTGTTTATATATTTTGCTTGACGATTATACGCATATTTCTATTGATTTGTGTTTATATAATATATATATATATATGTTAAACACAGAGAACCATTCTGAGTTTGTATATATATATATATATATATTTTGCTTGATATTTCTCCTGTACTGTTATGTACATATTGAAGTGTATATGAAATGTATATTTTATTTTATATATCACCATAATTGTGTGTGTGTGTGTGTATATTTCTCCTGTACTGTTATGTACATATTGAAGTGTATATGAAATGTATATTTTATTTTATATATATATCCATAATTGTGTGTATATATTTCTGTTATACGCATATTCCTCAAATGTATATTTATTTTCTATATATTTATAATAAAAAGAATGATGCAATGTTGTTTATTGTTATGCCTTCTACTACCGGTATTCTGTATACAACAGGTATCTTGCAATATTTAAGCCTTCTAAGCCAACTGGCTGATTAGGAGTCTATAATAGTGTATACAATGGAATACATGGCACTATCTGGCAACTCAGCCAACTGGCTGATTAGGCGTATATAATAATAATGTATGCAATAATACTGCTAAAAAGAGGTATCTGACAACCAGCCAACTGGCTGATTAGGAGTCTATAATAGTGTATACAATGGAATACATGGCGCTATCTGGCAACTCAGCCAACTGGCTGATTAGGCGTATATAATAATAATGTATGCAATAATACTGCTAAAAAGAGGTATCTGACAACCAGCCAACTGGCTGATTAGGAGTCTATAATAATAATAATGTATGCAATAATACTGCTAAAAAGAGGTATCTGACAACCAGCCAACTGGCTGATTAGGAGTCTATAATAATAATAATGTATGCAATAATACTGCTAAAAAGAGGTATCTGGCAACCAGCCAACTGGCTGATTAGGAGTCTATAATAGTGTATACAATGGTATCGCGGTATCTGGCAACTCAGCCAACTGGCTGATTAGGCGTATATAATAATAATGTATGCAATAATACTGCTAAAAAGAGGTATCTGACAACCAGCCAACTGGCTGATTAGGAGTCTATAATAATGTATACAATGGTATCGCGGTATCTGGCAACTCAAGCCATTTACGCCAACTGGCTGATTAGGAGTCTATAAAACAACGCCAACTCGGCTGGAAGTCTTAATGTGCACTTGGCTCCTGCCAGGTGAACACCTCTCCTCCTTTCTCTCCTCCTTCTTTCTCTTGGGGATAACGCCGCCTCCAAGTTTCCCCCCCACCCCCCTTTCCCCACCCCCTTTGCAACATCCCCCTTTGCAACAACCCCCACCCCCTTTGCAACATTACATAATAACCTGCAACATTCCTGCACTCTCCCCTTTTGCGGCTATACTACTGATGTACTTGAAAGTAATGAAAACTATGATGTACTTACTATACACAGACTTTGCTAAAGCGTTCGACAAGTGTGACCATGGAATCATAATACATAAACTGAAATATATGGGAATAACAGGAAAAGTAGGGAAATGAATATACACGGTGAACCAAAAGTAGGTGGACAGTAGGTTGAATACGGTTTGTGTTATATTATATTATAACTATGGTGTTCATTATAACTATGGTGTTTGTGTTATATTATATTAAATATTATAACTAAATTTATTTAAATTTTATTTTGTATTATACTATACAAAAAAATTAAATATGTATTCTCAAAATAAACGTTATCATTTACTGTCCACCTACATTTGGTTCACCCTATATAATTTCCTTAGTGAGCGGCGGCAAGTCGTTGCAGTACAAGGAGTATCTTCATCAGAATCAGAGGTCCTCAGCTCAGTACCACAAGGAACAGTATTAGCTTCACTACTCTTTATAATCATGCTAACTGATATGGATGAGGACGTCACCAGAGACAGCACAGTAACATCCTTTACGGATGACACAAAGATCAGTAGAAAAATAAGAAACCCAGAAGATACAGGATCTCTACAAACCGACATAAACAGAATCTACAAGTGGACGGAAGACAACAATATGAAGTTTAACACCGAGAAATTTCAGCTGTTACGGTACGGAAAAAGAGAAGACCTAAAATCCATGGAATATTATACCCCAAATGGACAGGAAATTCAGAGAAATTCCAGAGCAAAAGATTTAGGGGTTGTAATGACAGATGATGCGAAATTTGAAACACAAAATAAGATAGCAGTAAACAGAGCAAAGAGAATAACGGGTCAGATATTGAGAACCTTTAAACGAAAGGATAGGAATGTAATGATTCCTCTACTGAAAACCTTGATAATACCCAAATTAGAATACTGCTCGGTCCTAACATCCCCATATAAAAAAGAAGACATTAAACAGCTGGAGGGGATCCAAAGAAGCTTCACAGCCAAGATCAATGGGTGCAAAGAACTAAATTACTGGGAAAGGTTACGAGAACTAAACCCATATTCACTGACAAGGAGAAGAGAAAGATACACCATTATTTACACTTGGAAAATAATGGAGAAACTAGTCCCTAATCTTACTCTGAATCCCATAACTCCCCAAACAAATGTGGAAAGTAGAAGCGGTAGACTGTGTTGTATTCCCAAATTGAAGGCGAGACAGGGAACATCCTTAACCCTGAAACAAAATAGTTTTGTAGTGAGAGGACCAAAACTGTTTAATCAGCTGCCCAAAGACCTAAGAAACACGAAGGGAGTTGCAGTGAACATCTTCAAAAGAAGGCTAGACGCCTGGCTCAGAACAATTCCCGATGAGCCGGGCGTACCTGGCAATGTGAAGTGGAGAGCACAAGAAACCACTCACTACTTCACCAAGCCAACTCGAGAGGAGGGGCGATAAGCTTGACCTTCGCGAAATGAGAAATCATCGCGCGGAACCTTTGTAAGGTTGTAAGGTATATATATATATATATAAGCAAACAACCACAGGGAAAAGGAAACACAAAGTCCGAGCGCTTTCGTGATATATTCATATTATCAAGGATAATGTGAATATATCACGAAAGCGCTCGGACTTTGTGTTTCCTTTTCCCTGTGGTTGTTTGCTTATTAATAAGGTCACGTGTTATTTTGTGATTTTAGTGCAATATATATATATATATATATTATATACTGTTTATAATCGTTTTGTTTATAATGTTCTTGCGCTTTCATTACATGTTGAAGCCACACAGTAAAACACAGAAGCACCTCTTAAAATTAAACGATGCCGCATTTTGGCTTAATTCTAAGCCCAGACACCTTCCTCTTGATTTCATATATCCCTTGAGCACTGTGTACGTAATGCAAAAGTGTAACACGTGAAGAATGAGATTCAGAGTATGCGCTATACCGATGATTCTCGGCTAATGGACCACTTTGAAGACTCAAGTGGCCACCAAATTTTATTTATATCAATAAAGCACGATGAGATTATATAATTAATAATTACTACTAAATTAAAGTATCATATGTTACGAAAGAACTCACAATCGATCAATAAGTTAATTTTATTTTTGTTTATTATTTACTGGACCCAGACAGACCAACAGAGAGAGAGAGAGAGAGAGAGAGAGAGAGAACTTTGAAGTTTATAAATTAACAAGTGCTAAAAATGTATAATTGAAGCGAGCCTTTCAAATTGTGTATCGAATGTTTCGATTGTTTTGGGCCTTACAACATCTGATCGACTTGATATTCTATCGACAAGTTATTATTAAATTAGAATAAGTTAGCATAGGTTGGGTTAAGATAGGTTAGGTTAGTTTTGTAGAGTGTCGATGTTTTGGTCTTGTCCACGAAATGTGTATAGGTTCGATTGTTTCAGGCAGTGGTTATGTAGTCAATTTTTATCGTAAGGTTGTATAATTTCAGACTAAAGAGGCAAAAGCCTGCATGCTAAGTGTATAATTATACTGCAATAAGATTTTTTGGTTCTGATGGGGGTATTTAGCCCCCTTCGCAACATCTAAGATCATATGATGGAAGGGACCCACAACTTTACGCGGGGTCTGAACCACGGGTCCCTACATAATATGGATGCAGAGGACGGTTCCCCATCCCACTACTACCCAGACCCAATGTTGCTTAACTTTGCCGATCGACGAGAAGCGATGTTACGACATTGACCTTGACGTAGCCCTATAATAAGAGTATAAGTGCTTAACCACTTAAGTGATTTACTGAAGGAGATCATGAAAATATTGTTATTTGACAACAAACACCTCTTCTCTATATTATTTTCCCCGAATAGACCTTTATAAAATAGAAATCCTTCCCCCATTCGCTTCCTGGGAGTAAATGCAATGCAGACACAATGGGGAAGTGGCACTGAGGTTGATTATCCCCTCGAATGAGTCACAAAAGAAACCTTACTGAAGGTAATCAGATAAAATTCCCCTCGTTAATTTCCCTTTATTGGTTCTGGAAGACCTTGAACATCTTAACAAATTAATATTTATTTACAAATGTGTATATACAGTCCTGAAGGATATGTAATTTCATACATGGAGACTACATTGAAACACTACACACACACACACACACACATATATATATATAGAAAATATATATATAATAACGAACAACAATTTAATAACAAATAACGCTATAAACAATATAATACGGAAGGAAGACATAGATGAAAGAAAAGAAATAAGTAAAAGTTGCGAAGTAGACAAACGGTCCAACGAGCGAAATGATAAAAAGATAATAACTAAAAACGTAGAAAATAAACAGCCAAAGAAAAATAATGGTAATGCCAAAACTAAGAACTTGGAAAATAATAAGAAAGAAAGCAGAAGCGTAGAAAATATCGTATGCAAATACTACGCGAAAGGAAACTGCAGATATCGGGATGGGCAATGCATATATGCACATCCCACATTATGCAAAATGCATTACACAAGTGGATACTGCAAGTTTGATAAGAAATGCTAGTTCCACCATCTTACGGACTGCAACACTTATGAAAGATATGGGAGTTGCAAATACGAACAAAAATGCCGATACCACCACCCTCAAAGGAACGCAACGAGGGAACAGAAAAAACGAACATCAAAGAAGAGGGGCAATTTTTTAGACGCAGCCAACACATTTCAGCTGCTAAATACTCTCCAGCAATTACAAAACCAGCTTACAAATATAAATATAAAAATCCGAGAGCCGGACAGAAGGTACAAAGAAAGGCACTTCATGCGTTATCGGGACAACAGGTACCGACAAAGATAAAAAGAGGTAAAAAAAAAAAACTGCAAGAATGCAATCGCTGAGCCCCTATACTGGATATGGAGACGATCATTAGACACGGGAGAAATACCGGGCATCCTGAAGCGCGCGAACATAATCCCAATATACAGGGCGTCCCAAAAAAATGTATACACACTTTAACAGCTGATAGCTCAATTGATGTTTCTTTCTTTCCAAGTTAAACCCATTAGAATTAATAATGGCAGTCAGACTAAGCCTTGAACAAAGGAAATTCATTCTAAAATGCTACTGGAAGTGTGAAAACGCAGTTGAAGTGCAAAGACAGTTTAGGAGGGAGTTTCAAACAGATCCACCAACGCGACTTACCATCACTCGAATTAGAGATAAGTTTGAAGCCGATGGAACTGTTCAGAATGTCCACAAGAAGCGTTCTGGAAGACCACGGACATCGACAAGCCCCACAAAGCAAGAAAGAGTACTGGAAACGTATCACCAAAGTCCAAGAAAATCTGTGCGGCAAGCGAGTCGTGAGGTAGGAATTTCAGAATCGTCTGTCCAACGCATTTTGAAGCGCTGTCAATGGAAAAGTTACATTCCAAGATTAGTCCATGCTATTAATGAAGATGATCCGGACCGAAGAGTGGAGTATTGCGAGTGGTACTTGGCACGATGTGGATGTGGATTGGACGAAGGGGTTTCGTAGAATACCCTCCGCGTTCACCAGACCTCACACCACTAGACTTTTTTTATGGGGATACTTAAAAGGCAAAGTCTACGCTATAAAACCTGCAATAGTCGCTGAATTGAGAGCAGCCATTGAACGAGAATGCACACAAATACCAAACGAAATGTTTCGTGATGTTTGCGATTCCATTGCTTCGCGTTATCAGCAGTGCCTGGACCAGAACGGACGTCAGTTTGAAAACAGGCGTTGACAAAACAATTAAATAATGTCTGTAGATTCTATTACATTTTGAAAATGAAATGTATTTTAATAAACACTGCCTTTATAAGTATTTAAAGTGTGTATACATTTTTTTGGGACGCCCTGTATAAAGGAGGAGATTGATCCGAGGCCAAAAACTATAGGCCAGTATCGCTTACATCTCATCTCACTAAAATATTTGAAAGAATAGTTAGACAGAAAATCTATGACTTTTTGGAAACTCAGAAAAAATTCAATGATAACCAACATGGGTTTCGGTCAGGCAGATCATGCCTATCACAACTAATGGAACACTACAACAACATTATTGATTCACTTGAAAGTAATGAAAACTATGATGTACTATACACAGACTTTGCTAAAGCGTTCGACAAGTGTGACCACGGAATCATAATACATAAACTGAAATATATGGGAATAACAGGAAAAGTAGGGAAATGGATATATAATTTCCTTAGTGAGCGGCGGCAAGTCGTTGCAGTACAAGGAGTATCTTCATCAGAATCAGAGGTCCTCAGCTCAGTACCACAAGGAACAGTATTAGCTCCACTACTCTTCATAATCATGCTAACTGACATAGATGAGGACGTTACCAGACACAGCACAGTAACATCCTTTGCGGATGACACAAAGATCAGTAGAAAAATAAGAAACCCAGAAGACATAGGATCTCTACAAACCAACATAAACAAAATCTACAAGTGGACGGAAAACAACAATATGAAGTTTAACACTGAGAAATTTCAGCTATTACGGTACCGAAAAAAAGAAGACCTAAAGTCCATGGAATATTATACCCCAAATGGACAGGAAATTCAGAGAAATTCCAGAGCAAAAGATTTAGGGGTTGTAATGACAGATGATGCGAAATTTGAAACACAAAATAAGATAGCAGTAAACAGAGCAAAGAGAATAACGGGTCAGATATTGAGAACCTTTAAACGAAAGGATAGGAATGTAATGATTCCTCTACTGAAAACCCTGATAATACCCAAATTGGAATACTGCTCGGTCCTAACATGCCCATATAAAAAAGAAGACATTAGAGAGCTAGAAGGGATCCAGAGAAGCTTCACAGCCAAGATCAATGGGTGCAAAGAACTAAATTACTGGGAAAGGTTACGAGAACTAGACCTATATTCACTGGAAAGGAGAAGAGAGAAATGCACCATTATTTACACTTAGAAAATAATGGAGAAACGGTGGAAAGTAGAAGCGGTAGACTGTGTCGTATTCCCAAATTGAAGGCGAGACAGGGAACATCCTTAACCCTCAAAGAAAATAGTTTTGTAGTGAGAGGACCAAAACTGTTTAATCAGTTGCCCAAAGACTTAAGAAACACGAAGGGAGTTGCAGTGGAAATCTTCAAAAGAAGACTAGACGCCTGGCTCAGAACAATCCCCTATGAGCCGGGCGTACCTGGCTATGTGAGGTGGAGAGCGCAAGAATCCAACTCACTACTTCACCAGGCCAACTCGAGAGGAGGGGCGACAAGCTTGACCTTCGCGAAATGAGAAATCATCGCGCGGAACCATTATAAGGTTGTGAGGTAAGGTAAGGTGTATATATATATATATATATATATATATATATATATATATGTGTGTGTGTGTGTGTGTGTGTGTGTATATACACCATATATATATATATATATATATATATATTATATATATATATGGGATGAATTTCACAATTAAACACGTGAAATGAATGAATAATGCAAACCCACAGGGTTTCCCTGACGAGGTGTACTTCTGAATACACGAAAGACCTTGGAATCATTTTTTTTCCCTGTGGGTTTTCATCATATATATATTATAATATATATATATATACACCCACTATTCTTCTCCTAAAGCTATTAATAGTAGTGTTCCTCCGGGCTCTGTCTTGTCATCCACTC
This sequence comes from Bathynomus jamesi, assembly GCA_023014485.1. Classification (NCBI taxonomy): domain Eukaryota; kingdom Metazoa; phylum Arthropoda; class Malacostraca; order Isopoda; family Cirolanidae; genus Bathynomus; species Bathynomus jamesi. Next base: position 82,720 of record JAJOZX010007024.1, read on the forward strand.
TTTTCTTTTTATTTATCAATGATCTACATAGATGTGGGATGGACTAGTAACGTGTCAAAATTCGCGGACGATACTAAAATAGGCGGTAAGGTGTTAACGAGGACGATAGAAATAGGCTCCAAGACGATGTAAATAGGATTATGGAGTGGACGGATAAGTGGCACATGCAATTTAACGTAGACAAATGTAAAGTTTTGCATATACTGTAGGTTCTCGTAACAATAATTACACGAACACGATGGATGATAGAGAGTTAGCGAGCGTTGACGAGGAAGTAGATTTAGGCGTACGCGTATCTAAGGATTTAAAAGTTAGGAACCAGTGCCTGGAGTCTTGCGCGAAAGCTAATAGGATGTTAGGCTTAATAGCGCGTAATTTCGAATTTAAATCGAAGAATATTATATTACCCCTTTACAAGTCCCTAGTCAGGCCTCATTTAGAATATGCCGTTCAGTTTTGGTGCCCGTATTTGAGTGAGGATATTGATAGGTTAGAAAGGTTCAGCGTCGTGCCACGAAACTAATTTCGTCATTGCGCAACAAGCCTTATGAAGATAGAATTAAAGAGTTAGACATGCATTCACTCGAAACTAGGAGATTAAGGGGTGAGTTTATTGAAGTTTTCAAAATCGTTAATAACATCGATAACGTAAATTTTGACAAACTGTTCACTTTCGATAATAGCAATACTCGTAATAACGCATTTAAGTTGCGTGGCAGACGTTTCATTACTAATATCGCTAAAAACTTCTTTACGTTTAAAGTAACTGATAAATGGAATAATCTTCCCGCGCCCGTCGTGAACTCTACCAGCGTTAATATGTTTAAGAACCGTCTAGATGGGCATTTTAAAAATATTAACGTTGTTTAAAATAAAAAAACAATTAGCAACAGGAGCTCTAGGGGTGATGGTCGTGGATGAGTCTGTTGACGATAATGCAGAGCTTGTGACATGCCAGCGTGTGATGCCAGCAATTAAATTATTATTACAAAAAAAAAAAATTAGACGAACACGAACGTAGATGTAGCTCGTAGCGTAAACTAATCCACTTTTTGTTTTACTTTACCTACTTTTTTTTTCTTATCCTCTCCTTACTTGCATGTCTGTAGTTTGCATGGTATGACAGTGAGTTAAGACTGTGTTTGCATGGTTTGTAAGCGTTCTTATTTTACTTCTTTTCATCTTTCACCCCTTTCCTATTCTCTTCAACTATTTTTCCGACTTGTCGGTAGTGGCCGGCGGATGATGATGGGGAGTCTTCCTTTCTCTTTTTCTGAATGAATGTTAACCCAAGAATGATAGGTTTTGCTACTTACTTAACCCCTTATTCTCCTCTTTTAACCCCCTCTTTCCTTTCTCTCGGGCTAACCTTAGAGTGGATCTTAGGGTCCTTGTTAGCCTTAGCTTCTGTAGATCTGTAGGTCTATTATTATTAAGTCGCACTTCCTATCCTATCCACTACTATGACGATGATTCCACTCTTCACTTCTCCACCCGCTTCACAAAACGACTATGATACACCTGACATCTGATCTTTTTACTATCTCTGATTTGAGCAGAGAAAACTTTGTGGCTCTCAATGCCTCAAAAACTCAGTTCCTCCATCTGTTTGCAGTTACAACCTTCCACACAACTACCCCCTTACCTTCAGCAATACACAACTCAATCCTTCCTCTTCTCTTAACATTCTTTGTGTTTCCTTTTCTCTTGATCTTTCCTAGAAAGATCGCATATACTCTTTCTGAAACAGCTTCAAAGAGATTACGTGTGCTGCACCGGCTAATGTTTTGCCTTCCATTAAATTTACAGTCGAAATTGAGCACAATTCAACTGTCTCATTTTTAGTTGTCTACATTATCATAATTCCGAGTAATAAGCCAGCTTTTAAAGTTTTTAGAAAAATTACCCTTTCCACTGTGTGTGTCCACTGGTTTTCATCCCATAGTTTTTCTACTGAAAGAGGTATTGTCATGTATATGTTCCTGAAACCCCTTAGGATTTGTAGCCCTTCTTATCTGGCCTCTGAATTTTCTTATATCAAGGATTCTTTTTAAAAAAATTGGGATATCCTCTTATTTTTATTAACAAGGCCCTTAGATCTTCCAAGAAGTTCTATAACAATACTACCAGGGAAAAGAACTTCCGTGACGCTCTGGTAATACCGCTCAATGTACAGTCACTTCGCGACTTGGTTTCTCCCCAACGTAATCTCGTCTGACCGATTCCATGTTCCACTCGTGGTCTTTTACAAAAAAAAAAAAAAATCAATTAGCTATCTAATTTTCCCTTCAATTCTGGAGTATATCAAATTCCATGTAAGGACTGTCCGAAGAGTTATGTCGACGAAACTACTGATTTTAAAAGACGCCTTTACTAACACAAATACATCATAGTTTGAATACGTCCGATGAAAATTCGGCCTTACATAGGCATCGATTAGACAGGGATTATAATATCAGTGATCTAGTCGAGACCACCATGGCTGAGACCGAGACCTAAGCGGCCGAGACCGAGACCTAAGCACCCGAGACCATATGCAATTTTTGCAATTCTTGTACCCACAGACAGGGATCATAATATCAATGGTCTAGTCGAGACCACCATGGCCGAGACCGAGACCTAAGCACCTACTGTAAGTGCTCTTGTCTACTGCACTGTTCAGAGCAAGCACAAAGAGCTGTGCAGGGAAGGTTGGCTCTGAAGCATTTGCACAGTCCTTTACACGCTTTCTTGCACCCACAGTGAATGAGTTCAGTACAGGCCTTGCAAGCCCCAGGAAGGTGTGTCCACTTTAGGGGCCACGCATGCTCATTCTTTTCCCACCCCGTTAGTTGGTGATGGTAGCTCTGGTTGAGGAAGCAGTGTTTGACCCCATATGAAACCAGCTTGGTGGGCAACCCTTTTTGATGTGCTGTTTCAAAGCTCCTTGGGTCTGGTGCCTTTGGCAAACATTCTCTGCCTTGCTTTGTTAACTGTAGTTTCTTCAGATGTTCTCGAGTAGCGCAGAACTACAAAGTGTTCTATCATTTGATACATGACATCTGTGAGGTCTTGCTGGCATGTGGAAAAGTGAACAAATACAGGTGTCACATTATTGAATACTCTCCAGAGATCCCATGCTGACCTTTTACCTTTCCCTGCAAATGCCGATGTTGTGTCACATCCAGTTAGTGCATGGAAAAAGGGCAATGCAAGTGCCCTCTCAGGTCCAATGCTTGAAGCAATGGTATGAGCAGGGATGAGGCGGTAGTGCTTGCCAATTCCAAATGCAACCCAGAGTTCAACTACTTGAAGGCAATGCACTTTGGCTGCTGCAAGCACTACAACATCTGTGTCAACTGTCTTCAAGAGAAGCTTTGTATGTCCATGTCTGGCTGCATGAGCAGCATGTAACATCAATCTGGTATCAGTTTCTTCATGAGAACATTGCTCAATACCAACTTTTTTCTCATCATTACATTCATGGGCAGTGAGAATCTGACAAAGGTGTGAAGTATAAAGCTCTTTCTGCTTAACATCTATTTCTGAGAATTGTTTGAGAGAAAACAAAAGAGTTCTGTCTTGTTGTCACTGTTGCGCAGAAAGGAAGCCCGGGTACTGATCCCAAATAACATCTACCCTGTTCACATCCTGAAGCTGTGATCTGATGTATGGTATGAAATCATTATCAGCATAGTCTTTGAATGTCCTTGCAGTGGTAGGCCTTCTCATATTGACTAGAGTTGCTCCATCCAGTATCTTCACACTCACATCTTATAGTTGGTTCTCACTTGGAGGATGACCATGGACCGCAAGACAAGGCAGGAGATATGCATTTGAACCTAACGTAGTTTTCCTTGTGTGGAAAAGGATGGTGGTTCAGATTGATTCTCATGAGCAAAGAACTGTTGAAGTCTTGTCGAGTTAACCTTGTGTTGCAACTCTGCTCCTAAATGTTGTAGTCGGTTAGAATACGACTTTGAGAGATCAGAGAGTTTGAATACTGGAAGTGTGTTTTCACTTGATGTTGATTCCTCAATGTAAGCTGCTAACTCAGCTAGTGCAATAGCTTCAGCGAGTAGGGAGTATCCATTTTTATCCCCTTCTTTGTTCAAGTCCCGGCATTGGACCGTCACACTTGTCGCAGAAGAAACACTTTGTTGTACCACGTGTGTGACTTGAAGTTCTACGGGCTTGCAGGCTGGAATGAGTTTTCTTGGGACTTGGCTGGAAAGCTGTCCCAGAGGACCTTTTCTTGGTTCTCTCCAGTCTCTCTTTCGAAAAATTCAGGTAGCATGATTCGTGATACAAAGCTTTGTGTGCCACTAATGTTTCTGCAACGCCACTACCATCATCTAGCCGTGCCAAACTGATGCTCATTGGAATGCTCCGTTTCCCTGAACTCCTACAAGTTGTTAGCAATTGAGTAACAGCCACATAACTTGCCTTTGGCATTTGCAGAACACAACGGGCTTGCATCTTTAAGGTCATTCTGACAAAGAAAACAAAGTGTCCAGTCTTTTTGTTGTAAAGTACTGTGTGGTTCATGAGATTCACTCTGTTGAAATGCCATGTTTGCTATAAAAAAGAAATCTAACATCAACTATTTAGCAGATTAGACTGATTACAGGCTGATTCTTCTTCTATGTGTGAATTAGTTCATCTGCTGTAAGTCCTGTTGTGCAGCTATAGACAGGGACTGTACACAATCTGAAACAGATATACATGCATTATTGCACTTTTATTTGATAATATTTTTTATTTGAGTGATTGACCTTTTATTTGACGACTGATATAAGCATTGTAGTTAGCTTATATGTATTAAATATGTAGACCATTGAATTGTATCGCAACAGAACAATCTGTTGCTGTGATATTTTGGCCATAGAAGAAGAAATAAGGACCTAAATATTCTAATTAATAAGGAAGTGGTCGTCTTTTTAAACCTGAAAATTATACTGCCGTGTATTCTCTTAAATATTTACTAATTTGTAAGCAAAATGTGTATTATACATTGTAGCCATTATGCATACTTAATATCTACAGAAGGGTAATTGATTATATGACAATTCCTTTTTTGCTTTAAAAATAAGGAAAATTAAAGTAAATAGTCGAGAAAATGATAGCAAGCAATGCAATACCTGCTACATAACTTGAAAGTACCTCTGTTGATGAATATCAATTAAAGCATCGTAATAAAATAACATTATTTTTAATGCTGTTGTTGTTATGGAGAAAAAAGTCTTTCATATTAATTCCTAATGTACTCGAAGTGACACAGACATGACATATGAATAATTGAAATGGGTTTTGGAGATTATATAAAATGTACCTAAGTTCTGGGAAAAAACATTCTCAGAAACTTTTTAATTTTTCTTATTTCAAGGGTTCCACCAGTTTAACCTTAAGATTTTTCCTGGCACCCATCCTTATATGAAATATGTGTCAAACAACATCTATGCCAAATTTGGCGCTTTTATCAAAAGGTGAACTATTTTGCAGCTTGTTGACTGCACTAATCAAAATCTTCTGACTTTCAGAATTATTTATGCCTGCTTGAGTTGCCTGAGGCATGACGACTTTTCTTAAATACTCCTTTTAATTTTGACTCTATTTTAATTTCTTTCCACCGCCCGAAAGAAGAGCTTCGCGGTTTTTAGCGTTTTATCCTTTTAACCAGTGGGGATTTTAATTGTGTTATATACTGTATATACGAGGGTGGACTGAAAAGTAATGCCTCCACTCGAATAAATTTTAAACGGATTGAAGGATTTTATCGAAACAAAAGCAGATATGTATCATACCTTAGAGTTTATTCTTCAAAACGATACATTTACTTTTCTATAAAATCACCCTCTACCTCGATACATTTAAGCCAGCGATAAATGAGTTTTTGAAATCCATCCCGGTAAAACTCAGAGCTTTGACTACGAAACCAAAATTTCACAGTGGCCTTAACTTCTTCGTCAGACTAGTAGCGATTTCCACGGAAATGTTCTTTAAGTTTAGGAAAGAGGTAAAAATAGCATGGTGCTAAATCGGGGCTATATGGTGGATGCGGCAAGACGGTGAATTGCAGATCCTCAATTGCTTCTCGCGTTTGAACACTGGTGTGAGGCCGTACGTTGTCATGGTGAACAATAACTGCATTTTTGTGGGTGCGAACCCTCCTGATCCGTTTTTTTCAACTTCTTTAAAGTTTCAATATAACGTGCGGAGTTGATTGCTGTCCCTCTTTCCGTAAAGTTTTCGAGAACAACACACACCAGTTGGGGCGGATCCAGGATTTGCCGGAGGGGGGCTTCTAGGGGGGTCCGGGGGCATGCTCCCCCTGAAAATTTTGAAAATTAAAGCAATTTACGGGTGTTTGTTCAAGTTTATTAGTTTTTACAACATCTAAGTTATGTACTGATTTGCAAGAAAATTATACAAGAAAAGACAAAATTCGTAATAAGTCTTAAAGAAACACTGTTTATGAAAATTTCACAATATCAAAACCTAAATTTCTTTTGAAAATCATACTTTATCATTCTAGATTTGGTCATTAATATAACTGAAGTTATTATATTTCTCGACAAAGTTTTGTGTTGACTGACTCTCAGTCCCGACTCTCAGTCCCGACTCTCAATGACTGGATCGACGAGCGCCATTCGTCGGGGATGCTGTTCAGTGAACCGTTGAACTACAGCTTCGTAATCCACGGGCTTGTCGTAATGAATGCTCATTAACGCCAAGCCCGACAATCTCTCCGTGGACATAGTAGTCCTAAGGTACCCCTTCAGAAGTTTCAAGGTACTGTTGGCACGTTCATTGTCAACAGAAGTGACGGGTATGGTGCAAGCAATTCGCAACAAGTAGTTGATGTTTGGGAATATATCGGCATCGCAAGCCTGGAAAGAAAAAGTGATAAAACTACAATTAAGCTAGAAAATTTTACACTAAATATTAAATAATCGGAGCATATGAAGGCTTGTCACCCCGAGATGGGCATACGAAGAATTATAATCTACCTTCAATGCAGGTTGAAGCGAATCTGGTTTGGCGTTCTCTGACTGCCATTTTCTCCTCCATCGCATATATTCGATGTCAAGAGTCCCAGGGCTGGGAAGGTCTGACTCGTACATCACAGAAATCTCAGTAATGTCTGTTGCTGGCTCAACGGTGACTCTAGGAACAAGACCAAGTAACTGAACAGCCATCTTCTGAGTGGGACCGAATCTATAACAAAAAGAGTTCATTAACCCTTTAAGCCCTGAATTTTTTGTAGGGTTAAGTTATGAATGCGTATATTTGAAACGTTAGCAATTGGCATCTTCAGTCCTTAAAGGGTTAATTAGGTGGAGAATTGAGGGGGCGGATCCAGACCGGTTGGCGTTGCCACCGTGTTACGGAAAACTGTCAGATTTTTAGAATTTAGAAGTTCGTGTTCTACAAACGTACCTTGTAGACATCTCCTGCATAATATGGTCCAGAAAAGGAAGAAATAGAGTACGACGATAATATTCCTCAGGTGTGTCATGAGGAGTATTTGGTCTGTGCTGTTGTTTGGCAGTTGTCCTTGGTACACTGGGTTCAGTACTCACATCAGAACTGATCTGAGCAGCTTGCGAATACCATCCCCTGAACGCATTGTCAGCTTTATCTCTCACTTCCTTCAGCTCTTTCTGTGCGTCCGAGATCATGTTGTAAGCCTTCACGATATCGTTTGATTTCTTCTGAAGCTTGATGCTTAACGGCTTGATGATTGCCAAAGTTTTCATTGCAACACTCAAGGAAATAAGAAATTGAAACGAACCAATACGTGTGATAGAAATTGTATGCTTTTTGGAGTGTCTCTCTATCCCAGTTCCAATGTGTTTCAAAACTATACTGCTGGTACTGTGGTTCATTTGTAATAACTTCTAATGTTTTAATAATTGTTGGCAGCAAGAACGCAAATGTTTCATATGCTTCATGGCGTTCTACCCAACGAGTGCGGCAAAGGTCTCGGAGCTTTGATTTTTGAGATTCTGGCTGATCCAAGCTTATTACTTTCTCCAGACACCTCTGTCTCTTTGGAGAATAATTGAAAAAGTTAGAAATCTCAGTTATGGTTCCTGCCATATTGCGTACAGATGGCAGGCTACAAGCTTTTACGATGATGAGATTGAGGACATGAGAATTGCAATGTACATATATTGCCTTGGGGTTTTGCTGAACTATTATACGTTGCACCCCTCGGGCCTGGCCAGGCCGGGCCTGTCCACGGCAGTCTGCTATGTCTAGACCCCACTGCTCCAGTTTTCCTAGGATCATTTGAGAGATTACTTGCCAGTTATGCGTTCAGTGGTTTTAAAATCTAGAAATTCTTCGCGAATAATACAATTCTTGTCAACAAACCTCAAAACAAGCGATAATTGTTCAAGATTTGCATTGTCTGTCACTTCATCGCAAAGAACTGAAAAAAACTTTGCTTCTTTTATCTCTTTGATGATCGAATCCCTAATTTGATCCCCAATTAGACAATAATTTGGTTTTTAATTGATTTACTGGAATATTTTGCATTGGCGCTGCATGTTGCTAAATGTTTTTTTTAAGATTTAATTACCAGCATCGACACGAAATTCCAGCGAGGCAAGAAAATTGCCCCTGTTTGCGTCTCGGGCGGCTGTGGTGTCATCTCTGTGGCCTCTTAAGGCAATGCACTGTTTGCCACAAAGATGTACAATTTTTGTCACACTTTTGATAACTTCTCTGTTTTTGTGCATTTTGTAGGTACGTTGACTTTCAATTTGCACCTGGATACTTTTTTCAGGAAATTGTCATAAGCAACCATAGCATCTACGTGGTAAAGGGAGTTCTCGTGTTGACCGCACACCGTACTTACTTTTGTCCACCGTGTAAATGGACTGTTCACGAGAGCACCAAGGTTTTCTCGTGTAGCAAATAGAATGCATGGGAGACAGAAACCACCATCGTATTCCTTGCTGTACACCAGCCAAGGATAGCGTTGCTGCCAAGAGCTTGAAAAGAACGATTACAACCATTCATAAACACTTTGGGGAAAGAATAATCCTTTCTTGGGTTGAAAATGGTTAGTTATGACGTTGAACTTTTCGGCTTGTTGCAGCGATCTAACAGGAATTTTCTGACGCAACAGGGCACCAACGTCAATATCATGTACCGATGCATGGCAAGCAGGGTTACCTACAATAAAACAAAATGCGGAGCTATTATAATTATAGTAAGAAAATGAAATAAAATTTAGCTTACTTTAGTTTTTAGTCTTAACCGTAAAATATATCAAAACAAGAAAAATGGTTTTCTGTGAGCCAGCTTGTCGTACAACACGTGTTCCTACCGGTATCACTGGCGCTACTGCGAATCCACTTTGCAGTCGGGGAAGATTGTCCTTCTTTATCACTGTCAAAACGAGAAACAATGAATTTAATATGAGCAATCGATCAGTAACTGTACGTAGTTTTTAAAGTCATTGTTTTAGTTTACAATACAGTTACTAACCTTGCCACAGACTTGGGATGGACCAAACTTGATGGACCAAAAAATCGGTCAATTCTTGGTTGCTGTTTAACTATTCTTGACATTGTAAACCGAAAATTCTATTGAATAAATACTTTGAATGAATATTGCTTTTTAGACTTTTGAGTATTAAAGTAAGACACAGGGTCGACTAACGATCTGAAACAAATGAAACAAAAGGGTATATTACATGCTTTTAGTGTTGTTTGTAAAATAACTTGTATGTTCAGTCAGTTAGCTTTGGGAGCGAGGCTTTCTGGTTTAGAGTGGTTCTGGTTTAGGGGGGTTCGATCGAACCCCCACAAACGCCCGCTGGATCCGCCACAGACCAGGTTGCGGTGAATTTTTGTGCCAGTGTAACGTTGAAAAATGAGGTTGTTGAAAAATAAGGTACACCTCATTTTTCAAAGTTGAATAATGAGGTGCACCTCAATTTTCAACGTTGAAAAATGAAGTACAGTGTTGAAAAATTAGACATGTTGAAAATTGAGTTGAAGTAGGCTACAAGTTAAAGTAGCCCCTCAGAGCTTGGCCGTTCAAGGCTCAACTTGGATTCTGAACCCTATCAAAATAAATAAAACTAGCGGAGCGACCCGACGTTCCCCGGGATGAAGTTCAACGCTATATACAGGGTGGGGCACGGGAACCAAGTGTTTTTGGAATAATCAGGAAAATGATATTTATTTTTGTAAAGAAAATATATTGGTAGAACAACATTCGTAAGAACATAGCATTTCATGTCATAATAATCATGTACCGAAAATTATATCTGGCATATGATGTCCTTGGCCGTCGACGCATTGTTGAAGGCGTTTACGAAAATTGGCCTCCACTTTTCCCAGCAGGTCTCTGTTGATTTGGATGATTTGTTGACGGATCGCTTCCTTCAATGCATCTAATGTACGGGGCTTGTCCTCGTAGACACGTGACTTGAGGTACCCCCATAGAAAGAAGTCACATGTGGACAAGTCAGGGGACCGAGGGGGCCATGCAATGTCACCAAATCTCGAAATGAGATGGTGGGAAACAGGGGGCGAAGAACAGCCATTGACGCTCTGGCGGTGTGTGGCGTGGCCCCATCTTGCTGAAACCACAAATGTCGACGAGCAATACGCCTTCTTCGTAACTCAGGGATGAAAAGGTGTTCACCATCTCAATGTAACGCCCAGATGTTATGGTAACGGTAACCCCATTTTGTTCGAAGAAATAGGGACCGATGACGCCAAACTTTCCCACCGCGCACCAAACTGTAACCTTAGGGCTATGCAGCGGTTTTTCATGGAGTTGTCGCGGATTTTCAGCAGCCCAATACCGACAGTTTTGATTGTTGACGGCCCCATTAAGGTGGAAATGGGCTTCATCACTCATTACCACCATCATGTTTTCATTCTGCTCATAAAGTGCAAGCATTTCCTGTGCAAAATTCAGTCGTTGGGGGCAATCGTTTACATTCAATTCCTGCACCATCGCTAACTTGTATGGGTGAAAATGTAATTCTTCATGCAAAATCCGTCTAACAGTACGATTGCTGATTCCGAGTGCAGCTGAATGTCTCCGAGCAGAGCGGCCTGGGCTTTGCAACATCGCTTGTCTGACCCTTTCAACGTTCTCTGGAGTACGCACAGTGCGTTGCGGCCCCTTCGGTTTTGTTTTCATTATTGAGCCTCCTGTTCGAAGATTGTAACCCAACGTAAGATTGTGTCACGAGCGGAAACAGAGTCATTTCGATGAATGTTGAATCTGCGGCGAAACGCACGCTGAACTGCTTTCACTGACTCGCCACTCCTAACAAAATGATCATACGCGAACATGCGGTGTTCTAACGTCCACTGCTCCATGATGGCACCTGAAAGATAAAGGTGAGTGTTAGTTAAAGTTAAATGCTATGAACCCAGGAATGGAATGCTACCTACCGCACGCCCCTCCCATTCCTAATGGCCGATTACTAGCTATTCAAAAAACACTTGATTCCCGTGCCCCACCCTGTATATATATATATACACACACACACACCCGGTTACTAGGTTAACTGAATGCCCGATTAGATTAATTGAATGCCTGGTTAGGTAAATTGAATGCCCGGTTAGGTTAATTGTACGCCCTTGACGAGTGGTTAGGTTAAGTCGTGATATTTTTGTTAGTTTTAATGAAAATATCACGCCGGGTCGCTTCGCTAGTTTTATTTATTTTGATTGGTTTCAGAATCCCAGCTGAGCCTTGAACGGCTAAGCTTTGAGGGGCTACTTTAACTTATAGCCAACTTCAACTCAATTTTCAACGAAGTGTCTCATTTTTCAATAATGTACTTCATTTTTCATCGTTAAAAATTGAGCTGCACCTCATTATTTAACGTTGAATAATGAGATGTACCTCATTTTTCAACGTTATACCGGTATTCCATGGATTGCCATTTATTTTCAGGGTCATAATGGTGGACCCATGACTCGTCTCCTGTCACAATGCTGTGCAAAAATTCATCTTCATTTTCGAAGGGCTGCAGATTTTCTTGGCAAATGCGTAGTCTCTCAGTTTTCATCTCGGCAGTGAGCATGCGAGGCAGGAGGCACCCATCTAGCGCAGACCTTTCAGTAACCGAGAATACTGATAATGTGTCCCACTCGCTCTTTGGAGATATCGAGCACTGCAGCAATTTCATTTTGTTTAATGCGACGATTTCCACGAATCAGTTCATCAACGTAGTTCCAACGAGACTCGTCGGTTGCCGTTACAGGCCTCCCACTTCGCAGTTTGTCTCGCAAATCTTCTTGCCCTGCTTCTCCTTTACACTGCCTCACCCAACGTCGAACGGTACTCACATCAACACACTGTTTTCCGTACACAGCTTACATTCGCCGATGAATGTCTATGGGAGCAACACTTTCCGCGGTCAAAAATTCATTAAGGCACGTTGCTTGAAGCGAACATCTTTACTCCTTTCCATTGTAATCGATACTGAATTAACGTGTGGAATGAGTGTAGGCTATATTAGGCTATAACACAAAATCGGTTTTATCTGGTTACCCTACACAATCTGGAATGGGGTGGGGATATGAAGTTACAACATAAGACCGGTTTATCTGGTTACCGCTACACAATCCAGAATTATTCAAGTGGAGGCATTACTTTTCAGCCCACCCTCATATATATATATATATATATATATATATATATATATATATAGGGCCTACCAGAGGGGGGGACTAGGAGAGCCATTTGGCCTGGGCCTCAAGCTGAAGGGGGACCTCAAATTTAGAAACTTTCAGATTTGAATATAATGTTTTGCAGTGAAAGTAATAATTGGGTTTAACTATTGGCCTCAAAAGCTGGAAGTGGCCCGCGTCTCTCTGGAGCTCTGAGAGGGCCTATATATATATATATATATATATATATATACAGTGAGCGGCAGAAAAATCGGCCCACTTGCAATATCGCGAAAAGCAAAAAAGTGGGCAAGCTTCTGTTTATAAAAGTTTTAAAATTCGAAAATATAGTCTGAGGCAACCAAATAACGAGACAAAACAACGTCAGCTGCGAACACACTAGCTGTAACGAATTATTTACTTCTTTTAAGAATTCGACAGTCTGACATTCGGTTGCTCTTAGACTGCTAGTGCCACTTTTTTCTTCCACTAGTGGGAGTAGACATTTGCGTTTAGTAACAGATAGACTTCTAATTCTTTTTGGCTTCTGAATTGGACATTTACAATGGATTTGAGTGCCGTAAACGTCGCAGGAGTCGTCGTTCTAATTGAAGATCGTCGGAGCCAGCGTTACGTCGCGTCGCCGATGCGCTAGGAATTCCAAGAACAACGGTTCGACGTGTCTACCAACGTTATGTGGAGATAGGAGAGTACACCCGAAGACCAGAATCTGGAAGATCGCGCTGCACATCTGCCTGTGACGATCGTTTCATCGTCTTGAGTGTTTTGCGAGATCGTCGCTTGACTGCCACAAACGTCCGCAATGAGCTGGAAAAGTCTCGAGACGTCAGTGTATTAGACTATGGTCTAATCGGGACGAGTATTGTTCACGGACGAATCAAGATTTAATCTTCGAACATCCGATGGACGGGAAAGAGTGGGGAGAAGAACAGGAGAAAGATTCACGCCGTGCACTTTTACGGAGAGGGTTGCTTTTGGAGGAGTCCAATTGACATTTTCACGAGCGAAAGCAAGACGAGCATTGCGGTGGTGTGGGAGCAATTCCGGGCCCATGGCTGGACGTCTAGTATGTAAGCCACTTTCCATAAGTCTCCTTCTAACGGTTCGCTCCGATACACTGACGTCTCGAGACCTTTCCAGCTCATTGCGGACGTTTGTGGCAGTCAAGCAAGGATCTCGCAAAACACTCAAGACGATGAAACGATCGTCATGGGCAGATGTGCAGCGCAATCTTCCAGATCCTGGTCTTTGGGTGTACTCTCCTGTCTCCACATAACGTTGGTAGACATATCGGACCGTTGTTCTTAGAATTCCTAGCGCATCGGCGAGAGTGTTAGGTTTTATAGCTCGAAATTTTGAGTACAAATCGCGCGATATTATAGTTCCTCTTTATAAATCATTAGTTAGACCCCATTTGGAGTACGCGGTCCAATTTTGGAATCCGCATATGCGCAAAGATATAGACAAAATCGAAAGAGTTCAAAGACGAGCAACTAAGATGATTCCGTCTCTTAGGTCAAAGTCGTACGAGGATAGGCTTAAAGAGTTAAAATTGACTACACTCGAGACTAGGAGGTTAAGGGGTGATCTAATCCAGGTTTTCAAAATTATGAATGGGTTTGATAACGTAGATAGAGATAGCTTTTCGAAATATCTCAATATAATAGGACTAGAAATAACGGGTGTAAGTTGACAAGTAGAAGGTTCGAGACAGCAGTTGCGAAAAACTTTTTTACGCATAGAATAGTAAATAGCTGGAATAGTTTGCCGGTAGAAGTAATTAGTAGCACGTCTATAAACATGTTTAAGAATCGATTGGACGCGCATGTTGATAGAAAGGGTATAGTTTAAGGTAGTAAAATTAAGGCTTTGTGGGGATAGATCCCACAGCTCACACAAGTGTTGTGGGATATAGGGAGGCAGCGTCTTGGGTTAGGGGATACTCTCTGTCCTTACACACCCCATTTAAAGAGATTCCTCTGCCGAGCGGTGCCCCCCATAGTACTGTGAGGTATTGAAAAACTCATGATCTTCACTTGCCCAACAAACACCTTTAAATGGGAGACCCATAATGGGTGCACACACATTTCTACATTACTGTACAGTCTTTACAGCCACACCTACACTTTTCCTCGTATGTGTATACACAATACACGATTACGAACACAGTTAGGTAGACCAGCCATGAGTGGATCCTAGGGTCTTTGTTGGTCTGAAACATTATAACATTATAACATTATAACGCTAGCTCCGACCATCTTCAATTTAGGGCGACGACTCTTGCGACGTTCACGGCACTCAAATCCATTGTAAATGTCCAATTCTGAAACCCAAAAGAATTATAAGTCTATTTGTTACTAAACGCAAATGCCTACTCCCACCAGTGGAAGAAAAAAGTGGCACTAGCAGTCTAAGAACAACTGAATGTCAGACTGTCGAATTCTTAAAAGAAGTCCAAAATTTGTTACAGCTAATATGTTCGCAGCTGACGTTGTTTTGCCTCATTATTTGGTTGCCTCATAAACTATATTTTCAATTTTAAAACTTTTATAAACAGAAGCTTGCCCACTTTTTTGCTTTTCGCGATATTCCAAGTGGGCCGATTTTTCTGCAGCTCAGTGTATATAAGTGGTCAATAAAACACCTAATTATAGGCGTACAGTTTTATTGCAAGAACTTTATACATTTGATACTGTAACACACTTCTCAAGTGCGTATCGAATACCATCACTAAAGGGACCACAAAAGGCTACCTTTATGAAGACACTTGTCCATATTGGCCCTCTGTTCTATTAATTTCCATGAGCTCAATTCATCATGGTTATAAAGATGCATGAAGATTGTTGTTACATTCCGACTATCGACGAAAAAAGTTTCTTACTTTCTGCCTGGAAGCATATTTCAGCCTTGCAAAACACTTCCACAGGCCCGTAGCCAGGGGGGGGGGGATTACCCGCCCTTTGACAAAAAAAATCCACTTTTGTAACCATAGTTATAACTTATGATGTGATATAATATATAACATCATTTAGTAAATAAACACTTGCATTTTCTTTGAACTTCACAAACTACTCTAAACCCCCTCCGCAGTGACTAGGTCGTTGCACCAAAAGGTCCGCCTTTCTACAATTTCGATGCCCCCTTTAGGAAGTCCTGGCTACGGGGCTGTTCCACATACTGTAAACGAGCTCCAGATACCTACATACATATAAAACAACCATTAATTCGGAAGCCTTCTCAGGCCTACAACTTACAAGGCCTCAACATTTACCCCGTTGGAACTGACCAAGTTTCAGAAAATCGAAGCTTCACGAGAAACTACAGTGAAGAACCAGAAATTAGTCATCGTTCATCTTTGTAAGATGTAACACCTCTTCAAAAAAGCTATCGCTATGGCCTACTTTGTCATTCTGTTCATCCCTAAAAGAACTCTGAAATTTATTCGCGCGTCTCATAATTAGAATAAGAATTTAATTTATCTTCCATTTATATACTGTGTATTTGTCCTTCATTGTAATTAACATTTAATTCAAACATTCAATCATTCATTTGCACATTCTAATTTGAGCAACTGTAATGTTATTCACCGTGAACGTTTATCTATTTGTCAACTAAAAGAAAAACCAGTTCAACCTTTTCCTTTCCTTCATTATTAATATAATTATCTGGTGACCCCTTCGCAAACTAATTAATTATTTCACAACAGTAATTATGTCCTCAACCTATCAAAATTATAAAGAATTGGAGGGTATTTATTATTACCTTCGCTACGAATCGATAGCCTATACAAATTTAGGCTCTGTAAACTTGCCTCGATTAAGGTGACTCTATAAACTGGTAATAAGTTGCCATTATAAAATGGTGCCTATATCTTCGGCACCATATACAGGGTGGTTACAAAAGTATACAATTTAAAAAATTTATTGTAATCAAACTATTTCTGATGCAAAAATAATAATAATGTGAATGGAAACAGTAACTCGCAGTTTTTTTTTAGTTTCTAGATGTTCACTGGGATTTCCGCGAGTAACACGGAAAAACAACCGGAAAAACCTGATTCGTCAAGCCACAGCATCCATTGACCGATATATCTTACGGAAAGTGTGGGAAAAGTTTGAATATCGTTTGGACATTGTCAGGGTTACCCACGGAAATCCTATTCAACATCTATAAACTAAAAAACACTTTGCGAATTATTGTTTCCATTCACATTATTATTATACTTTATCAGAAATAGTTTGATCACAATAAGTTTTTGAAATTGTATATTTCTTTTGCACTCACCCTATATTTCAAATTAAATTTACCAAAGTAATACATTACAACGAAAACAAATGTTTAAATTGATGTCCTTGTTGTTCGCACATGTTGATACGATGTTCCAAACTTAAACGCACACGTGCGAAAGTCTCTGGTGTGATTTGTGCACAAACAGCACGAATATTTTCTTTAAGGTCTTCAATGGTACGTGGATGGTCAATGACGGTCATTGCGTGTTATTCACCCTGTAACAAAAAAAGGTCCCAAAACAAGACATCAATTTGAATATTTGTTTTGGTTCTAATGTATTACTTTTGTAAATTTAATTTAAAATAAATTTTCCTGAGACCGAACTTATGGGACACCCATATATATATATATATATATATATATATATATATATATATATATTATATCATATGGACTATAGTCTGCCAATAAACCTTTTCATTTCATTTCATATATATATATTATTATGTATGGGAATAATGTAATAAGGTAATTAAATACTGGTTATAAATTAAACCATAAACAAATTGATCATGCAAATAGAATGAATTTTATGTATAAAAACGAAACTGAAAGCCAAGCAAACGAAGAATTGTGTTCGTCACAATGGCAGGACATTTTTATATAGATTCGGGTGTAAACGAAGCAACTTGGAAATTCTTAAGTACATGGAATTTAAAATATATGCATGTTAAATACTCACCTAATTTAGGAAAAAAGACATGAATTTAATTCTGAATAAGTTCGGATAAAAATACCCCATAAAGGTTACCCAGAAACTAGGAAAATAACTAATGTAAGAAATTACATTAAAATAAAGAAATTCATTTCGGGACGACACGTGGATCGCCGCGTTCACTCAAAAGAAAGAGAATTCGTTATAAAATGGAACGTTCATTTATGTATAAAATGGATAAACTCCGCTAAAATTATATTGTTACATTATTAACAAGTTTAATGGCATGTAAAATTACACCTTCTAAAAGATTAATAATTCTTACAAACGAAATTAATCAAAAAAGAATCTTAGTTGGGTATATAACTCTTGCGCCTGACAGCTACGCCAAGCCATAGGCCAACAAAGAGGGTATTAAACAAAGAGAGACCAGTGCATTTCAGAATGTGAAACAATAAAGTTCACCCTCACCAAACCTGTGTTAAATTTAAATAAACAAAACCTAGTTCTTAATAAGTTCACCCTCACAAGCCTGTATTAAATTTAAATAAGAACAAAAACTAGTTCTTAATGGAAGTTGCTCAAGTATATAAATATATATCTATAGTGCCATAACGATCAATTCAAATCGTGTGGGCACTTAAGGGCGAAATAGAGTAAAATGGAGTAAATTACTCACCGAGCAAATTCGCGTCTGTTTGAAAAAGACTCACGAAAGAGTCTATCCTATAAAGACATAGAAAACGGACTTAGCTGAACTAACGTAAAACGAACGTCTCCCTTTTAAAAATTCATCTTAGAAAAGGCGATACACTCAAAATTTAAACCATTGTTCCTATGCGGTATATATATATATATATATATATATATATATATATATATATATATTGTAAGAAGAAGGTGGATACGAACGTAATTACAAGAATTTAACCCCATCCAAAAGGGGGATTACGTCTGGAAGATAAGAACGGACAATTTCTAATTATTGAAATTATACATTCATTTCTTATTCTCTTACCTTATAAATTATACCATTTCATTTAATTGTCTTGTATTAATATTGAATCTCAGAATTCTTAAGACAAAGTGTTGTGCGCAACCCCTTAATTTATGTGGTGCACACCCTTTTCCGATTGCACTTATTTCTTACGCGCGTGTTCGTTTATTTCAGGATGACTCTGCCTATCCACTCGGATGGCCTTTCAATTTTATACGCGTAGTTTCCCTCGGCTTACTGGAAGCCCACTTTCACTTTCAATGTTAATTTACCCCCAGCTTACAAGAGAGGCCTATTGCAAGGTAGCATAGAAACGACACACTCCGTCTTATAAAGTTTATTTAATTTCACTCCAATTAAGACATAAATTGAAAGAAATATACGGATGCGCGATTACAAATTTTGTTTAAAAAATCAAATTCTTAATTTAAAGAAAGTGTTTGCAAGTATTTAAGTCTCAAAAACATTTATACAGAGGGTTTTTTTATTTGCGTGTAACTTTAAAAACAGCACTAAATTCAAATTTCGTAATCTAAGGAGAAGTTTAAAAAATGGTTTACTTACAAAAATTTGGGAAAGTTACTCTCAACAGTTCTGCGCGAGTTCCGCAGATTTTTCCCGGAAAAAAGTCCGTCAAATAAATTAGATTTCTTCTCAATAACTGAATGGTCATGCACTAACTTCCCGGGTTTCCACAGGACCAACTTCAACACAAGATATTGACACTTCCTGAGGAAACCTAATATGTCGCAAACTTAAAGTTTAACAAAATTAACTTAAAACAATTTCCACGCAGTTCCTTTTTTTTGTCACTAACAATAAAGCTCTTACACATAAATTCGCAGAAACAAAAGAAATTCAGATTTTAAGTACAACGTGAAACAGTTTTAACTCAACTTAGAACTTTTCAATCACGCCACAGAACCTAAAGATTCATTCTTTATAAGCCACTTTATCTTTACAGGACCGAACTACAACTACCTTATAACTTTAAGTTACACCTTAAAATTTCAAGGACTCCGCCTTACAATATTCTGAATCACCTATCCAAAACATTTTCATTACATAAGGTCGTCCCTACGAAAGCTTTCGGCCATACATAAGGAAAGAAGGAGCTTTTCTTTTCCCTCACTGGGTGTTATAAGAATCATTGTCCTTTGATTGGACATTGACATTCCCTTCCAAAAACAAAGCTTCTCCTTTTCCTTAAAATCAACTTAAAATAAAGTTCTTTCTTCGAAGCCACTTGGTTTCTCAAATTTATGACCAACGTCATGGTCTAATTTAACAAGTAGATTCGAAGTCGGTTTTCCAAAAGTTTAACCACGAAGCGAAGAGAAAGTAAACCATTTTACATCTGCACCGGCCAGCTTGTTTTCCCTTCTCTTTGAAGCTAGGGCCGCTCCTCGACCCTACCATAAATCTCTACCGCGAGGCTGTCCTGGGTTATATTCGTACCGTGAGAATACAAAATAAAAATCGAACGAACGTTAAACAATCTGAAACATTTTTTTATTTTTAACCCTGTAACAAGAAACTTATTGATATCCTTCAATAACCATACTCTAAACTACCTTGTTTTAGAGATTTAAACAAAAAAATCTTAAAACTAAATTTTCTGCTCCTCTTCTCGACAGAGATTTCGGCACGCAAATTTGCCGTCACAACAAAAGGTTAAATTATCCCAAATATCTTTTCTTTAAAGGAAGTAATTGATGTCAAAGTGCATATGATTGAAATGGTCAAATAACCAGATAGGATTCAAATAATTCTATAAAATTGTATTATGTACAAAATATGGTCAAAAGGCCGGGTAGAGAACCAACCGCTGTTCTAAAAGATAAGTCAATTAAAATTGTAGTATGTATGCGTTTATTCAGTTTAAATGATCTGACATATTACAATACGGCTGTATTCAGTTAAATAACTATACATTGTAGATTAAAATTGTCTATCAGTCAAATTTAAAGTGTTTGTGCATTTTATTAATTGTCACAATATCAAATCTTTATTCATCAACAAAATCTCTTTACTGTCAACAATTTCATTGTTATATTGTAATTGGTTTAATAAGATCTGTGACGAATATATTATTTTTGTAAAAGGTTTATAATTACCCCCCTACACAAATTAACAGAGAAATAATATATATAATCAGTGAGATATAAGTTATAACCTTGGGTTAAAACGAATGATGTAGTTTAAATGACAACAGGTTAAAATAAAGGTGTAATTAATACCAATAAATACATAAATAAAATAATAAATACATAAACCACCTCATTACGTTACAATATATACACACATATATATATATATATATATATATATATATATATATATATATATATATATATATACTATTCACAAGTTATATTAAATTTTTAATTTAGACTCGCGGAAACATTACACAAAACCTCAAAAGGAAAGTTCTGTAAAATTTTCATTTTGAAATCATTTCTTCGCCTCGTATGCACCGAATGCTGTATCAAATATAGCGAACGAAGAAAAGAATTCTAAAACTTTCTTTGGCCGTAATAAGCGTTTCTGGGCAATAACTCATTTTTATATGCAAGAGGCAGTCTGCCTGCCGGGCCTCTGGGGTCCTGCGACACGCTTTAATTTAGTCTTCTTTTATTTTACTTTAACTTTTGTGATTAAGTTATCCCTACCTCGAGGACTAAAAACAACTACTTTTAATTGTGTATCTCCAATGTGAAAGCCCTTTTCTGAGTAAAGATTAACATCACGAAAGTCTTGCCAATTATTAATCGTTGTCAGCGTCTAAGTTAAAAAAGGAAGTAATTTGCTTTAAAGCTCCTTAAGCCCGGGTAAAATATGAAGACAGATAAAAATGAAATCCCGAGAGAGGCACGGGCCTTTTTGAACATATTGTCATGCTATCCCGCTCTGCATACGTAGGTTCAGCAAAGGATGCTCGGGATCTGAGTATGCTCACAGGATCTCCAACGTGACTCCAATATTCACACACATTGTGCGTGTGTGTGTAAGGCATAAGGCTCCTCCGAATAGGTTAATAATGATTTATCTTAGAAACTAAGTGGCCATAGTGAAAGGCCAAGGAATATATACAATTATACATGGCAGCCAGTGGCATATTCTGATCAGCTGCTTTGGTTTATCGCACTTATTCATTTATATATATATATATATGAATAGAAACGACATAAGTGTTAAGGAACGTTTCTGCACACGAGGAGGAGAGATAACGAATAATGAAAAATGAGGCGAACCGCCCGGGAATCGAACCCAGGGCCTTCCAATTGCCGGTGGACGCTCTACCATTATGCTACGGTCCTCACTCTCACAAATCGAAATTCTCCCACATAGGGCAGAAACCAATGCCCTGAGAGGGCACCCTCGCAAATCGTGAATATGCGCATATAACTGCAATGACCGCGCAGTATATAATGAATAGAAACGACATAAGTGTTAAGGAACGTTTCTGCACACGAGGAGGAGAGATAACGAATAATGAAAAATGAGGCGAACCGCCCGGGAATCGAACCAGGGCCTTCCAATTGCCGGTTGGACGCTCTACCATTATGCTACGGTCCTCACTCAATCACAAATCGAAATTCTCCCACATAGGCCAGAAACCAATGCCCTGAGAGGGCACCCTCGCAAATCGTGAATATGCGCATATAACTGCAATGACCGCGCAGTATATAAATGAATAGAAACGACATAAGTGTTAAGGAACGTTTCTGCACACGAGGAGGAGAGATAACGAATAATGAAAAATGAGGGAGAATTTCGATTTATGATTGAGTGAGGTCCGTAGCATAATGGTAGAGCGTCCAACCGGCAATTGGAAGGCCCTGGGTTCGATTCCCGGGCGGTTCGCCTCATTTTTCATTATTCGTTATCTCTCCTCCTCGTGTGCAGAAACGTTCCTTAACACTTATGTCGTTTCTATTCATTTATATACTGCGCGGTCATTGCAGTTATATGCGCATATTCACGATTTGCGAGGGTGCCCTCTCAGGGCATTGGTTTCTGCCCTATGTGGGAGAATTTCGATTTGTGATTGAGTGAGGGCCGTAGCATAATGGTAGAGCGTCCAACCGGCAATTGGAAGGCCCTGGGTTCGATTCCCGGGCGGTTCGCCTCATTTTTCATTATTCGTTATCTCTCCTCCTCGTGTGCAGAAACGTTCCTTAACACTTATGTCGTTTCTATTCATTTATATACTGCGCGGTCATTGCAGTTATATGCGCATATTCACGATTTGCGAGGGTGCCCTCTCAGGGCATTGGTTTCTGCCCTATGTGGGAGAATTTCGATTTGTGATTGAGTGAGGTCCGTAGCATAATGGTAGAGCGTCCAACCGGCAAGTGGAAGGCCCTGGGTTCGATTCCCGGGCGGTTCGCCTCATTTTTCATTATTCGTTATCTCTCCTCCTCGTGTGCAGAAACGTTCCTTAACACTTATGTCGTTTCTATTCATTTATATACTGCGCGGTCATTGCAGTTATATGCGCATATTCACGATTTGCGAGGGTGCCCTCTCAGGGCATTGGTTTCTGCCCTATGTGGGAGAATTTCGATTTGTGATTGAGTGAGGTCCGTAGCATAATGGTAGAGCGTCCAACCGGCAATTGGAAGGCCCTGGGTTCGATTCCCGGGCGGTTTTTTTCATTATTCGTTATCTCTCCTCCTCGTGTGCAGAAACGTTCCTTAACACTTATGTCGCTTCTATTCATTTATATACTGCGCGGTCATTGCAGTTATATGCGCATATTCACGATTTGCGAGGGTGCCCTCTCAGGGCATTGGTTTTCTGCCCTATGTGGGAGAATTTCGATTTGTGATTGAGTGAGGTCCGTAGCATAATGGTAGAGCGTCCAACCGGCAATTGGAAGGCCCTGGGTTCGATTCCCGGGCGGTTCGCCTCATTTTTCATTATTCGTTATCTCTCCTCCTCGTGTGCAGAAACGTTCCTTAACACTTATGTCGTTTCTATTCATTTATATACTGCGCGGTCATTGCAGTTATATGCATATATATATATATAATATATATATATATATATAGTATATAGATATGAAACAAATCAATTAAACAAATCAATAAAGAACACAAATGAAATAGATAATTAAATGAACGTATAGATGGCTATCGTACTCACAAAACTAAGGCCGAGATTGCGTGTCCAGGACGGGAGAGGTGCAAGTGGAAAGTAAAGGGGTTACTGGGAGGGAGAGGCAGGCAGGCAGGCCTCGTCACCTGAAGATATCTGGCCGACGTCATGCGTAGTGGCATTCTTGTTTAATAACAGCTAATTGTAGCTAAACTCTGCTCTTGTCTTATTTGTAAACAGGTCGATGACTGCGTAATTGAATTTCGATTGCACGTCTTTCCTTAGTTTAAGTAGCAATTTCTTTTCCATCGAAATCAATGTCAGTGAACTCAGTCTTTCTTGTCCTTGGGTTGACCGGTGTAAGGTCACAAATTATACCCACCCCCCTCTTAAACTATACCCAGGTACATTCTGGGAGCTCCAAGAATCTACCCCCAGGTAGATTCTGGGAGTTCCCGGAATATACCCCTACCTCCCCGAATCTACCCCAAAATAATACGTCAGTATACAAATATTCAGTTCCCGGGATAGATACTGGGAAATCCCATTATCTACCCCCCACCCCTTGCTAATAATTGTTACGCAGTGTCCAGCTAAACTTAATTTGGTTATAATTATTACTGATCTAGCAAAATTGCTTTACATTTTTTGTTGGCAACAGCGATGTCTGGATGACTTTTTTTTTTTACTGCGTAGTTTATAGAATGTAGGTTTGTTGATATTTTCATCAAGAAAGTCATATTTTCTTCAATGTTTCTCCGCGCTCTTAAGATCGCCAGTCCGAAATACAGGGATGCCGAATTAGAAAAAATTAACAGTATTGGAAGTGATTTATGTTACCCACCTGCTTTTTTGGAATCTTGTCTTAACAAGGCAAAACGAACTTTATATCGTGTGAATAATAACCCTCGCACTTTGTAGAAGAATATTTTAGTACTTCCATTTTTCCCAGGCTTTTTAGGCATTGCTAATGTAATTAAACTTTTGAATATTAATGTAGCATTTTCATATGACAATATTGTGAAAAATATCACAGTAAAAAAATAGTCCTACCAATAATTCAGGCATTATCTACAAAATTGGTTGTAAACAATGTGATTCCTTTTACAATGGACAGACAGGAAAGGATTTGCACACACGTGTAAAACAGCATCAATATTCCGTTAGAAAGGGACAGTCATCCAGTGCTCTTTTCATTCATTTGTCAGAGTTATCCCACTGTATTGATTGGAATAATGCTTCAATTTTGTTTCACTCAAGCAACATTGTTGGATCACCTGGAGATCCGTCACCCAGCCTTTTTTTAGTTAGATTTATAAGGCTAACTAACGAAAATATCACGACCTAACCTAACTAATCGTCAAGGGCGTACAGTTGATCTAACGACTGGTTAGGTTAAGTCGTGATATTTTCGTTAGTTAGCCTTATAAAGCTAACTAAAAAAGGTTGGGGTGACGGATCTTCAGGTGATCCACATTGTTAATAGAAATATTCTTGAGTCTGCTATATTCAACTTACAAATAATTTTAACATTAGCCAGGACCTTTATTCACTTGATTCTGTTGTTTTGAATTCGTTCAGAACGGATTTAGACAAGAGGGGCAAAGTGTTAAAGCTCTGGTAGCTTTTTCCTTATAAATTTGTATGCTCCTATTACAATTTTTATTTTTCTATTTTATTTTATTTTTGTGTAACCTATATATAGTCTCGAACTTATTTATTTCAGTGTTTCTGAGGAGGATGTCATTAGACGAAAGCGCTTGAGCACCGTTCTGTTTCCTTTTTCCTTCGAGGTTATTTTCATTATATATATATTATATATATATATATATATATATACACGAGGGCCACTCAATATATTTTGCCCCACCTTTTTTTTTTTCCAAGTTTCCTTGTAAGTTCTAGAAATTAAAATTTTGTACACAAGTAGTTACATACCTTTTTTAAAAGTTTTTATTTTTCCACATAGTCTCCATCCTTTTCTACGGCTTTCCTCCACCTCGAAACAAGGGCTTTTATTCCTTGCTGGTGAAAGTCCGCTGGGTTCACCTGGAGCCACCTCTTAGCCTCCTCATTAACTTCATCGTCACTCAGAAACTTTCTTCCACGAATAGCATCCTTCATTGGCCCAAACCAGAGATGGGCAGTATTCAAATACATATGTATTTAAATACATTTGTATTGTAATACTTGTATTTACAAATACTTTTTTCGGTGTGTATTTAAATACTTTGAAAGAGTATTTGTTATTTGAAAATACATATTTTTAAATACATTTCGCAAATACATTTCTTAGCCTCAACTGTCAGATAACAATTTCCGCCCTGAAACAATATACAAAATCTTTCTAATCATCTAAGCCACCTGATCCAATCGTTACTAGATGGGCCAGTTGGTTGAATGCAGCGTTTTATTACGCAAGGCATCTTCCAAAAGTAAGACAGATTGTGGAAGGATTCGAGGGCAACGGGATACTCGTTAAAAGAGCGAAAGCTGGCGTCAAATCAGATGGGTCAGGTTTTCAGCTCTTACAGTTGCAAGAACAGTACTCTTCATTATGTTCTCTTTTAGAAAAAATGGAGAGCACAGATTTTACTATCAAAGAAGCATACGAAGCGGTCAATACCATATATTTTGGAGAAGATTATTTGAATATAAAAAATTATATCAAAAAGCGTTTGCAAACAAATGATATTAAGGATATAATTTTGATGACCAGGAATGCGATATCTCCATCATTATACGTTCTACTAAAAAAATGTCAACCTACCCCAGCATCACTCGAAAGAAGTTTTTCGATTCTTCGAAAACTCCTAGCCAAAGACAGAAACTTCAAATCCGAAAATGTTAAAAACTATATTGCGGTGTTGTACAGGGTGGGCACGGGAACCAAGTGTTTTTGGAATAATCAGGAAAATGATATTTATTTTTGTAAAGAAAATATATTGGTAGAACAACATTCGTAAGAACATAGCATTTCATGTCATAAAATCATGTACCGAAAATTATATCTGGCATATGATGTCCTTGGCCGTCGACGCATTGTTGAAGGCGTTTACGAAAATTGGCCTCCACTCTTCCAGCAGGTCTCTGTTGATTTGGAGATTTGTTGACGGATCGCTTCCTTCAATGCATCTAATGTACGGGGCTTGTCCTCGTAGACACGTGACTTGAGGTACCCCCATAGAAGAAGTCACATGTGGACAAGTCAGGGGACCGAGGGGGCCATGCAATGTCACCAAATCTCGAAATGAGATGGTTGGGAAACAGGGGGCGAAGAACAGCCATTGACGTCTGGCGGGTGTGGCGTGGCCCCATCTTGCTGAAACCACAAATGTCGACGAGCAATACGCCTTCTTCGTAACTCAGGGATGAAAAAGGTGTTCACCATCTCAATGTAACGCCCAGATGTTATGGTAACGGTAACCCCATTTGTTCGAAGAAATAGGGACCGATGACGCCAAACTTTCCCACCGCGCACCAAACTGTAACCTTAGGGCTATGCAGCGGTTTTTTCATGGAGTTGTCGGTTCATTTTCAGCAGCCCAATACCGACAGTTTGATTGTTGACGGCCCCATTAAGGTGGAAATGGGCTTCATCACTCATTACCACCATCATGTTTTCATTCTGCTCATAAAGTGCAAGCATTTCCTGTGCAAAATTCAGTCGTTGGGGCAATCGTTTACATTCAATTCCTGCACCATCGCTAACTTGTATGGGTGAAAATGTAATTCTTCATGCAAAATCCGTCTAACAGTACGATTGCTGATTCCGAGTGCAGCTGAATGTCTCCGAGCAGAGCGGCCTGGGCTTTGCAACATCGCTTGTCTGACCCTTTCAACGTTCTCTGGAGTACGCACAGTGCGTTGGGCCCCTTCGGTTTTGTTTTCATTATGAGCCTCCTGTTCGAAGATTGTTAACCCAACGTAAGATTGTGTCACGAGCGGAAACAGAGTCATTTCGATGAATGTTGAATCTGCGGCGAAACGCACGCTGAACTGCTGTCACTGACTCGCCACTCCTAACAAAATGATCATACGCGAACATGCGGTGTTCTAACGTCCACTGCTCCATGATGGCACCTGAAAGATAAAGGTGAGTGTTAGTTAAAGTTAAATGCTATGAACCCAGGAATGGAATGCTACCTACCGCACGCCCCTCCCATTCCTAATGGCCGATTACTAGCTATTCAAAAAACACTTGATTCCCGTGCCCCACCCTATATAATGCAGATGTAGAATAATTGTATTTAAAGATGTTAACTGACTGCATGTGGAGTGTTGTATAATATACTAGTTTTATGTATCAATCTATAAATAGATTATACAATTTATTATTAAAATTACACAACTAATAGTTTGTAATCACGAAAATTGCTTTACAATAAGTCAAATTAGACAATTTAATGGTACATATTTATTAGGTCAATAAAGTCAATTTTGGAGGAAAATAAAGTCAATTTTGTTTTTGTTTTTAGGTCAATAAAAAATTGCCCTACTTATGAGTTATGCATATACGTTATAAAGTCTAATAGATGATAATATCAATAAACTAATGTTACCAAGAGATAGGTTTTAGAAAAAATTCTGGCATGATATAGTTGGATAAGTATTTAAAATGTATTTGAAATGTATTTAAATACATTTTCAATGTAATGTATTTAGTATTTAAATACATTTTGAAAATATGTAATGTATTTGGTATTTAAATACTTTTTTAAGGAAGTAATGTATTTAGTATTTAATTATATTTAAGTATTTTGTGCCCATCTCTGGCCCAAACAAATGGAAGTCTGAAGGTGCCAGATTCGGGCTGTATGGAGGGTTGGTAACACAGTCAAGTGCATTTTTGTGATGGCCTCTTTTGTTTGCAAACTGCTGTGTGGTCTTGCGTTATCGTGCAAAAGAAGGACGTCTTCCAGTTTTCTCCCCGGTCGAACTCGCTTTATACGTCTCTGGAGTCTCTTTAGGGTAGCATATATGCCTCTGAGTTGATTGTTTGTCCTTTTTTCATAATGTCCACCAGAATCACCCTTTTCATGTCCCAGAAGATGGTGGCCATAACCTTTCGTGCAGAGGGAACCATTTTGAACTTTTTCTTGCGTGGAGAGTCTGCGTGATGCCACTCCATGGATTGACGTTTTGTTTCAGGTTCAAAGTGGTGTACCCAAGTCTCATCCCGAGTCACAATTCGTGAAAGGAAGTCATCCCCTTCTGTCTCGTATCGAACCAACGACTCAGAAGCAATTTCTTTTCTTTGGGCTTTGTGATCTTCAGTCAGTTCGCGAGGAACAAACCGTGAACACACTTTTGAGTATCCCAGTTGCTGAATTATCGTATTCACACTTCCTTTACTAATTCCTAGCTCCAGTGATAGCTCCTTGTAGGTGACGCGCCGATTCGATCGAATGATGCTGTTAGCACGTTGCACAGTTGTGAGATGTCACATCCGATGCCGGGCTACCGCTGCGTGGCTCATCATCGAGGCTGGCTCTCCCTCTCTCCGATGATCTCGCACGTTTAGACCAGTGTCCAACTGTGTTTCGATCAACAACAGCATCTTCTTAAACGTTTTGTAGACGTTTGTGAATATTTCCAACTGTTTCCTTCTCTGCGGTTAAGAATTCGATAACAGCTCTCTGTTTACGACGCACATCACTGTCAGACGCCATTTTCGAAACTGCGTTAACCATCGGTTTTATAATACAAGGGCGTTTAAAAGCGGTTTTATACAAGGAGGGAAGGTTCAAACGGGAAAAATCGGGTTATGTGAAGCGCAGAAAGTTCAAACTTACGGCCCAAAGACATTATTTAGCTAAGAAAAAAGGGTGGGCAAAATATATTGAGTGCCCCTAGTATATATATATATACTGTATATATATATCTTACTTGATGTCTTCGCACGACGGTTCAGGATTGACCTGCGGTCGACCCTTCTGCACCGTCCCGCCTCATTTGCAGGATTCTGTGGAGAAGAGAGTTGCTTTCCACTCTCTTCCTGCCCTCGTAGACAGCTACACATGGCTGATCAGGGACTTTGCATAAGAACTTGTCTTGGTGGTTCTTGAAATTACTTAGGTTAGTGTGCTGGAGGTTCCTCAGTTCTTTCGGCAGCACATTAAATAGTTTTGGGCCCCACACTCCGAGGTATTTTCCATCTTCATTTTCATGGCCACCTGCCCCACCGCAGCTCGGACACTACAGAATCTACCTTTTCGCTCATTCCAGTGTGTTTCTATTTCATTTTTAAAGTTTGGGACACATCCCTCCAGTATTTTCCATATGCATATTATTGTGTATCGCTCACGTCTTTTACAGGGAGTACAGATTTAGGGTTTTGTAGTCAAGACCAGTACTATTCACGTATCAGCTCCTCTATCTTAATGTAAAAGCCTTCTGTATGGCCTCTATGGTTGCAATATCTAGTTTTCTGTATGAGCTTGTGTGTACTAAGCAATAGTGAATTATGGGCAGAACTAAACTCTTCCATAATATTAGCATGATGTTTTCTTTTCTGCTACGGAAGCTTCTCCAGATAATTCCCATTATTTTTATACCTGTTGAAATTTTAATGTTGTAATGTCATCTGAATTCTGCATCTGATAACATTGTTTATTACTCTAAGCGCCCTGACGTGTGGATTTGGTGTTATCTGTTTATCTTGCAGTGTTTTGTATCCTTTACTTTGTAGCTTGCTTTAGTCACCATATTTTATAATTCCATGATCACATTTACTGAAGGCTTTAGCGAAATCGTTTTATATCACATCTATATTTTGACCTCGACATAATGTTTCTAGTATTTTCTACTGATGGTGATAGCATGATCTTCCAGCACTGAAGCCATGTTGGTTCGGATTGAATAAATTCTCTCTTTGCAGGTAGTAAGTAATTTTGTCTCTAATTACGCGTTCAAAGTACTTTATAAGGGGGAAAATGAGAGCTACTGGCCGATATTTCATAGGTATTGCTCTGTTACATCCTCTGAATAAGGGAGCAATGTTCGCGTTCTTTAATGGGAGTAGAATTTGTCCTTTATCGAGTAATTTCCTCTAGAAAACCATAATGGCTTGGCAACACTTTCTGCATTTCTTTAGACATAGCAGTCCATGCGTCTGGCCCTGATGCTGAATTTTCTCGTGTCTGTGAGAGAGCCTTAATTATGTCCTCTTCCAGAATTCAAAATCTATTAACAGATTCGCGTCCGTATTTGTTCTTGTAATTTGTATTTATGTCAAAGAATTCATCCGGATTTTCTATTTTCATCTCGGTTTATCATTTAACGGATCAATACCCTCTTTACATTTCATTTTTCTTTTCACAAAGGCGTAAAAGAATTTTGGGTTATTTTTCGTTTTCTGCTACCTTGATTTCCTCGTTTGTCTTGTGGAAGAATAATTGTTTTCTGTCGTTCTATTTCCCGTAGTTTTTCTCTAGCTAAAGTCACTTTGCTTCAGTTTTCCATCCGCGAATATTTTTTTACGGTTTGTTTCCATTATCCAAATACTATTCTGATTTTTCTTTCAAGTTTGCTACGTTTTCTTTTTATCTCTTCAGAATATACTTCACAATATAGATTTCGTTTCGTTTCTATTATAAGTAATATTTTTTCCGGAGTTTTTCGCGAGGGAGCACTTCACAATCTACTCCCATTAATTCTGAATTTATACTTGCCCAATCTACTTTTAGTGAATAATTTTTGGGCTTCTGGCTTCGGATTTATTTCTATCGATTAGCTTGTGATAAAAAAATTGGTTTGAGTTATATTTTATTTATTATTTTTATTATTTGTCAAAATTAAATACAAAAAACGTTCTCTTTCAGAGTTGCTACACATATTCCGGGTTAAGACCATAATTTTCCATAATATCAAATAGCATTCTTGCCTGAGTTTTATCGTCTTTTCTAATTTTACCGTGGAACTTCTCAACATATGTAAACTTCATCATTTTTGTCCCTTGTGATGAATGGAAAGTTAAAGTCCTCATAAATTAATATATTGGTGCTGGGTTTTTAAGAGATTTTGGCATGTTTTCGATTTTATTTGTAGCGAATTTAAACTTACTTTTTGTGGTGTCTTACTTTTGTGGTGTTTGGTGGGCTGGACACGTTTAAAATGACTAGATCTTTCTCTTATACTTCTAAAATAAGAACTTCGGCTGTTTTCATGTGAATACAGTGGCCTCTTCCTGTTCTATCAAATTTATCTGTTCTGTATATGTTGTAGTCTTTTATATTTCCGTGTCTTCGATGAAATTTTCACATCCTTTTCGCGTTGACGCAAGTGTGTTTCCCCAACACATATCTGTGTTGGTTTCCAGAGGTAGATTTTGTAGATATTGCAATTTGCAATCTGTTTTGTCAGGTCCAGAACTTGTATATTTATCTCATAAATTTAGACGTTTATACATGCACCCGAAACCATATTTACACGTTCCTGTTTTGTAGTGTTCGCATATGGTTCTCTTTTAGATTCCTTATGAATCCTCTGAGATTCAATTGTTTTCCCTTGTTCTATCACCACTTCTTCCCTACTCAGTGTTTTTTTAATCTTTGGTGTGCTTTCGTTTTATTCATGATGTTGTTGTCTTGTGCAGGGGGGTATTTCTTCATCTAAGGTTTTTCTCTACCTCTATGTAGTGTGTTTCCCTCGATGTCCTGAATCCCATTTATATCTGTGACGGCGTTCTCTCGTTTCCTCTCTTTCTCTCGGTGAACTTGTTGCAATTTTTCATTCTATACTTCAACATTCGCCATTCCCGTTTGTACTACTTTTCTGTGTGTTTCATGCAATTGACGCACACGAAGCTATAAAAGCCAATAATTTTGTTATTTGTTCTATTCTTCATTTTTCTATCCTCTTTTCATGAGTTTATGCATTTGTAGTGCTTAAATATATTGCACAGAATGCGTTTTAAGTCAGTGGTTTGTCCGCTTGGTTTTCGCAATTACAGTGATGGTAAGCGGCGCGAATTCCATTAAACATAATCTATATCTATCCAACTTTTTGAATTTAGAGTAATCTACACATTCTTTCGTATTTTTTAGCCATGGTTTTTTTTTCTTTTCTTTCTTCTCTTTCCTTTCTGCTTTTCTAATTTTGTTTGCAAAATCTGATCCTACTTGGTTTTTGTGACCTTTTTCCTCTTTCCCACTCGTATGTATTGTAGAACTTCAATGAAGCTTCAGTTTCCTTTGAATTATTTTCAATTTGTCCTATGTTATTTTTCTTTGTGATCCCCCCATTTCATACTTCGGGCCAATCAGGATGACTCTTACAACCTGTTTAGCTTACACGAGGTTAGGTGGTCGTTCAGGTTAGGTTAGTTATTTTCTACATCACCAACTTTCGGCCAATCAGAGATCCATAAACTGGCGTCCTCGAAACTTGTATATATATATATATATATATATATATATATATATATATATATATATATATATATATATATATATATATATATATTAAGGTAAGTACACTCTACAGTATTTTGTATTATAATGAACCTGCTGCGTCGTACACCTCGACCGCCCGATTAGTGCGACGATTCGCGAGCTATATATATATATATATATATATATATATATATATATAATATATATAATATATATAATATATATATAGCTCGCGAATCGTCGCACTAATCGGGCGGTCGAGGTGTACGACGCAGCAGGTTCATTATAATACAAAATACTGTAGAGTGTATTTACCTTAACACTTAACATGTACAGTTGCCCGCATATGTAATGTTCCTCGCTCACAGGCGACTCCGTACATGTGGCAACACCGCAGTATTAGTCAAGGTACCCCCAACTGGGGGAAGGTGGGGTGGAGGTGGATAACCGTGTCCAACAACATATAACACAGACATATATATCTAAAGGACAATTGAATGTGCATTCATTGACATACAGGTAATTATAATGTAATGTCTGTGTTCATAAAGATAAACAATTAATATGATTAATATACAGCGTTGAACTCCATGCAGTTTACTAGTCTTATACAGTAATAAGTAGGCCGTGCACAGGGCACTTCAGATGGGGGGAAGGGGGGCTGAAAGTTAACAAAAAGGCACAATCTTCTCCCCCCTCAAAAAAAAAGTCTCTTCACAGCATTTATTTCTGAGGCATGAAGGGGAAAATGGGAGGGCTCAAGCCCCTGTAGCACCCCCCCCCCTCTGCACGTGCCTGGTAATAAGGTTCCATTATGATTACTGCAAGTCTATATGAACAGCTACCACAATACAACTTTTTATATACAAGTGAATTTGAACCAAAAATAGACATTACACAGCCAATTACAATTACATCACAATAGTTTATAATATTTAGAGATTAGCTAAGTCGAGAAAATGTAAATTTATGGACAACTTACCTTTATGCTTTGCCATTTTTGTGAATGTAAAATATTTTTATATACTTACACTTTGAAATGAGTAAAAATTATCATAGTGTTTTTGTTCATTTTTCTGTAAATATAGTTTTTGTTTTGTAATGAAAATTTTAAAATTTCAAATAATCATTAAGAGAATCAGCTAAATTTGGCCGATGCCAATGCCCAAAAAAAATGACCGATTCTGCCAATGCCGATGAATCAGTACACCACTAGTTTTTATTGATTTTGTTAATTTTGAGGGCCAGGTTCTTTACTGGTAAATGTAATTTCATGTAATAATGTGTTTTATAGTTTTAATGACTCACACATGTTGTTTATACCCTCATGTAATCGCAAGTTTCTTCAAAAATATCATCTTATTTGTTAAACTTTAATACAAAAAATGTCTCATCTTCTAAATTTTTTTACAGATAAGATAGTATAATGGCTCCAAATAAAGAAATTTCATAAAAGAATAGGTTGAAAATTATTGTTCTCCATAAAGAAGGCAACAGTCAAAGACAAATAGCTGTTTCCAAAACACTTTCTCACCACTCACAAACTGGGGATATGAAGAACAAAACAGGTTGAGGATGGAAACGAAAAACATCTAAAAAGGATGATGAGTATATGATAATGATGAGCAAGCGTAATATAAAGAAGACTGGTGGGTGGGGAAGGGGAATGAGGGAGTGTGGAGGTTGGTCGTGTAATGTTTATTTTTGGTTCAAATTCACTGGTATATAAAAAGTTGTATCGTGGTAGCTGTTCATATAAACTTGCAGTAATCATAATGAACCTTATCTATACTAATAATTGTGACGGTTGAACTGCCTGCGAACTTACTTTCTTTGTTTCTTATGGCCGGCCAAACCACTGGCCAGATTTGGATGAAACTTGGGAGATAAGGGTATCTGAGGCCGGGGAAGAACATAGGCTATGTGGCGTCGGCCTCCGAGGTCATCTGAGGCTGCTGGAGACCTCTGTATTCCGGATTGGTTGAAAAATAGTGAGACCATAGACACGTCATAAAAGATAGTGACACAAAATGGGCCGATCTCTATCATAGACACGTCATAAAATGGGCGGGGCTCTAGCGTATATATACCGTGTGTGTGTGTGTATATATATATATATATATATATATATATATATATAGTGTGTGTTATATATATCGAAACCTACAATAAAATTATTGAATGCCCGGTTACATTAACTGAATGCCTGGTAAGGTCAACTGTACGCCCTTGACGATTGGTTAGGTTAAGTCGTGATATTTTCATTAAAACTAACAAAAATATCACGACAACCTAACCAATCGTCAAGGGAATACAATTAGCCTAACCGGGCATTCGATTAACCTAACCGGGCATATATATATATATATATATATCGTTCAACTTCCATCCGGGCAACGCTGGGTCTCTCCGCTAGTTACTATATAAGACTAGTAAACTACATGGCGTTCAACGCTGTTCACGATCATATTAATTGTTTATCTTTATGAACACAGACATTACATTATAATTACCTGTATGTCAATGACTGCACATTAGGGCGGAGCGAAAATATATCGAACTCAAGTTGTCACCATGAAACATGGCTGAAAAGGTGCTCTGTACCCAGGGGCGTAACTAACGGGGGGGGGGGGACGTGTCCCCCCCAACTTTTGAACTGAGGGGGATAATATAGGTTTTGTCCCCCCAACTTTTGATCTAAGTTAGCTTACGTGAAGGAAAATATTTAGTTCTTGAAATAATCTATGATGAGTAAATCTTTAATTATATTAGTCCTATTAGTATGCTGGAAAGTATTACTGATTCAGTACTAATACTGCAGTGATAGATACTTTAATGAGACATCTAGTTATTTTTTACTTTAATTATTGCATATATTGTTTTCCTTTAATGTTAAGTATATACTTGATATACATAAGGTAGTTGTGAAAATGCTTCTTTGATTTTCCTATTACTATCATAAATATAGATCATTCTCTAAATCATAGTATTTTAAGAGCATCATTTTGGTCGCAAACACATTACCTACAGGATAGCAGCACAGAAATTCATGCAGGATTTTTCATCATTATAGTTGTTACCCCCCCCCCCCCCCCAACTTTTAAAGCTAGTTACGCTCTTGCTAGTACCCATCTATCATAAAAACATCAACTTTTCTAGTCTATGAATATGTGCATTCTCGCAACTTTGACCTCAATTTTGAAGAAAAGCCAAAATTTTGAAACAAATTTAATTTGGTTAAAAATTATAACAATATTTCCTTTTATAAACCAAAACATACATATGTTCATCACTAAAGTATATGAAGTGTAACTGCTATCCTCTTGTTGATTCACTTAAAATTTGACTTTGTTTCCCTTTCTCTAGCCGAGATCCTTCACATTTCTTTCAACTGCCTGGGAATGACATGGGTATATGTCAAGAATTATAGGTTTTTGGCAATCATCATTGCTACTTATAACATCAGAGAGTAAGGAAGGAACAGTAATATCCATTTCGTTCCAATCAATCATATCCATGTAGGTCGAAGCTGAGAAGTTGAGCCTGATGGATTTCTTGTCAAACATTCAAATTTCACCCGGTATAACACTCCTTTTCGCTTGTAGCAATTTTTCGACTGCTAGCTTCCGAATATTCTTAGTCTTGTCAGCGATAGCAGATAAAAGGATATTTTCAGGATGACAAACGTAACAGTTGTTTTGTAACACAGGACGAATAATGTCTTGGTCGATTGTATGTAGTTTTTGATAGAACTCAATCATGGAGAAAAAAATTTTGGCCCCGTCCTGGCAAGACCAGTTTGCTTTGATATAGAACCATGCAGGAGCATAGAAGTTCAGTATAAAATGAGCAGTCCTTTGAGGTGTCTCTGATGGTTTTTCATGCGACATGTAATAACGTAAAAGACGATTTGCTTTTGTCAGCCACCGTCCATTATTGAGAGACCCAGATTGAGTAGTTTCTAACAATTCGATAGCTGGACCTCTATCATGACCGTTTTGTAAGGTATTACCTGGTCACTGCTAAGATCTGCTAGCACTTTTTCTGGTAAGTCCATCACTTTTCCAGCGAGAGGTGGAAATTTTGCAATTGGTCTGTTCTTTGGATCAAAGTTCAGATCCTTGCCGATTTTGCCCTGTGAACTTCTTGGTCCTGTCATTTGCCCGTCAAGAACTTCCAGGTATTTTCTCAAGGGAAACTCATTAGTGTGAAGTAAGCAAATAAATCATTGTAATGGTCTTCCCAATGTTAGCTCTAGTTTTCTAATTACTCCATTTGATTTACCTGCATTTACATTAGTTGCATCACAAACTACTGCTTTTAAAGTCGATGCAGAGTTGGTGTCAGTAATTACTGATATAATTTCTTTAGCAATATCACTTGCCCTTCCACTTTCAGGAGCAACAATTTAGGGTGGATCACTTTTCACTTTTTTTAAAAAATTATAGCTGGTCAAAGTTTTTCCCATGATTTGGTTCAGTGGAAGTACACTGACACCATGTTTACCAAAATCGATCAATATTTAGGGGTCGCGCATCAACCTTGAAAATTTCAATTTTGGAAATTTGGCCAAATTGACAATTTTTTTACTGAATAAAGATAAATCATCAAATGACCATATTTTCTGAATCCTCTCAGTGAAAGAAATCCTCTCAGATACTTACCAAGTTGATCGGACAAGTGGTTTAGAAGTTACACTCACCTAGAAATAACATTAAAATTTAAAATACCGTATTTGTCCCCCGTTATGGACGTAATCATAGCATCAGTAGCTGGCGCATCCTAAAATCCCAATTACACACACACGCTATGTCTATGAGTTTATGACCAATATTTTTACTAATCACAGCTTGCTTTTTACAGATCAACTGTGTCAATTGATTCTTGTTTGATAAGTCTAGACTTTAGTACAATGGATAAACTGTTAACAACCAGGAGTGGGAAGACTCTGAAAGTTACTTATTCTGGAAAAGAGAAAGCAGCAACAACAGCACCACCTTCTCTAAGGTCAGCCACGGACGTCTTCTTAATTGGTCAGCCATCTTCCTCGATCGGTGTGCCAAATTGCCAACCACCCATCAAGTTCTCCAGTACTTCTTCTATGCCAAGCAGGAAACTACTGACAGGAAGGCCGCCGTAAAAGACACGGTGGCCAATGTTCTGGCATTTTGGAACATGGCACGTATAAAGACGATCACGAGACGTAACTGCGAAAGAAAACTGGAGTTACTGTGGGAAGAGTGGCGCTCGCTGCAGAAGAGCAAGATGAGAGACAGTGACGCGGGAAAAGGCAGGGAGAAGTTTTCAGAAAATCTGAACAAGCTCTGGGACATCGGAGCTCCCGATGCTATTGAAGAGATACAGAAAAGTCGACTGCTCTCAGACAACAACAAACAAGAAGATATTAAATTTTATGAGGATCAACGGGGCCTGCGCCAGGCAACAATGAGTGGGAATGATAAAGTGTTCGTTGTCAAGAGAAAACGGCAACTCTCAAGACAACAACCTCGTGATGAGCCAGGCACCTCAAAAACGAAATGAGGAACCGAAGCTGAGAGCGACGATGAATCTATAGAAAGCAGAGCATCGAGCAACTCCGAATCACAGCTAGAACCACCATACCGACAGCCGAGAGAATCAACTGTATCAATCAGCCTTCCTCACCGCATCCTCAATGCACCGGCTGTTATTGAAGTGGCTGATCGCTCCCGGATGTCCAATAATCAGGTGTATATATCAGTAATGATCTTTCCTTGACAAAGATATAATAGACGTAACGACGGAAAATTTAGTGATTATTTTGTCACATAAAAACCATACGCATCCTTGTCAATTTCCTTTCAATTTCGCACATAGATGGCAAGTGTCGTGGCGGCAGTCCTACGTTCGGCAGATCCGCCCGCAGACCTGGACAAATTCAGTATCTCGAAGGACACGTCTCGCCGTGGAAGAGTGGCACATCGTTGTGAAGTGTCGACAGCTGTGCAGAAATCCTTCGTATCTCCGAGGCATGCTGTCGTCCACTGGGACGGTAAAGTAATCAAGGTCAGTTTTGCCCTCACCGTGGACGACAGTGAATTAACATGTTCCAGTGACGACAGTGGATTGACATATTCCAGTGGACGATAATGGATTGGCATGTATGACATACGTTTCAGGACTCTCTTGGATCATTGGAGCACCGCCAGGCGATTCTCATCTCCGGAGCTCCCCAATGCACGGAAGGAAAGTTGCTGGCCGTTCCGACTGTTGCTGACGGCACCGGTCTGTCCAGGCCCAGGCGACCTTTCGTGCTCTCAAAGACTGGGGATGCGAGAACAACGTGATTGGACTGTGCTTCGACACAACTTCCTCCAATACGGGGAGGGTGCAGGGTGCGGTGGTCCGGCTGGAGAACATGCTTGGTAAACCGCTCTTCCAGCTGGGCTGTCGCCATCACGTTATGGAGCTCATCGTGGGGGCAGTGGTCATCACCGCGTTTGGAAGAACCACAGCACCAACTGAACCTTGTTCCAGTATCTGAGGAGAAGGTGAATTTCAAGTCTAAGGCGCATTTGTTTTCTCCAATGATTTTTTGCCTTCAGAGCAATTGAGATATCAGCGTCCTTCTACTAATGATGTTAATAGCAGTCGAAAAGGGAAACTTCAGTCGTTTTCATGCAATATTTTCATAACTCCCCTTTCAGGTGGAACAAGCTCGACCTCTCGACTTATCGCGAGCTGGAGATCGAGCATTTGGCGGAGGTGACGTGGCTGATGGAGCTCCGAGGTGAGGCAGTCAAGTTCCTCGGCACCGCTTCTGGTCTTGTCAGAGAAGACTATCGAGAAGTGGCGGAGATTACACTCCTGGTACTCGGGGCCCAGCCACGTCGTGGCACACACTTCATGCGCCCAGGAGCCTACCATCATGCGAGGTGGATGGCCAAGGTTGGTATTTTGAATTAGAAGTTAAATATTGTATTGCCTTCTGCAAACAGCCATTTGAAGTCCCTGCCAGAAAAAAATAAGATAAATAATTTACCATTAAACAAACTTATATGGAGTGGTATCGGTATTTATACATCACAGTGCGTATTCGTTTCAGATCATCTACTACACGAAGCTCCTGATGTTCAGCGGTCAGCTGGAGTTCGACGACGAGCTGGTACAGAAACTTCAGAGAGTGGTACTATTTATTGCACTCCTCTACGCACCTGCCTGGCTGGCGGCTCCTGTCGCAGCTGATGCCCCGCTGAATGACCTTGTGTTGTACCAGCGTCTTCTGCAGTACAGGGCTGTGGATCGCGAGATTGCAGAGGCTTCACTGGCAGTGATCAGGCGGCACTTGTGGTATCTGAGGCCTCAGACCGTCGTTTTCGCCTCTGCAGTGACAAAGTGGAAGACACTGTGAAGCACGAGATGGCAAAGAAGCTGTGCCGCCTCGCTGTGCCCGAGGACTTCACGTATGACAACGTCTCGGTTGATGACACGACGCGCCTTCCGGACCTGATCGATGAGTCATCGTGGTTCGTGTTCACAGGCCTGCAGGTGTGCGCGTCTACGTGGCTCACTCTGCCGGTGAATAAGTGGGATCAAGATAAGAACTAATGTGATCTGAAGAATGTCATCTCGCATCTGAAAGTTACCAACGACGTGGCAGAGAGAGGGATAAAACTGATAGAAGATTACGCGAACACTGTCACAAAAGACGAGTCACAGCTGCAGGGTCTTCTTCAGCTCGTGGAAAAGAGCCGGAAAGAACTCGGTGACTTCAAGAAGTCGTCACTTGCCAAGATGACGTAGCGCAGAGGGAAAGGGAGTTAGCAGAGAGAGTACATGGCGCACGCCTTAAGATGACGTGTGTTCTAACCACGATTCATACAGTTTTTAACCTAGTTAGGGGCACCGGAGTAAGTGCCTTTAGTGATATCGGTAAACCGTTTTAATACAAAATACATTTGATCTTTCCTTATTCGTTTTATCTTATCCTAAAAAGCAGACAATGGCAGACAGCATATGGAGGTACGGGACAAATACGATATTTTAAATTTTAATGTTATTTCTAGGTGAGTGTAACTTCTAAACCATTTGTCCGATCAACTTCGTAAGTATCTGAGAAGATTTCTTTCACTGAGAGGATTCAGAAAATATGGTCATTTGATGATTTATCTTTATTCAGTAAAAAATTGTCAATTTGGCCAAATTTCCAAAATTGAAATTTTCAAGGTCGATAAAATGGTGTCAGTGTACTTCCACTGAACCAAATCATGGGAAAACTTTTGCCCAGCTATAATTTAAAAAAAAAGTGAAAAGTGATCCACCCTAAGTCCGCAACATGGTCAATATATTCGTTTCCTGGAAATGAAACTAACACATAGTGGTCTTCATTCAAAGTCCGCTGGCATTCTCCCACTTTTGAAAGAGTTTTATCACTTTTCCGTCAAATCCAAGGCAAACTATTCCTTTATTCTGTTCTTCATGTTTTTTCTTTACATGCTTCTCCACAAGGTTTTTTGATGACGTAGTTTACTGGGATCAATCGTAGTATTTTCAGGTAATAAATTAAGATCTTTTAAGACAGCATTAGCAATTAAACAAGACTCACGGTTGCTTATTTTGCATAATTCTGGATATTGGTGTCGATTTTAAGAAGTGCTAGCTTCTGTATCTAACTCGTACTCGCTCAATTCGAAATCTTCATTCTGATGACCTTTTTCACTTTCATAGCTGATCTCACCAATATCACAAGGATTCAACTGCATTTCCTGGACAAAACTCTTTTGTTTATCTTTAAAGAGT
Source organism: Bathynomus jamesi (assembly GCA_023014485.1). NCBI lineage: Eukaryota > Metazoa > Arthropoda > Malacostraca > Isopoda > Cirolanidae > Bathynomus > Bathynomus jamesi. The sequence goes on from JAJOZX010007024.1 coordinate 124,597, forward strand.
TGTCTTTTATGCTTTCTGTTTTCCATTTGTTGTAGTTTTGAAGTTTTCACTTTGTCCAACTTACCTATAATTATTTTTCGTTCAGTCTGTTGATCAATCCAGAACTCCCATTCATCATTCGGGATTTTCTCCGCCTTAGCGCATTTACACTCACTTCTTTTACGAGAACCGGAGGCATAGCACTTGCAGCAACATATGTCAAATAAATTTCTGAAGGAATCATATTTACTTTGATAAGTGCTGGAAGATCTTTTACTCATGGAGTATCTTCTAAGTTCTTGTCCCTTCTCAATCTCTTTACCTTAATTATATGCTTCTGAAGTCGATTGTTGGAATGGAACCACGGATATATATATATATATATATATATATATATATATATATATATATATATATATTATATATAATATATATATATATATATTCACTTCTTCTTCCGCGATAATTTCAGCGTATTTCTGAGTGCTAAATGTTGCAGTAATGAGGTTATGTTTAAGATAAGCTTTGAATACATCCTCACAAGTTAGTAGTTGGTTGTCAGGAAGCTCTGCTGGCGTTCCGAAAACAGAATGCTTCACTTTTTCTCTTGTTATACCAGAAGAGGCCATTGCAAGCTACGCTATTAATCTGAAACAAAAGAAAATAAAATGCTGAATCAGGAAACACGTGATAGGTCAAACAAATGATAGGTCACAAATACACAGTAAGCACACAAACACACATGATAGGTCAAACACATATGGATGGGTCCTACATTTTAAAATAAGCAAAATCAATGTTTGTTAATGGTTTTTTGATAGACAGTGGTATTAAATGAGTTTATTGTTAGAAAATCTAGAAGAGGAAGAGCCATTGTTGTCCCAAGGCGATATGATGACTAAGCTGATTAATGCAGCATTGCTTGTATATATTAAGTTAAGGTGTGTGTGTGTGTATATATATATATATATATATATATATATATATATATATATATATATATGTGTATAATATATATATATATATATATATAATTATATAATAATTGTAAGGTTAGTGAAAAATTCAATATTAGAGCTAGCATTTTTGGGCTCTTGTGGCATCATTTTTTGGGGCACTGGCGCGTCCTTTCTACTCGTTTGTTGAATGCGGCACTTACAGGGCGTGGTCTTATAGAGAGCTCTCTTGCAATTCAGTTTGGTTGTTAGATACAACATTGTTGCATCGTGCAATGGTGCAGGTTGTGTTGTTGTTGCAAGGTTTAGAAAGGAGACCATAAATAGTGCCTGTTGTTTTTTTATCTTAATTTTATGCAATGAGCCTAAGGTAGGCCCACATCGAGTCAGCAACCCTGAGGTAGGACCTAATAGGACCTCCAAGTCCGTAAGTTTTAGTCTAGCTTAACTTGGGCTGTAGGTTAAACTGGCCCTTCAGAGCTTGGCCGTTCGGGGCTCAGCTGGGATTCTGAACCCAAAAAATAAAAAATAACATGGTCCTTCGAAACCGGATTCTAGCCCAAGACTGAGTCAGTGACTATTTTTCGGCCAAGTTCTGATTGTGCAAATTGTAGCCAAGTTAGGCCTGGACGGGTTGAGCACAATTGAGTTAAGGTCCCAGGGTAGAAAGTTTGGTCGCCCATTTACGAAACTTGGCCGCTAGTCTGTCGTGTTTTGGGCCTACATTTTACCGGTTTGGTTAATTTTGTTTAATTGTTCGTAGGCGAAGGTTGCCGACTTCAGTGCACCAATTACTTGGGTAGAAAATTTGGTATTCCATACTGGTGGTTGGTCAGTACCCCAACCAAGCAATTCAGTTTATTTGAAAAAAGCAAAATTTGAGTTTGATCAGTTTGGTTAATCCCAATTGTTGTTTGCATTGAAGATGAGTGTAGCTGAATTGAATAAATTTAGAAAAAGGAGAAGCGCCTACAAAGGTCTAATTACAAAGGTCATTGCCGCTATAGATTCTGTCATAGAGCAAGAGGATTTAAGCTTAGTGACTGCGCAGCTTTCCATATTAGAAAATAAAAGGTTGCTCTAAGCGAAGTAAATGTTAAAATTGAGGCTCTTATAGAAGAGGATGAAATAGAAAATGAAATAATTTACTTTGAAGAGATTATTGGTGACATAATTAAAGCATGCCACAGAGCAAAAGAGTTTAGCAGCTCAGTACAGTTAGAGACCAGGTCTAATAATGAAACACAGCCCTCAACAAATAGTGTTTGTGAAGTTAAGGTTAACAGATCTGCAGTTCAATTATTGAGGCTTGTACCCAAAACATTTTCTGGGAGTATTCAGGAATGGCAAGGATGGGCAGACAGTTTTCAATCAGCAGTTCATTCTAGTCAAGTGTTAAGTGCGGTGGAGAAGTTTAATTATTTACAGTCCCTCTTGGAAAGGGAGGCAGCAAAGACAAGAGCAGGATTAGCATTAACAGAGGCTAATTATAATGTGGCTTGGGATATATTAAAAAAACGATTTGGTAAGCCAGAGATATTAATTAAAAGCCACCTCCGTGAACTTTTAGCTATACATCCTGTTAATAATCCCAATAGTGTCAAGGAGTTATGGCAGTTATATGATGAATTTGAAGTTAGAACTAGGTCCCTGGACAACTTGGGTGTATGAATGGAAAGGTATGGTGTAATGTTGGTTACTATACTGGAGTCTAAATTGCCTAGCTCAATTTTGCTTGAACTAAGTAGGGGACACTCTACAGAACATGTGTGCATCCCCCTTCAGTAGATGTTAAGCCTTTTAGGCACAAAATTAGCAAGACGAGAGGGAACTGAGTTTGCACATTGGGATGTTAAACAAGGGGATAAAGGCAGTCACAACACCAAAGTTTCTACAAAAAGGAATAGTCCAGGTACAGTGTCAGCTCTATATGCATCCTCCGAGAATAAATTAAAGAGAATCAAGGAATGCATATTTTGCGAAGGCAACCACAAGTCATATAAATGTGAAGTGGCTGAGGCTTTACCTGTTGAGGAGAGAAAGGACAGGGTAACTAAGTCCACAGCATGTTTTAAATGTTTTCTGAAAGGTCACAGAGCAGGTTTTGTAAGTTTAAAATTTTGTGCAAAAAATGCCATGGCCGGCATCAGCCATTATTGTGTGAAAACATTCCTAGTAGACCTACCCCAGAAGTAGAGACATCAGTGGCACATGCCACTGCTATGAAAGGGATTAAAAGTAAAGGTGGATTATTGCAAACAGCTGCAGCATTATTAATTGGGAATGATGGAGAAGCTACTGTAAGAGTGTTGTTTGATAGTGGTAGCCAGTGTAGCTTTATTAAGACCAGAATTTCCAGAAAATTGAAGTTTAAAGAACTTAAGAGTGAAAAATTAAGAATTTCTGGGTTTGGGGGTTCAGTTCAAAACCGAACCAAAGTTAAGAAGGTAGGAGTTCTGGTTAAGTCCCACTATCAAGGTCCAAGCTGTAGAGATTGAGGAGCTTTGTGCTCCAGTCACTACTTGTTTAGATATGGCACGTGTCCAAGAATTGCAAGTTAAAGGAATTAATTTGGGCAATAGTAAGTTTGAAGGAACAGAAGATATTAGTCTTTTAATTGGAACTGACTATTACTGGGACTTCATCACTGGTTATATTGTTCGCACATCACAAGGTCCTGTAGCTATTGAAAGTAAGCTAGGCTGGATGCTACATGGTAGCTATTGCAATGAAATGGAGATTAAAGCTCTTTTTGTTAAGATTGAGGAGAACAGCCATGGTTTGGAAAGGCATTTGAAAGCCTTTTGGGAACTTGAATCCATTAGCATAAAGGGCAAACAGAAGAAGCAGGAAAGTACAGTGAACAGTGATGTTTTAGAGCAATTTGAAAAGGTATTGGGTTTAGAGATGGTTGCTACGAAGTTGGCCTCCCTTGGAAGGATTCTTGCAAACCCAGCTCAAACATTCAGCTAGTTAATAGAAGGTTGGAGACTTCATTTTACAGGCTAAGGAAAAATGAGTTGTTAAGTGAATACAATGAGGCCATCCTAAGCTATGTAAAGGAGGGTTATGCTGAAAGGGTCCAAGGTGAGCTGGTGAGCCACGAGGCACATTATCTGCCACACCATGCAGTGGTACGGCGAGACAAAACTACCACCAAACTGAGGGTAGTTTTTGATGGCTCAGCCAAGGACAAAGGTGGTGTGTCCTTGAATGACTGTTTGAATGCTGGGCCAAATTTAAATGCAGATTTATTTTCCTTGTTACTGAGATTCAGGTTTGGTAGAATAGCATTGACTGCAGATGTGAAGCAAGCCTTTTTGAGGATAAAGTTAAAACCAGAGGACAGAGATGCAGTAAGGTATCTGTGGGTGGATACAAAAGACTTGTTGCAAAATGAACCCAAGGTTCAAGCATATAGAATGAAGTCAGTGTTGTTTGGCCTCAGCTCTAGTCCATTTCTGTTGGCAGCTACTATGCAGTACCATTTTAAGAAATATTCTGAAGTCTATCCTAATACTATTGAACACGTAAGGAAAACATTTTATGTTGATGATTTGCTGTGTTCAGTGGATAATACAGAAATGGCTAAACAGATATTCATGGAGGCTAGAGCTATAATGAGGGCGGCTGACATGGAGCTTAGAAAATGGCAGACAAATCATTCTCAGTTACAACAGTTTATGAGTCAGTCCTGTGTAGGACCTGATGCTGCAGAAAGTAGTGAAGATTCTGGTATTAAGGAGTTCACATCTTTTGTGATGCAAGTGAGGAAGCCTATGCAACTTGCTTTTATATAAGAGGCACATTTGAAGAGGAAGTAAGTTGCAGGTTGGTTGCTGCAAAGAGCAGAGTAGCACCTTTGAAAAGGTTTTCTATTCCAAGGTTGGAATTGATGGGTGCAGTCATTGCTAGTCGGCTTGCAGTTACAGTGCAAAACTCTTTCGGCCTTTATGAAATTCCAAGCTATTATTGGACAAACTCCACTATAGTTTGGCACTGGTTAAGAAGCCAGGCAAGGAAATGGGAACCATTTGTTGCCAATTGGGTGGAGGAAATTCAAGCACACACAGATCCAAAGCAATGGAAGCATTGTCCAGGCACCCAAAACCCAGCTGATTTACCAACACGAAGAATTTCAGTGAAAGATCTTGCACAGTCAAGTTTGTGGTGGAATGGGCCAGAGTGGATAAAACTTGGAATTGAAAATTGGCCTTCTAATCAGCCTATTGTAGGAGAATGCCAGGCTAAAGAAGAATGGGTGAGTGCAGGGCCGTTTCCTGGCATAAGCAGACTAAGCGGCCGCTTAGGGCCCCGCTGCTACTAGGGGACCCCTAGACAGGCTCCCAGGTCATAGCTCAGTGGGCAAGAATAGGAATATAGCTGGTTATTATTAATATTATTGTTATTATTATTATTAGCATTATTATTATTATTATTATTATTATTATTGTCGTATTAATTAAAGTTTTTGTACGAGACAAATGTGATAAAACGGAGACAAACGAAACGTTTTGGTCGTTTTGTGTAAATAACTATTGTGAGATCTTATTTCTATATTATTTAACTTTATTCTTACTATATGCTTATACTTTCCTAAATGCTTAATTTTTCTAGTATTGTAAAACATTATTTCACTACTTTACTAATTATTAAGAGATTTTGTAACACTTTAAAACCTAGGATTATTTTCGTTGTTTTCAAGTTTATTAATTCTTTTCATCTTTTTCAGATAATGTGAATTTTGTTGGTTAAAACCTAAATGGTCTGATTATTTGAATGTATTTGATTAACGTTACAATTATAACAATTATTATAATAATAATAATAATAATAATAATAATAATAATCATCATCATTATTATCATCATCATTATTATTATTTAGCAGATTAGTTTGGTTAACTAGATGTGACTTCGTGCATCTTGGAAAATGAAACGACATTATCCATCAGGAGCTGAAAAACGGAAAAAGAAGAAATAGAGGAGGAGAAGCTTTCAGTAGACAGGTGAGATGTGCCACTTGTATATTCTTATGATTACAGTTCAGGCAACTAGGTTAGGTAGACCATCAAGCTAGGCAAGTGCTCAGGAATCGTGTAGAGTAAGCTAGTCTCTGTAATATTTATAATATTTCGAAATGTGAAATTTAATGGATCATATCATCTCAAATTCTGTTCACACAGATCAATTATCAAACAAGATAAGAAAGAGTATTTTAGCAAAAATGAACAGAATATGTAATGTTATGTTCTTCTCAGGAGCACTACTGAAATATTTGGAACAGCCATCCTCAGCAAAACATGATGAGCATCATGAGCCAACAACAGGACCATCCTCTATGCAACCTCAAACACCAGTAGAAGTAGAGCCTGATGAACCAACAAGTGGCCCATCTTCTGTTCAGCTTCAAACACCACACACAGGCATTTCTACTGAGCAACAAGAACCAAGATCTGCTCCACCGCTTGATCCGTATGACTGGCCAGTTGTCCTGTCAGATGCCTTGAAGACAGATCTGGTGTCTCGAGGACCATTTCAAATCAGTCCAAATTTCACATTCCCTAAAAGAGAGGACGGTAGAAGCGCTCATCACCATTACATGTACAGAACATTAATTAATGGGGAAAAAATAAAGCGAAACTGGCTGATGTACTCTAGAAGGAATGATGCTCTTTATTGCCTCTGCTGCAAGTTGTTTTCAAGGAAGTCGTACAAACTAATTACGGATGGACTTTCAGACTTGATAAACGTTCGTTCGCTTCTGAAAGGCCATGAAAATAGTTCAGAACATGCAGATAACATGGCAACATTGGAAGGATCTGGAACTGCGGCTAAAAACTGGGAGGATCATTGACCAAACTGAAATGTCATTAATGGAGTTAGAGCGAAGACGCTGGCGAGATGTTCTCACACGTTTTGTAAATATAATCCAATCACTGGCAGAGAGAAACCTTGCTTTCAGGGGGTCTTCCTCTACATTGTACAATCGAGACAATGGCAACTTCTTGAAGGAGGTTGAGCTGCTTGCCAAAATTTGATCCAGTGATGAAACAACACATCAGCAGAGTCGAAAGTGGCCAATATAGTCATTCAAGTTACCTAGGAAACATCATTCAAAATGAGCTCATTGGGTCCATTAGTGGGAAGATCTTGGATGCCATTGTTGCAGAAATAAAACAAGCTAAATATTACTCACTCATTTTAGACTGCACTCCAGACATAAGCCACCAAGAACAGATGTCGATTATTATCGAACTGTAAAATGGGTGAAGTACCAGAAATAAAAGAATACTTCTTGGGCTTTCTTGAGGCTTCAGAAAGTACAGGCCTGGGTTTATCAGTTCTGATTCTGAAGAGACTAGATGAAATGAATATTCACTTTGATGACTGCAGAGGACAGTCATATGACAACGGAGCGAACATGAAGGGCAAGAACAAAGGTGTTCAGGCAAGGTTATTAGAGAAGAACTGTCGTGCACTCTATGTTCCATGTGGGGCTCACACTCTGAATCTTGTAGTGGCTGATGCAGCTAAAGCTTCCACAAATGCCATCAGCTTCTTTGGCAACGTACAAAAATTGTACAACCTTTTCGCAGCAGCTACACAGAGATGGACAATCCTAAAGAAGCACGTGAACATAACACTCAAGTCTTGGAGTGAAACCAGGTGGGAGAGCCGGCTTAAGAGCATTGAGGCTGTGCGATACCAGAGCCACAACATCAAAGAGGCCCTGTTGGAAGTCAGAAACAATGCCACAGATGCCATAGCCAGGACTGAAGCACAAGCACTTGCAGAGAAGGTAGGGTCTTATCGCTTTCAGATTTGCACAGTAGTATGGTATGACATTCTTCATGCAGTTAACCATGTGAGCAAACTTCTGCAGTCTCCTACAATGCAGTTTGATGTGGAAGTCAACCTCCTCACAAAAACAAAAGATTCACTCACCAGCTACAGAAACACAGTTTTTTGTTGCAGCACAAGTCGTAGCTAGGGATATATGTGAGGAAATGAATGTGGAGGCTGTGCTGAAGGAGAAGAGGCTCAGATCCACAAAAAGCACTTTGTTACGAAGCTCCTGACGAACCATTTACAGAAGCCTTAAAAGAGGCTGGAAGTCAAATTTTCAATGTGGTGGTGGATTGTGCCATCGGGTCAATAAATGAGATTCAAAACATTAGATGATGTGAGGGACATATTTGGGGTTTTCCTAAACTTCACCACAATGAACAAGGAAGACTTGTCCTGCAAGTGTGAAAAGCTCTCTAAGATACTGAGCTCTGGAGCTGACTCTGACACTGGTGGAAGAGAACTGGCCCTCGAAATAAGAACTTGCCGACTTTACCTTCACACAACATGACTGCATTGGAGCTTCTCTCCTTTATTCATCAGAAGCAAACTGGAGGAAACTATACCCCAATCTCTGGGTTGCACTAAGAATTGCTGCACTCTACCTGTGACAGTAGCGTCAGCCGAGAGGAGCTTCTCTAAGATGAAGCTAATCAAGAACTACCTCAGACCATCAATGGGCAGGATCGCCTCAGTGGCCTTGGCATCATAAGCATCAACGAGGACGTTTGCAGGGAGATTCATATGATGAAGATTATTGATGATTTCGCCCAGAAAAAAATACAGGAGGCAAAAATTTTGAAGATACAAACTGTTCTGTATAAGTGTTAGCTATTACACGATTATATCGTAGAGTTCGTAATTGTTTGGTAGTTGATAATTGCATTATTTTTTTATACATAGTTCTGTGTCATTTATCTAAATAATATATAAGCTAATTTTCAGAAATTTCATGAAGAGTATTTTTTCTGTTGTCTTCTGAAGTACATATTTGTTGTTTTGGACATAAATGTTTCATTAAATTGTTCATAATTGTTTTTTATTAACACAGCCATATTTTGTATGTGTGTGCTGAGGTGATGTTAAGGCGTGAGTTGGCGGATGGAGGGGTGGGGCCTCAAATGGGCATACTGCTTATGGCCCCCTAATGGCTAGAAACGGCCCTGGTTGAGAGAGCACCATGGTGGGGAGGATTTTGGGAAAGGCTAGTGAGAAGTGTAAAGTGTCCATTAAAGAAACCTTTAGCTAATGCTCATTTGACCACTGTTTTGTGTGAAGTAGAAGCATGGTGAACAGTAGGCCTATCACCTTTGTTTATAACAGTATGCAGGATGAGGAGCCATTGGCACCAAATCATTTTCTTTGTGGTAAACGATTAACATCAAGCCCCAGTTTGTCAGAAGACTTACAGCCTATCCAGAGCAGTCAAGAAGAGTTAACCAGAAGGTTCAAGTACCTTGAAGAGCTACAAGATCAGTTATGGAAGAGGTGGCAGATGGAATACTTGCCAGAACTCAATTATTACCCATCGGGCAATGTAAAGGACTCCAATGCAAATTGTATCAAGGTAGGAGAATTGGTAATGATTGGGGATGAAAGACCAAGGCAATGCTGGAAGCTTGGCCTAACTGACGAATTGTTTGTTGGCAAAGACAATTCAGTTAGGTCTGCACTGATGAAGTCTTCAGCAGGAAAATTAAAGAGACTTATACAAAAACTCTATGCTTTAGAAATCATAAAAACACGGATAGTCAAGATGAAGCATTTGGGTTACAGCCTCATGGAGAAGGCTTGGCTAAACTTGCAGAAGGTAATGACAACAATGCCTCTTCGGTGGGGAGTTAGAAAATCTAGAAGAGGAAGAGCCATTGTTGTCCCAAGGCGATATGATGACTAAACCTGATTGATGCAGCATTGATTGTATATATCAAGTTAAGGTGCGTATATGTCCATCTCATAATTGTAAGGTTATTGAGAAATTCACTTTATTTAGAGCTAGCATTTTTGGGCTCCTGTGGCATCACTGTTTGGGCACTCTTGTGGCATCATTTTTTGGGGCACTGGCGCGTCCTCTCTACTCGTTTGTTGAATGCGGCACTTACAGGGCGTGGTCTTATAGAGACAATTCAGTTTGGTTGTTTAGATACAACATTGTTGCATCGTGCAATGGTGAAGGTTGTGTTGTTGTTACAATGTTTAGAAAGAAGACCATAAATAGTGCCCCGTTTGTTTGTTTTTTATCTTAATTTTATGCAACTGAGGCCTAAGGTAGGCCCACACCGAGTCAGCAACCCTGAGGTAGGACCTAATAGGACCTCCAAGTCTATAAGTTTTGGTCAAGCTTAACTTTGGCTGTAGGTCGAAGTGGCCCTTCAGAGATTGGCCGTTCGAGGCTCAGCTGGGATTCTGAACCCAATAAAATAAAAAAATAACATTTATTGTTGAGATCCTCATACCAGTGAGGCGAAAAATTAATTTAAGGAAACATGCTAAAAAGGATCTTTTGTGGCCTCTGTTCGCAATTTATTCTTTCATAGTTGGCAGCACCGAAATTAATATTTCTAAAAAATATGACTTATTCCTTAATCAGTGACTACTGGGGGAAGGTGGGGTGGAGGGGGAACAACCAACCGAGTCCAACAACATATAACATTGACATACAGGTAAGGCGCCGTTCAAAAATTACGTAACGCTATTTTTTCTAAAACCTGACCCTCCCCCCCTGTAACTTTCCGTAACGTGTGGGCTGTGGGGTGGGGGAAATGTTACATAACATCTTAGGGGGTGCCTGGTCTAGCGTTACAGAACGTTCCTGGGGGATCTGGGGTGTCAAGTTTTAGTAAAAATAGCGTTACGTAATTTTTTAACGGCCCCTAATTATAATGTAATGTCGGAATTCAACGCTGTTCACGATCATATTAATCGTTTATCCTTATGAACACAATGTTTAGTAGTCTTATAAGTAATAAGGTTCTATTATGATTACTGCAAGTCTATATGAACAGATACCACTATACAACTTTTTATATACTAGTGAATTTGAACCAAAAATAGACATTACACAACCATCCTCCACACTCCCTCATTCCCCTTCCCCACCCACTAGTCTCGCGTATATTAAATCATTATGTAACAATACTAATAAAGCTGTTTGTAGAGTCCGTGTGCAGCTTTAAACCTTTACTAACTTACGAATCTACACGATTTTAGTTATATATATATATATAATATATATATATATATATATATATATATATATATAATATATATATATATATTGACATTGAGCGAGAAAAAGATTGAAACAGTTTGAGAGAGAGCGAGGTAGGGCAGAGAGAGTTAGTGTTAAATGGCTTATCGATTGTTATACAAAGAACTTATTAACAGTTTCGATCTGAATAACAGTAACTGATTATCAAAATCACGTAAGAATAATCCACGATTATACGAGCATAAACATATTTTTATATACTTATAATATGAGAATAAAAACCCACTCTAATAGACAGAGTTTATTTCCACGACAGTTTCGACGCCCACTGGCATCCACCCGAGGAGGATGCCAGTGGGCGTCGAAACTGTCGTGGAAATAAACTCTGTCTATTAGAGTGGGTTTTTATTCTCATATTTTGACCTTCACGTAAAAAAGTGAAGTTTTTTGCATTTATATACTTATAAATTCATACAATATTATACTAATGTTTGTGAAATTACGTTGATGGGCCAAACCGTGGTGTTGACATGGTTACTTGCTGTCGCCATCCAGGAGAGACTACCTATGGGTGTGTCAGTAAAAACCGTAAGGTGACGGTTGTATGAAGCAGGATATCACCACCGGTTTGTGGCTGATGCCTATTATATTAGGTGTTTTCCAGATTGTATTTGTATTTATCAATGTGGAGAGATAATGATTTAATCACGATGGACAGATAAACCCATTAATGTTTTCCATATTTCCTGTTGCATTATCAATGTGGAGATATTTAGATCTTAACAAGTAATATCTGTATATATACGATAAACGCCAATTCTTTATTACAACAAATATGCAATGGTTGAGAATGTTTTACTAAATAGTTTATCATACAAAATGCTCACAATTTGCCATAGCTTAACATAAATGGCACAGCTATACCCGGTTCATAGTTAGTATTTGTTCCATCCCCCATTATGTCTATTACATCTTGTAATCTGTGTGGCATAGATGCAACATGGTTATGTATGATGTGTGGGTTCCTTTGGAACATCTCCCACTCAGCTATAGTGTGATCCAGCAGCTGGCGGCTGCTCCGCTCCTGCCCAGGTCCCACGAGTTCACCACATTCCCCGACAGGTTATCACTAGTGTTGAGGTCACACCGCTTACTAGCCAGTCCAGTAGTTCTAGATTTCGTTGCTCCTCGAACCATCCCATCCACAATCCTGGCAGTGTGGAAGGAAGAGTTGTCCTGTAAAGGGATTTTAAATATACAAAGTAGAATTATATCTCATCCATACGCTTCATCAGTAACCCACTATTCGAGATAGGTTTTAACAACTATGTATTAGGGGTTTCTCTCAGCTAAATGTAATTGTGCGCCGTTATACAAATAATACAGTTTGCAGTTATCCAGAATAAAATCAAAGTGTTGTCATAGTACTGAAAGAGTTAAATGACAATTTTATGACCATTATTCGTCCCATGTAAAATGTGGAAACCGGACATACAAATGCGTGTAATACATAAATCTTACTCTAGTAATAGTATAATATTCTACAACACACAAATACAACATACCTGCATAAAGATAATCTCAGGATAGGGCAAGGCATACTCGCGTACAGAAGGCAGCATCACCTCCGCCATTATATTGATCTGCCGTAAACCTCCCGTGGATCTCAGTCAGCTCTCCTAGTCCTTGCAGGTGCATCCATCCCCACACATTCGCTGTTACGTGCCCACTCCGTGCTACTTCGTAAGTATTTTTGGCGGCATATCTCGTGTTGTCCTATTGCCAACACCGAAGATGGCCGTGAGTTGTAGACGCAAACGTCTTCTCGTCAGAGAAGATACTAACTCTGCTCCAGTATGCGAGATCATCATTTATATGCTGGCGAGAAAACGAGAGCCTGGCCTGACGATGTCTTTCCTCGATCCTCTCTTTTCTGGCAGGAGTACGGTGGTGATATCCTGCTTCATGCAACCGTCTCGTTACGGTGTCCACTGACACGCCTATATGTAGTCTCTCCCGGATGGCGACTGTGTTGTTCATAGGATCGTTCTGCACTTCGTTGATTATTCTCCGGTCTTTTTCTGGGGTGGTCTTTCTTGGTGCCCTACACTTCGGACGATCTCGCAGATTTCCAGTCTCCTGCCACCTCTGCACCCAGGGTCGAACAGTAGGCTTCGAAATTCCCAGTTCCATGGCTATGTCAGCTACAGAGAGGCCTGCTTCCCGCATACCAATTATCCGGTCTCGCTGTGCAATTTTATCTTGAGCTGGATTCATTTTCAGAGTCGGTGTTCATCATACAGTGTAGAAATATGGTATGAGCGTAGATCATGCCAGCAACCATGTCAACACCTGGGTTTGGCCCATCAACGTCATTTCACAAACATTACAGTAGTATAATATTGTATGAGTTTATCAGTATATATACTGTAAACCAGGTTAATTTCGCGGCAGCAAATTTTCGCTCTTTCATATCCTTGAACGAGTTCGCGGCATCATAATTTCGCGGTCAACATTTGCTAGTTATAATCTTACAGATTAAAATGAAAACATTTATTCTGGACTGTGATTGGTCGGGGTTGAGGTGGTATACCAAGGCAAGTTTTACCTCTTGGTATGCGAATAAGTTTCAGTAGCACTCAACATAAATGAATCTCTCGGTAAGATAAATTTGAAGCTCTCCACACTGAAACTTATTCATGCTAAATGAATTGTCTCTGCATGGGATAACCTACACAAAATGCTGGAAGTGGGCACCGTTCTGTGCTTCACACAAGTGGATACGGCGATTCATGTTCTTAAAGACCCTTTGCAACGTTTCCTGTGAAATTGCATCAACACACTTCTGAATCATCGCCTGCAATTCTGGAATACTGTGGCCCATACTCGACTATTCTGTGCATTGACGTATCCATCAAGATGGAACCACATCTCGTCTGACCAGTACCAATCAGTCAGTTCTTCCCCATCCGGCGTTACAAATTCCATAAACCATCGACAATAAGATTGGCGAGATTCATGGTCTCGAGCCAGGAGTTGATGGACGGCACGCATTTTGTAGGGGTACAATTTCAATGATCTTCGCACCGCGGTGTGGGCACTGCCATAGGAGAGCCCGGACTGGCTTGAAAGGCGTCGCAGGGACTTTCGGGGGCTCAGAGTATAGGCAGCTTGCACGTCGATCAACTTGTCCTTTGTCAACACCTTCGGCCGACCGCTTCTCGTTACGTCATCGACATTCCCTGTCTCTTGAAACTTGTCGTATAGTCGCTTGATAGAGGATTTGTTTGGAGCACCTCTTCCATACATTTCCGTGAAGGCCTCCTGCGTCTGGGCATAGCTTCTGGAGCGAATGTACTGCGTGACAATGAATATACGCTGCTCCAAGGTGTATTTCATCTTTTTCATATATTCACCACCTGCAACAGAAGGAAAAAATCAATTATGTGCGTTTCTCCATGGGTTGCGTTACTTTTTGATCACCCTGTACATAGAGTTCAACGCTGCATACGATCATATTTTGCTTATCTTTATGAACACAGACATTACATTATAATTACCTGTATGTCAATGAATGCACATTCAATTGTCCTTTTTATATATACAGTATGTCTGTGTTATATGTTGTTGGACTCGGTTGTCCCCCCTCCACCCCACCTTCCCCCAGTTGGGGTACCTTGACAAATACTGCGGTGTTGCCACATGTACGGAGTCGCCTGTGAGGCGAGGAACATTATATATGCGGGCAACTCTACATTAATTAAGGTGTAAATAATTGTGGACGAGATTGTACGTATGTAATGCAAGTTTCGAAAAACATGGTTTGGCTCATCTTTTCGACTGAAAGTTACGCCTTATAAAGTTACGTTAGTCTAAACATATATGGTGCCTTCCGGTTGGATTTAATCATTGAATGCCATGACCAAGATGAAGCTCATGATCAAATGCTTAACATCGAAATTTAACACTAAAAGATGGCGAGTACTCCAGACATGCGATGAACATCCAAAATCTCAAAGGGGCGGGAAAATGAGAGTGCAATGATGCGATGATGCGGTGATTCGATGATTCGAGTTATATACGTATATAGAGCGGGTTAATGCAAAGAAGTGGATGTACGACATTCGGAGTGCGACGATTTGCGAGTTATATATATATATATATATATATATATACACACACGAGGTCTGTTTATTTTTAGAATAAGGTCACATTTGGAGTTGTGACTGCGCTAAACATGTCTGCATGTCGAGGCAAGTTGACTGATAGGGTTGCACTTCATTGTGTAGCGTCAGTCCACTGCGTTGAGCCGATAAAGTTAAACGTATTTTGTTTCGCGGCGATTTCTTACGATGAGGTCATGTTACTTGTTGTTTTTGCTGTGAAGGTGTTGTGCACCATGAATATGCTCCACAGGGACAAACAATCAAACGAATTTTACAGTGAAGTTTTAAAACGTCTACTTGAAGCAGTTCAGAGGAAACGGCAGCAGAAGTGGAGTGCAGACTGGATGTTTCATCACGATAACGGTCCATCTCACTCGTCGCAACTTGTCCAGCAATTTTTGGCGAAAAACGCTAACCCCCCAAGTACAGCAGCCTCCATATTCGCCGGATTTGGCTCCATGCGACTTTTTTTGTTTCCGAAGTTCAAACAAATCTGAAAGGATACCGATTTGATGATGTTGAGACTATTAAAAGAAATTCGACAGAGCAGCTTTTGGCGATTCCGAAAAGTGCTTTCGAAAAATGTTTTCAACAGCGACAGGATAGTTGGGCAAAGTGTGTGGCTTCAGAAGGAGCGTACTTTGAGGGAGATTAAGCCCCATACCTTGTAAGTACCATATTCTGTCTATAATCGCATCAGTCCCGATACTTTTTAACAAACCTCGAAAATATATATGCAGGGTGAGTAAAAAAAAATTAACCCTTAGAGGTAAACTGTCATATTAAAAAAAGTAAGGGGACTACAGCTCCCAAACTTTATAGATGCTTACCTTAGCATGTTGTTCGTCTTAATTGAGAAGTTGCTCGATGTGTCCCCCTTCCTGCTCAACACAGCCCTCCAAACGTGGACGCCACTGAGCAGTACACCTGTTTACATATTGTTGAGACACCTTCCAGCCGAGCAGAATTCTTTCGTGTAGTTCATCTATGTCTCTACCAGGGATGTAAACTTTGGACTTCAGGGTTTCCCAAACACCATAATCTAGTGGTGAAAGATTGGGGCTACTAGCCGGCCACATATTGGGTTCGATAAAATCCGGTGTTTCGTTCTCAAGGAATGTGACAGTTTGGCGTGCTCTGTGAGCAGGGGCTCCATCTTGTTGGAAAGTATATCTTTCACAACTAATTCGTCGAATATCAGTTAGATAGAGTGAAAGACATATTTTCTAAC
Source organism: Bathynomus jamesi (assembly GCA_023014485.1). Taxonomy (NCBI): domain Eukaryota; kingdom Metazoa; phylum Arthropoda; class Malacostraca; order Isopoda; family Cirolanidae; genus Bathynomus; species Bathynomus jamesi. The sequence continues at coordinate 140,988 of JAJOZX010007024.1, forward strand.
AACATGGAGCCCCTGCTCACAGAGCACGCCAAATTGTCACATTCCTTGAGAACGAAACACCAGATTTTATCGAACAAAATATGTGGCCGGCTAGTAGCCTCGATCTTTCACCGCTAGATTATGGTGTTTGGGAAGCCCTGAAGTCCAAAGTTTACAGCCCTAGTACCAATATAAGAGACAGATGAACTACGCGAAAGAATTCTGCTCGGCTGGGAGAAGGTGTCTCAACGATATGAAAACAGGTGTATTGATCAGTGGCGTCCACGTTTGGAGCGCTGCGTTGAGCAGAAAGGGGAACACATTGAGCAATTTTTCAATTAAGACGAACAACATGCTAAGTAAGCATCTATGTCCTATGAAGTTTGGGAACTCTAGTCCCCTTATTTTTTTTAATATGACAGTTTATCTCTAAAGGGTCACTTTTTTTACCCACCCTGTATATATATATATATATATATAACCTTTGGTTTGCTTCCGCCCGAATTGTTCATTCTGACGAAGGTCAAGCTTTTCACTCCACTTTAGACCTACAGTTTAACGTGGAATCCGAACCACGCACCACCAGCAGCCCAGCGTCTTAACCACTAGGCCACCCAGGGTACCCATTTATCTACTTACCACTTTCTTTATTTTGTGGATGGATGAACAGCTGGGTTTTGCTGCGCGCCGGCTGCAATCACCGGTCTCGATCCCGAGGCCGATGGATTCGTAGTCAGCGATGCTAACCACTACACCACCTAGGCGCATTCTCACCATATATACATATTTAAATCTATTAATGCTTTAAGTGACTTATGTTATCGTGTTTAATTATTAATTTAAAATAACATTTGTGCCTTTTATATTGATTTTAGTATAATGATCAAACAATTGATGCCCAGTTGACACACTGACTTGTCACGGATTTCAATCAATGTATTCTTCTTTCTTGAGTTTTCCTAAAAATCATGTAACTTACTGTGATATTTAACGTTTTTATGCTGATATTCCTCAGTTTGTAACCTGAATATAAGGTGTAGGTTCACGAAATGAAGAAATTAATATTATTATTATTATTATTAATATTATATGAGGCAAACGGGTCTAATAAAAAATGGATGAGTTGAAGTTATATATTCACTTGCGAAGAGAATTAACTTCGGCTGAACTGAAAAAGTGATTTGACCATTTCTGAATTGTTAACTACGTCTGAGATTTCGCCGAATCCCTTACATCACCCTGGAAAGAAAAAGTTCATCTCTCTCCTCCACTTTGCAACGCAACTACTCAGTCTTACATATCACTACTAAATTCTTAATGAAAATATACCACACACAACACGTGTGTGTGTGTGTGTATATATATATATATATATATATATATATATAATATATAGTTTCTTTCACTGCCTGAGGGTTGACTCCCTCGACTTCTGAGACACCATATATATATATATATATATATATATATATATATATATATATATGCACTAAAATCACAAAATAACACGTGATCTTATTAATAAGCAAACAACCACAGGGAAAAGGAAACACGAAGTCCGAGCGCTTTCGTGATATATTCACATTATCTGTTCCTCCTTGATAATGTGAATATATCACGAAAGCGCTCGGACTTCGTGTTTCCTTTTCCTGTGGTTGTTTGCTTATACAGGGTGGGCCGTAAGTTTCCATACATAGGAAAAATAAACATTTTTTTATGGACAACCATTTTTATTTATATAATATGCTCTACATGGTTGCCATTGTTTTGAAAACACATTTCAATACGTGTTCCCCACTGTTGATGAACACGCATTAGCACAGTTGACGTTATGCTTGTAATGGCGTTGGTGATACGTTCCTTTAGATGATTTATGTCTCGTATCTTTTCCTGATACACCATGGCCTTCAAGTGCCCCCAAAGATAGAAATCAAGGGGGGTGAGATCTGGGGATCTGGGAGGCCACTCCACAGGACCACGCCGACCAATCCAAGCATCCGGAAACTGCTGATCCAAATACCGACGTACGTGAAGACCATAATGAGGTGGAGCTCCATCTTGCTGGAAGTAAACTGGGAGTTACCTTCCTCGTTTAGCAGGGATGGGAAAATCTCTTCTTGCAACATGTTAAGATACCTTTCGGCATTAAGATTTCCACTGACAAAAATTGGTCCAATAATTCTGTCACCCCATATCCCGGCCCACACCATCACTTTACCGGCACCTTGCATCTTCGTCGGACTCAGCCAGTTACGGTTAGCATTACTCCAATAACGTATGTTTTGCCGATTAACCTCTCCATTGACGTAAAAATTTGCTTCATCAGTAAACAAGATCTTACGTCAAACGCATATTCTTAGGGTATCTGAAACATAAAAACAAACGTTTAATTTTTCCTATGTATGGAAACTTACTGCCCACCCTGTATATATATATATATATATATATATATAAAGGCGGTCACAGGCGACTGTGAATATTTATCGTGGGATCTAGACGTTTCGAAAGCATAAGTATCCATCTTCATTAGCTAAAAATTAAGGATAGTATAACTGAAACAGTTAAGCAAGATTAAAAGAAAATGGATCGTAAAATATTACACAAAACCATACTTAATGGTAAAATTTAAAATCTAAAAACTATCTAAACTCACGTGTTAGTTATAGACATAGCATATTAAAGTATAAGGAAAGGGGGAGTAAGTTGGTTGGTGTGTGTATATTATTAATGGTTGGTTTTTGAACCATGTGGAATTTGACTAAGAATATGTGTTTATTAGTGTTGGTTTCAGTGTTGGATTTGCAAAATTGGGAATTTCTTAATAATATAAAATATAGTAGAATTTTGATATAAATTAAAAACATAAGTTAGGGTTTGGAAGATATGATATGAATTCCAAGTGGGCCTCGGGTAAATTCCAGAAAAGGATACCAGTTAGAAATTTTGTAAAACTCGTAGAATAATGTATTTAAAGTTGTTTGTAAGTTCTAGATTTAGGAGAAAGAAAGTCCCAAGAACATTTTGGCTGGAGGCGCAATCCCAGCTGGGAAACGAAGATCGAGACGAAACAAGAGGGCGTACGAGAAGACTGGAAAACAGTCGAGAACAGTTTGTCACAGAGAGAGAGAGTTGTACCTAGTCCATCAGAAGATCGTATTTGCCCTCCCTTGTCATTTTTATTTTAACATCTCACTCGAACTCGTGGGAAATGGGGCCTACTTTTAAAATGAACTTGGCCGGTAAATTCATTCAATTAACCGCCAGGGTAATCGTTGAGGAACAACAATAGAGTTCTACCTAGGCCTATTCAGGGCCTAGATCATATTCCCGTTTCCTTTATTAATTATATAACGTAAGGAGTCTAATTTAATTTGTGAAACAAAATTGAATATTAAAATTTTGTTGTGTTTTATAATAACAGTGGAAGTCACTTTTATAGTTTTAAAATTCGTGACAAAGGCACGTTCATTAACCCATTAGTGCCAATTGGTAGAATTTGCTACCGCCAAAATTGTTTGTCATTATTGCATTACTTTCTCGTATTCACGTGATCTTCGGTATGAGTCATTGATATGACGCAGTCTAAAAGATTGCGTCATATCAATGAATCATACCAAAGATCACGTGCATACAAGAAAACGTGATGCAATAATGACAAACAATTTTGTTGGTAGTAAATTCTACCAATAGGCACTAATGGGTTAATGTAAAGTAAGTGGGAAATATTGTAAGGGTAAAAATAGTTACTTAGCTGGGGAGTAAAACTGAATTGAAAACATTGTCCGCGCTACCAGACGCGTATTTATAGCGTTAACGTCCAACCACGAACGGGTCAATGGAAAGATCACCATCAGCCACCGACCTCATTCGGAGTCACGGGGGAACGGGACATCATCCCGGGAGAAACCCAGCACCCAACATCAGGTTGTGTATGTAAACGGATTGTAGAATTTTAAGTTCTATATTGTCAGGGGCGTCCACAGGATCAATTAAAGTAAGGGGGCACTTCCAAATACAGGGGGGAGGGCACAAGTATTTGCGACCGCCAGAGCTAGGGGGGTCCGGGGTCATGCTCCCCTGGAATTTTTTAAATTTACGTTGTCTGGGACACCATTTCCTGCCTTCTGGAGGCAGTTAGGAGGGCAAATTATAGGGCTTCAAATACTGAAAAATAAGGATTTTTTCACACATCCTTTGTATCTCCATGATATTAGGGTGAAACCAGATACACAATAACTTGGTAGATATACAAGTTTATTATTCTTAAATATGGAAAATTATACAATATTAATAATATATATATGATAATAACCAATTACTATCTTCAAATATTATGATTGGATTTTGGGTTTATGACAAAATTTATCTGTAAGCAGTTGACGAAAAAACGAGGGGGCACCATTGAAAAAGAGGGGGCTTGGCCCCCTAATGCCCCTCGTGTGGACGTCCCTGTATATTGTACGAGTTATTAGAAAGCATCTTAAAAAAAAAGGATGAAAGTGGTATTCTAAATGGTTACGTATAGATGAGAATTCTGGTTTTGAAACGGGTTTGCCTGTTCTGTGTGAAATACCTTTGTGTTCATCCGCCTTTTGCTTTAGATATTGGACGGTTTGCTCACGCAGCAAATTTGGCAGACTGCGCACGAATAAAGGTAAACAAGGGAGGATTTTGTGTTTTGGTAAACTTTGTCTGTGTTTAACAATGTTTTGTATGGAGGAGAGTTTAATGTTAATTATTTAAAATCACACTGTGGATATGAGGTAGTCAAGATTAGCATGTGCTAAACTGAATGCAAATACACATAGAAATATTTCATACTGTAACCAAACCCTTTTTAACACTTTGCTCACTACGCTGCTTACGGACGGGGTAGTTTTTTGAGAATTTACATGGCATGGTTTTTCTCTCTTATGCTACTGTTTTAGCAAGCAATATTTTAAATTATTCAATTTTATTATATTATAATTCTCCTGTAACTTAAGTTTTCATGTAAACTTCATTTTTCATAATTTTACAACAGAAATAGGAAACAAAAATATAGTCTTTTTATCGACAACATAAACGTTGCCGTCACGTTTTACGAAAGCTCTATTTTGTTGTTTGTTTTTTTTATAATAAAGTATGGAAAGAATGAATTACGAAATTAAAAGTGCTTAATGAAGTTGGCATATTTTAAATAGTTGATGACAAAATGGAAACTTTATTACCGAGGTAAAAATGGCAGTAATGAATTTATACATCAGTCGGAGCAAATGAAGTGCTTTTTCAGTGATTTGCGAAATACATTTAGCGATGAAGCCTGCTTGATATGCATGAGAATTGCATTCCATACGTTTGCTCCTTTGAAAGACTGCATTTCCTGCAGTTTCTATTGTATAGTTAGGTTTTTGTATAAAATCACTGGGCAGTCTAATATTATAACGATAGTGACTTTGTCCATTGTCATTCTTCGAGAGAGGTCGCAGACATTTTTTATGAATTACTTCCAAAGGATGTTTTATATATTTCTTGCAGCTACCCCATGTTGTAATGCACTGCAATAAATGTGGGTGGATGAAGAAATAATATAGGATAAGGAGTGTGGTTTGAGGAAGGGTCCTTTTTATTTTAAATAATATGAAGAGAAATCTTGATATTTTGGATTTAATATGTTGTACACGACTTGAAATTTAAATTTTCGTCTAAATTAATGTCAAATACTTTAACCTCATTCAACCTTGCAAGAATAGCATTCCCAATTTTTATTTTACAGTTTCTAGTAATATATTATGTTGTAATAATCATATAAGATAACTTTGTCAGTTTCAATAAAAGTTTATTAGCACATCCATTTATACACATTTTCTAATTGCCTGTTTGTTTCATTAATTAGAACGTCTGCGTTATGATGGAAAGTAAGCATGGTATTATCTACAGATCTACAGAAGCTAAGGCTAACAAAGACCCTAAGATCCACTCTAAGGTTAGCCCGAGAGAAAGGAAAGAGTAGGGGGTTAAGAGAAGAGAATAAGGGGTTAAGTAAGTAGCAACACCTATCACTCGTGGGTTAACATTCATTCAGAAAAAGAAAAAAAAAGACTCACCATCATCATCCGCCGGCCACTGCCGAAGTCAGAAAAATAGTCGGAGAGAATAGGAAAGATTGCAGAACGGTCCTCTACTCCATAGGGAGGTAGAGCCCACTCTGCCAGAAAAAGATGAAAAGAAGTAAAATAAGAACGCTTACAAACCATGCAATACATTCTTAACTCAAGAACAACACATTCTTAACTCAAAGCAACACATTATTCCATCTGTTGCAGACCGATCCTCCACTCCATAGGGAGGTAGAGGATGCAGCCCACTAGGCTGGAAAGGCGTGAAAGATGAAAAGAAGTAAAATAAGAACGCATTACAACACATTCTTAACGCAAACATTATCATACCATGCAAACATGCAAACTACAGACATGCAATAAAGAGAGAAGGAAAAAGTATAAAGAATAACAAAAGGTGGGTTAATTTACTCAACAAGCTACAACTAACTTCGTGTTAGTCTAATTTTTTTTTTTTTTTTGGCATATCACACGCTGGCATTAGACGTCAACAGACTCATCCCCGATTACGACCCCCAGAGCTCCTGTTGCTAATTGTTTTTTATTTTAAACAACGTTAATATGTTTAAAATGTCTATCTAGACGGTTTTTAAACACATTAACGTTGGTAGAGTTCACGACGGGCGCGGGAAGATTATTCCATTTATCAATTACTTTAAACGTAAAGAAGTTTTTAGCGATATTAGTAATGAAACGTCTGCCACGCAACTTAAATCCGTTATTACGATATTGCTATTATCGAAAGTGAACAGTTTGTCAAAATTTACGTTATCGATGTTATTAACGATTTTGAAAACTTCAATAAACTCACCCCTTAATCTCCTAGTTTCGAGCGAATGCAAGTCTAACTTTTTAATCCATCTTCATAAGGCTTGTTGCGCAATGACGGAATTAGTTTCGTGGCACGACGCTGAACCCTTTCTAACCAATCAATATCCTCGCGCAAATACGGGCACCAAAATTGAACGCATATTCTAAATGAGGCCTGACTAGGGACTTGTAAAGGGGCAATATAAGATTCTTAGATTTAAATTCGAAATTACGCGCTATGAAGCCTAACATCCTATTAGCTTTTGCGCAAGACTCCGGGCACTGGTTCCTAACTTTTAAATCCTTAGATACGCGTACGCCTAAATCTACTTCCTCGTCAACGCTCGCTAACTCTCTATCATCCATCGTGTACGTGTAATTATTGTTACGAGAGCCTATATGCAAAAACTTTACATTTGTCAACGTTAAATTGCATCTGCCACTTATCCGTCCACTCCATAATCCTATTTACATCGTCTTGGAGTCTATTTCTATCGTCCTCGTTAACAACCTTACCGCCTATTTTAGTATCGTTCGCGAATTTTGACACGTTACTAGTCAATCCTACATCTATGTCGTTAATGTAAATTACGAATAGCAATGGGCCTAACGCTGAACCCTGTGGGACACCGCTACCTACATCCAACCACCCCGATTCACTACCATTAACAACGACCCTCTGTCTCCTAGCACGAAGCCATTCCTCTAACCAGTTAGCTACCTGACCGCGTATACCGTGCGCTTTAACCTTCGCAATTAATCTTCTATGCGGAACTGTATCGAACGCCTTTTTAAAATATAAATAAATAACGTCAGCCGCTCTATGCCTATCGTATGCGCGCACTATTTCGTTATGAAATTCTAACAAATTAGTTAAAAAAGATCTATGGCGTCGAAACCCATGCTGACTACTAATAATCAAATCTCGACTTTCTAAGTGATCGAAGATACGATCCCTAACGACGGATTCCAATAGCTTACCGACAGTTGACGTTAAGCTAATGGACCTATAATTGCTAGCTACTGTGCGGTCGCCTTTTTTAAAAATGGGCGTGACGTTAGCTAATTTGAAGTCTTCAGGAATAATCCCCGTTTCGAGTGACTGATTAAAAAGCTTCTTTAAGGGGCCTACAATAACGTCTTTCAAATCTTTCAAATGTCTGGGATAAAAAACGTCAGGGCCTGGAGCCTTGCTAACTTTTGGCCTATCGATATAATGCGCAATCTCACCCTCGTAAACAGTTATTTCATCCAAAATAGTCTCGCTACTAAATGGAACGATATCGTCCACGTCGGGGACATTATTTACGTCTTCTACGATAAAAACTGTCGCAAAAAAGTTATTTAAAATACCGGCCATCGCCTGAGCGTCAGAAGCCAAAGCGCCGTTAACATCCACTAGAGGGCCTATGTTATCTTTTATCGGCTTACGATTATTTACGTATTCAAAAAACTTTTTTGGATTATGTTTACTATCCGCAGCTATAAGTATCTCTAAATTACGCTTAGCATTCCTAACTGATCTTTTAACCTGACGTCTAAGCTCGATATATCTATTAAAGTTAGCTGCCGTGCCATTGCGCTTATTAAGTCTATACGCTCTGTTACGCTCGTTTATGAACTCGCCTATTTCCCTAGTCCATCACTTGGGCCTACCATGATTTCCGTGGACTGTGCGCAGTTTAATGCAGTTGAGAGATGAAAATCGTTGACGTGAATTAGAAATACTGTAGTAATAGGTCAAGAATACATTCTTGTGGGACTCCATTAGTTAGTATCGCCTTGTCGAATAAATTATTTTAATTTGACCTACTGATGACGATTTGACAGATATGATTCAACCCAACTGAGGATATGTCATCTTATTCCGTATTTGTGAAGTTTACTTAATAACTTTTCATGCGAAAGTGTATAACATGCTTTTGACAAGTCAAGGAAGATGAAGGTAGTGTGTTTTTTGCTGTTTGAGTTCTGATACACATTTTCGAATAGCAAGTTTATGGTATCTTCCGTTGTATGTCCGCCTCTAAACCCAAACTGCATATCAGTTAAAATACTGAATTTCATTAAGAATTTATAAGTTTATTGTACATGATTTTTTCAAATATTTTACTTAAAGTTAGCACTACTGAAATGGGGCGATAACTGGATGGAGTGTTTGGGTTTCCCGACTTAAATACAGGCTTCCTTTAAATTGTCAAGGAATATACCTAGTATTACTGATTCATTCATTAGGTTACTCACTGGTACTACAATTTCATAGGATACTAAATTGTATATTTTTACCGGGATCATATTGATGTCAGAATCTTTATTTTTTAGATTTTTTATTACTAGATATCGTATGGTAGGTTTGGATAAAAAAAAAAGTTTGGATTTGGTTGTGGCATGTAGTGTTGGTAGTGAATGTCTGTAATTGGGATCGAGGCTGTAGTATTCGAGCCGATATCTGCCAAGTTGTTTAATAAATTGGCGCTGTCTTTATGGTCACTAAGAATTTCTGCTTTGTGTGAGGAAGGACAAGGGATTTGTTTTAACCTTCTTTGTGTTAATTAATTCTTTCAGTGTGTTCCATAACCTTTTTGGATTAGATTTTTGTTCATCAGTTTTTGAACAATAATGAGCTGCTTTTGCTTTTTTAATGACTTCATTAAGTCTATTACAGTAATTTTTGTATGTCTGTTTGGTAATAATATCAGTTTTTTATATGTTAAAGAGAGTATGCTTGCAGTTAATACAGTGAGTGCTCGTGTGATCCAGGGGTTGTTGTATTTAGTTTTAGACATTCTCGTGTGTCTGAGAATGCTTGAAATTTTGTTCCAATGTCAGGGTTACTTTCGGTTATTCTTGTCCAGTCAAAAGCTGTCATTTCTCTCAGGAACTTTAATTTGTTATTATAGCTGTAAGATCTATAGTCAACTTTTACAGTTTCCTTTGTAGAGAAATGGGTGATTGACATGTTGTATGAAGGTAAGTGATCTGTGATATTTAATATAATTATACCCGAAATGCAGTTAAGCGGGAACCGCACCCAGATCTGATCTAGCAGAGTCGAATTTCTAATGTCATTGTGAAGTCTAGTTGGCTTTGTAATAGCTAATTTAAAACCACTTGTAGTCATGATGTTGTGAAGGAAGCTTTTGTTATTATTTGAATGTTCTTTTCTGAGATCAATATTTAAGTCTCCCACAATAACATAGTTGTTACCACTATAATTGGAGGTTAGAATTACAGTATATCGATATCTGTAATAAAAGTTGGTACGTTACCAGTTGGTGGTCGGTAAATGCCTAGAATTGAATACTCGGTGTTATGAATAAACATTTCAATTGCGAGAGTTTCTGAGGTATTGTTTATGCTTGCCAGTTCTTCGATACTTTTAATCTTGTTGTTTGAGTCCACAAATATACTTACACTTCCTCCTACTGTTAGCTGTACATCCATGGTAGCTTAAGTACCCTGGAAGTGGGAGACGCCATCTATTGGAGGAAATATCAATTAAGTTTCACTTCACTTTATTTTCATTAATCGAGTGTAATTCATAACATATTATTTTTATGTTAATCAAGAACATACTAACACCAACCTCATTTTTAAGAGTAAATACATTAGAAGTGAACTGCCTTACCTCGGTGGGATTCGAACCGTTGTCGTTGAAGATTGGAATTTTGCAAGCCGCAACGAGACGTTAACGAATGATGAGAGAGTCTTATATATACATACTGTATACTTTCGCATTCAATTTAGTATGTATATTTTAACACGTTTACTTCCCCATTGCGGTGGGGATTAGCCAGGGGGTTAGGGGGAGCCTGAACCTAAGGTACCTTTACCCCCAGTAATTACGGGAGGTTGGCCGGCCCCCGGCAAGCTCGTGGATCTAAATTGTACAAACAACTTACCAGCTCTGGAATTTGAACCAGCGATTCGAGAGTAACACCAAGCGCTTTAACCACTAGGCCACAAAATATTTAACAGCTATTCGAGCGAACGTACTAAAACACTTGGATTGAATATTCAGCCGATCTGTAATCTTAAATTAGACTTTTACAATTGATTCTTGTAATATTGATAACTATTACAGCAATAACTATTTAAAGCGCTTTAGTTGGGGTGTTTGCTTAATAATAAATATTTATTTATGAAAATCTTGGATCACCTGAAGATCAGAGGCCCCAGCCTTCGTTAGTTAGCCTTATAAGGCTGACTAACAAAAATATCACGACTTAACCTAACCAATCGTCAAGGGCGTACAGTTGACCTAACGATTGGTTAGGTTAAGTCGTGATATTTTCGTTAGTTAGTCTTATAAGGCTAACTAACGAAGACTGGGGTCCCTAATCTTCAGGTGATCCAAAATCTTCATTAAATATATACGAACGCACGATGTACTTTCAGTTGAGGTTGAGCGTAAATTAACCTTTTAACGCCGGATTTGTTTGTAGGTTAAGTTATGAATGCGTGTATTTGAAAGGTTACCAATATGTAGCAGTCGTCCTTTTAGGGTTTTTCGAAGAGAGTACATTGTTGTCGTTTGGAAGCTTAATTTCGTCTCTAAGTAAGTAAGGAAATTGAGTGTCTCTTGATAGTAAATATACAGTCGCAGAAATTTGCAATGCACGATGATTGTACTCACGAACAAATGGCAAAGCTCATCAATGGAATGCCAGAACGTGTGTCAGCTTTATGTAATGCAAAGGAGAAAACAACACGATTCTAAATATATGATTCACTAAATGTATTATTATTTATCGTATTTTATTATCAAATAAAAAACTATGGAAAACCTGAAGGTGTCTATTTACTTTTGTCAACCCTTTGTACTGCGTCAGAAGCTTTGAATATGTCCAGGAAGATTGCAGTTGAAGTTAATTTACAAATAAACAATAGCCACAAGAAATACATTTTGGCTACAACAAGATTGGTTACTTTTCAATCCTACGTGATATATACACATTCAGAAGATAGTGTTTTTCAGTAGCTTCTGTAAAAACATATAATGATGGGGTTGTTTAACCTCCTTCGCAACAGCTACACATCTAAGGTCATATGACGGGGGTACCTACAGCTTTAAGTGTCATCCGAACCACGGGTCGCTACTCGCTACCTAGTCTGGACGAGGAGGACGGTCTCCCATCCAACTACTATCCGACCCAATGTTGCTTCGCTGATCAACGGGAAGCGGTGTTACGACATTGGCTACGACGTAACCCCAGTAGCTCCTGTCATGTAAGCTTACGCATGGAAGGACCTCGTACTAAATTTTTGAACTAAGCATGAAAGATCGCGAAAGTCAAATATGTAAACGATAAAAATCTTATTTATCGTAAATAGATTAAGTTAATTAAATTTCTGGTCAATTTTTTTCCAACCATTTTGCATCATTCTTTTATGGGATGATAAAAGACGACATTCTCTGGATAAAAACGTCCAGGAAAGAGGTAGAATTAAAGAACAGAGAAATAAATTGCGGTCATTTTCATTACTTCTCTGACACCCGTGATGAATTTAGGGTTTTTCCTTCCGTTCCTGAAAAATTTTACTTCAGAGAAAATTGGAAAACAAATTCATACATAGAAAGGAGACAGTAAAATGCTATAAAAATTCACATCCAAAACCACATTCGATTAATCTAAATCCCTAAAATCCCACTCCGAACGCGGCGAATGTCCTACTTATCTAAATCCCAATCTGAATTTAGCCTAATAAAAACTAACAAACAAACCAATTAACGAACCAACTGATATTAATAGTAAATCCGAGATGTTCAGTGTAACCCATCTTCGGCTCTTCCGAAGTTTTCTTGAATTCGTGAGTGGGAAACTTTCCCCAATAAAGACGGTTTATTTCAATCAGAATCTCGATAAAAAATTTATGGGAACACATTGAAAACATATTCTCGCTCTATTTCGATCAAATTTAAAAAGTGAAGTAATCTTAATAAAATTTTAGATGCAATAAAAATCGGAATTGAAAGGAAAGACGGTAAGAACCTCTATGCATACTTCTTATTTCGCAAAAAAAATGAAAAAAAAATTATTTATTAATTAATTATTATCGACGCTTGCTTTTCAATATATACAGAGTGGCCACAAAGTCCCTTTGCAGTGAAATTACAGCATACGAGTATCTATATGGTGCCCTTGTTTTTCATGCAAAGTAACTTTGTGGCTACCCTGTATATATATACAGTATATATATATATATATATATATATATATATATATATATATGTTATATTATAATGACGATCTAGTAGGAAAAAACAAAAAATATTAGGAACTCAAATAATTATTAATACGCACTTTCTTTCTTAAGAATCTGTTTATGCATTAAATATTCTCCCTTTCCAAGAACCATCCCCTTAATGATTCGTATCCATAAAAGGAAGAGACAAAGAAGCTGGAGCTGATTAGGGACTGGTATTATTGAATGTTTTCTTCTACATATACTATAAAAAGGCAGTCCTATCTGTAGACACCATGTATCCGGATTGGTTGAAAGATAGTGACATCATAGACACGTCATAAAATATAGACATGAAAGCAGCAGTGAAAATCTTAAGCTTCACATCTGAACCCATTGTATCAAGATTTGTGAAGCTTAATATTTTCATGGCTGCGTTCTTTTGACCGAAAACTATTGACTCCCCAGTAATTAGGGGGCCACAGTACCCCCAATGACTGAGGTCGAAGGCCCACTTTTGCTAGTGTACCTAATTTCTGAGTGTGAATCACTCTTACCTCCTCCTCATTCGCTCTTTGTCTCTTCGAGACGAGTTGGCGCTTTTAAGTTCTGCTTCATTGGAAGCAGTGTTAAGCTGCTTCCAATATTAGTCTGTGATCTGTGTTTTCGTCATTGAATATTGTTTCAAGCATTAACTCTGGTAGTCTGGGATAGAGTTATAAGTAGTCTGTCATTCAGGACCGCCGAGAGGACGGGGAAGCCGGGATAAATCCGGAGCCCAGACCTCTAGGGGGCCCGGAAAGAGGAGGGATAAAATCTAAAAATATTAATAAAGCAATTGATTAAATAACAGAGAGGAGATATAATTAATGAACATACACTTTATAGGGATTATCATAGTCAAACTGAAACATAAAATATTATCTGCTGTCCACCAATGCCCAAGCCCGACTGACAGATCTGGGAACCATTGTAATTGAAAGCCAGTTAGCCCGTACTTTAAATTTCATCAGAATCATTTACCACTTTGCTAGAGAGAAGGCAAAAAAAAGTACACTTCTAATTATGAAAATCTTGCAGTAAACAATGGTCTTGCCTGCATGGACTGGTACTGCATTTGTAAATTGTATGGTGATAGAATTAATATAATTGATTCGAAAAATAAAATGGTCATTTTCCTATGAGTTGTTTAGGTACTTTTGCATTATCCTCCCAACACTAATTTTTTTTTAATGGAAGGAAAATAAAGTACGTTAGCAAAACACTTTTCTAACGCCTGCGGCGGGCTGTTTTTAACCTAACCCTAACCTAACCTAATCCCAACACTAATTTTTTTTATAATGGAAGGAAAATAAAGTACCATAACCAAAACCAAACCAACATTATATAAAAAAATTAGTGTTGGGAAGATAATGCAAAAGAACCGTTGTTTATTCATACTGTAGGTTTTGAATAGTGACTTGGACATATAATCAGTTTGCTTGTTAAGTACACAAAAAACATTCATAATAAAATACTGAGTAAACAGGGGGGCCCATATACCAATCCTTCCCAGGGGCCCGGGGCAGCTCTCGACGGCCCTTTTGTCATTAAATAGTAATTTGAAGAATTCAAGATAAATCAGTTAATAAGCCTTCTTTAATAAACTTATATATCTAAAATAAACCCAGTCATCTTTACCCCCTCGTCAGAATATTTAAGCATTACTGTACTTACACGAAAGTATTAGTCGAACTTTGGAAGGGTGGGTAGTAAGGTGGACGTAAGGTGGGAGTCGGATCGCAATCCACGTCACGACGAGTAATTCCTGACAGACATTTAATATACACGTATACTAAAGCACACAACATAAAACAGAATAAAGTTTATTACCAACCATTATCATTAGATATAATACAATATATATATATATATATATATATACATATACACCAGGTACAGTGAACACTTACCACAAATTAATGAAGAAACAGCGGCAAAAAATGTTAATTTCCAATATCTGTTCAAGTTCATGTTTATTTGTCTGATTTCGAATGAGTGAATCGAATTATGATCCGCTTATGAAAACTTGGAAATTATGAACTGGTAAATAAATTAAACTGAATTGTCTAATAAGTTAACATTTTCAACGACAGAAAATGTACTATTTATAAGTACGCATAATTACAACCATACACAAGTGTACGAAATATAATTACAGTCAATAGTTTCAATACTTATTAGAATTCTTCACAAGCTTAAAATACTGAATGCCAAACTGTCGTTCTCACTCGACTTTCTTCTAAGAACGAACAACCGCATCCACCTACTACAAACGCCAAACGAATACTAGAAGCGAAGTCCATATATATACACCTACACTGTGCTAGAAGTCGGAAAATTCCCGAACGGGAAATAGTAAACAGAATGTACAGAAATTACCGTAAATGAAACAGGTTTCGAGAAAAGCAAATTTTCAAAACTTTGAAATTGAGGACTTATTTGTTACTTTTAAAAGCTGTCAAGGAATAAGTTATAAATTATTACACTCATAATGTTGCAATGAAAGCGAAAGGACAGAAAGTGTTTCAAAAATTTACAACGTAATAACTGCCTCTTTTGCCGTGGATTATTGCAACGAAAGTTAATACCAGAAATCATTTCTAAAAATGGAGTCTAATTACAAGTGGAATAAATTCGAATTAAGCACAGGCCAGCTGTAATCTTTAAACTCTTTTTGTTCATTTATGAGTGTTAAATGTTTGCAAAAGTGTTTATATATATATATATATATATATATATATATATATATATATATAGAGATAGAGAGAGAGAGAGAGAGAAGAGAGAGAGAAAATTAACACATGGAAAGTATTAGGAGAAAAAAGGACAAAACAGCCGGACTTGGTATTTGAAGAGGAAGCCCGAATTAGGTTCGTGAGGTTAGTCATTTTTACTGAAAATATGAAACGTATGTACGGGTTAATCCTTCTTATTTAAAATATTAAAGAAACGTTTCATTTTTAATTTGAAATGTTTATACCTTCATGAGGACGATCTGGAATGAGGTTGATTCGTATAAGGTCGAACGTCAATATTATGAAATTCAATTTTGTTCGTATAATCTCTTCGCCCATTGTTCCATTCAATATTAATGACTCTTACGTCACTAGTAAAGACTTTGTACAAGTACCACAAATTTCATTTCTGCAAGAATTAAACATTAATAATTTCAAAAAAATGTCGCAAGCACCGCCCAATTGCTATAGTCGAAACCTAACTGTACTTTGATTTGAAAACTCTAATTTCAAAACTACTAGTTTAGAAATAGACCTTTTCTGAGAATGGGCACGAAACAAAATAATGATCAGGAGAACCCCTCACTCATCACTCCCCTATACAGTGGCGGATTATCACTGAGGTTATTGAGGCTGAAGCCTCAGGCTCCCATGCTTGAGGGGCCCCCCAATCAACTGAGTTTCGATGATATAATTCGAGGTTTCAAACTTCTTTGATTAAATATGACAGAGTACACAAACTGACAAATTCCCTGTTTTATTTTATGTTTTATAGACTCTAAAGTAAAGTTTGTTTAATACTGTTTGGTTTTGGCAAACGGCAAAATACACTGTGTTAAGGTTCTTTTAAGTTTGTTTCTCAATAAGCCTGAGCACCGTACATATAATTCGTGTAAACGTACTATGTACTGTACATGTATTGTTAATAAAAAGCTATAGAAAAGGGCCCCCATATTCTTCATTGCCCCGGGGGCCCGAAGTTGTAGTTCATACTACAAATGAACTGGGAAGGGAGTAAATATAAGTTATAATTTATATTTAATTTGTTTTCTGTAATGTATCATCGAACTAAAACTGAAAATATGTTTCAACTTTAGAATTAAATAAATTTTTGCTTGCACGTTAAACTCCCGGAAAGATCAAAGCTTTTATATCTACAGTATATTGTTTGCACGAAGAGGAAGAGTTATACAAATATATTTATAGAAGATCATTGTTCATATGATCTATTAGCGTTAATATACAGTAGTATCAGTTTAAAATATCAAACGTAGCAAAATACAGCTTTTGCAGTTCTGTTTATTTTTATTTGTTTATTTTCTTGCTGCCGCTATCGCTAACGTGTTAAAAGAAAGAATATAGATTACGTGAAAGAGAGGGGGTTTTAACAGAATTGGAACTTAGAAGATGGCACATAAAAAATTCATGTAAAAACAGCAACAGATAAGAAAACACTATACAATATTTCTCAATGAATCTATATATTAGCCCATATTTTAGTTCCTTCCAGTTCTCCCGTCCTCGAACAATGTTGCCAGAATAAAATTTTAAAAAGTTTCTTTAAATGCAAAATATTTTCATCTCAGTTTTTATTTAATTTAGCGTGTGTTTGATCAAGATAAAAAATATTTTGACCTTTCTGATACGTCTGTCTTTTAACATACTAATATAGTCATTTAACATAATCCAAATTTATTCTAAAAAATTTTCTACGCCGACTGAGAATGAAATACTACTACTTTGTATTTTAGTGAAATAGCGATAACTTTAGATATCTAAGGCAGCAACACACATTCAAGAGTGAAGTAACGTGTATTTCAGTTAAAGAAGAGACTTAAATAATTTTCTACCCTAAATTAGATAAAGCAGATTCTAAATAAATATTTAATAACAAAAATATTGAAGGCCTTTACAGAAAAAAAGTTCCTAAAATTGTAAAGAAAATTTAACAATTCGTTCAAATCAATTGAGTTGTTTACCACCTGTGTTAACTTTTTACTTAATTTATTTATTTGTTTATCTGCAATTACTGTACTATATACTGGTTTATGATAGTAATATTAAAATGGTGGAAGGAAATAATATTAACGCTGTTTTAAATGGACATGAGGAAAAGAATGCTGTTTGGGACAGTATTTATTAATTTCTACGTGACGAAGTTACAGCTGCATTTACAATGCAAGATCATATCTGTGGATGACAATTTCGTCTTCACAATAACGCAATGTTATGGTTCCCATAAAAATGGTTAATGAGGAGAGCCATATAAAAACGATAATTAATAAAACTGTATAAATAACAGTTTTTATTGTAATATAAATACGCTGTGAAACACTAAAAACGGAGTGAGAGGAGAATTTTTATCTTCAAACTTCGTTATTTGCGATAAAATGGATCTTAGTAAACATTTTCCGCCGTGTTCGATAACGGAAAAATGCAATTATGAAACTGGAATGAAGGGGTCGCCGGGTGTCATATAATATAACACCCTATTTGAGTCTCGACAGCCGTACGTGAAATACATGCACTTACAACACATTTTCAATGATGTTTGGTGTTTAAATAATTTGCTTTCAAAATATATAATGAAGAAGTAAATACATAAATTTAGATCATTATCCTATTTTAAGTATTGTTTAATACTGCGATTCACAATCTGTGATACGCGTAACACCGATGGTACGCAAGAGGGTTATAAATACGCAGCTTACTAATTGCTAATTACTTTCATGATGATGTTTTCAAAAGAAATATTGGTTGTTGATGAATAACCCGCAACCTTTCCGACAGCGGGTTTTCATGCTATCCAATTTGCCGTCCAGGTAGATTTCAAATTATTTAACGATAACCTGCGAGGCCAAATTCAAATTTGGATTCAGTACAAATGACGATGGATGAATATCATTAGAATAAGTATAACATTTTGGACAAGATTGAACATCACTGCCCCTTCCCGATGATTTTGGTAGGTGGTACTACATTCCTCCCTTAGTGGTAGTACTTAGAAAATAATGGACCTAAAAGGTTGGGAACACTTGATTCAATAGCTACCTGTCAACCTGTCAAAGGTCTCGCGTGACGGTCTCTCTTCCCGCGGAGATCAGGCTGGTAGTTCCACCTTTAGCCCTGGCTTGATGTTCTAGAATCTAGAGAATTGCTTTCGTAGTTTCTCCATCGCATAAAGCCAGGTACACCCGGCTCATCAGGGAAGGGAAGAGGAAGAAGAGAGCCAAAATCAAGATCCAAGGTTTTAGAGATGCCTGGACACTCTGCGTTTGAAAGATTAAAGGTCATAGACAGGGGGAATGATGGACTGAAGAAGATTGTTCCAGAGTTCACCGGTTGAGAAGATGAAAGATTGAGAACACCGATTAACCCTTGCATTAGAAAGTTGGACAGAAAAGAAATGAGAATGTGTCGAAAATCTGGTACCGCGTCTTCTCCTTAAAGGAGGAGGCACGCAATTAGAGAGTTCAGAAGAACAGTGTCCGTTATAACGACAGTAAAGAGAGAGTGAGACAACATTGTGGCGAAGAGAGAGGGACTGAAGACAGTGAGTAAGAGGCGGGAAAAAAATGAGACGAAAACTCTTTGATTCCATCCGACCAAGTAGAGCTACGTGGGTTGAGGCCTCCATACATGAGAAGCGTGCTCCATTAGCCCTGTTCAAAAATCAACTTTTTCTTATTTTCATAGGTTTCTGTACTTTTTCCCATGCTTTTTGACCTGAAAAGGCCGAAAATCACACCATTTTGACCTAGGTTGTTGGGAAGCATTGCCGCATGGAGCTTTAAGTTTCTGCCTTGAAATCGGCCAAAAGCACCAGTTCCGGGGTCCCTTGAATCATGTTTTGCACTATAACTTTTTATCTAAACAAGATAGAGCAACAAAATAGGCACCAAATTAAAGTGTTTTTAATCCTCTTTCTAACTTATACAATTATGATAGTCTTGGAACAAGAAATGGCACATTGGTACATACAAAGATTTCAGAAATATCACAAAATTCGTTTTCTCACACTCAAGGCAGACAAGGCGCCTTATTCATGACACAAATTTGAGATTAACATTTTGTCACAAGTCTAATCGATCAAGAAGTGAAAGCATTACATGATGATTAATTTCATAATGACATTTACACAGTCAGTTGTTGAGAGTTTGTTTCTTGAAGCTGTCAAAGCGGCGTCTGTTGAACTCCACAGCTTGAAGGAGATAGTCCCTTTGCTTGGCATCTGTTGTTATGACATTTGCAAAGTCGCTCATCATCTTGACACCACGTTCAGCAATGTCATTCACCGCTTTCAGATTCTTAACATAGTCCAACGCTTTTCTGTAGTCCTCATTCTGTGGCCAAGACGTGACAGGTTCCAGAAGCCACTCGGATCCAATGTTCAGTGTGTCCAGCAGGAAATGTGATTCTGGGCCAATGAGATCAACCAGGGTGGTCTTAGCTGTGACTCTCTGGAATAGAGGCTTTCCTGTTCTGAAGCTGTCTGGCTTCTCAGTGGCATGTAACTGGGCAGCAATGTCGTGCTTCAATGTGTCACTCAATCTACTGCTGAACAGGGCAAATGGCACGACTTCCTGCGTCAGGTACCATTTGTGGTTTTCCATCTTATTAAGTACTGCATCAGCAAGCTCTGGGTCAGTTTTCTTGTACTCAACATGTCCTGGATTAGACTTAGATCATTCACGGGAGCATCTGCAGCAGACATTGACATCATCCATACAGGAGTGTAGAACAGCGCAAGGAAGGTGTTGAGTCTTTCCAGCTTTGATACAGTGTCTTCGTCGTACTCAAGTTGATCTGCAAACATCAGCATTTTCATGGAGTACAGGTTTCTGGTCATCCATCTGGCCTGATGAATGGCGCCTGGTCGACTCCAGTGAATACCTCGAGGAGGCGTTCCTCCAAGAACAATGACTGTCAGTTCAGCCATTTCCCTGTAGTCGGCTCTTGGAAGCCTTACTGCTGTTAGAATGTCTTGGAGTATTTCTTCACTGTTCTTCTTCTTTTCCTTCAGCCATTTGCTGTTGATAGCCAGCATCTTTGGGTTTTCCTTGGACAAGTCCGTCCAAACATCCTTCAGATGCTCAAACCAGGAATTATCTGGCCCCTTCACCTTCCCAAACAGCTTCTCCCAAACTGCTCCTACTAGGATTTCCAGGATGTGATGTCGACAGGCCAGATAAAACACCTTTTTGTTCAGCATTTTCTCTAGCAGTTTGGCAGCTCCTCTGTGAACTCCACTGTTACTGGATGTAGTGTCAAAAACAAGGGCAGTAACATTATCCGTAAGTAAGTTCCCATGTCTCCAGTAAATCCATTGAAGCCTCAGCCTGAGCTGTGCCAGAAGAATTGTCGATGACAGGTACTCCCAACAACTTTCCTTCAGTGTATGAAGGTGGACCAGACACTAGCACAGCTAAAGTCTCTGAGGTACTTCCAGGTTCACTGCCCAAGACATCTTTGAGCAACTTTCCATCCCAGTGTAAGGCAGCGTACTGTGGGGGTTTTCACAAAACTTGGACATGTGACTCTGGCTGATATTATACCTGGACAGCATTCTGTTGCGACGTGTTGTTGAGGTTGAGATGACGAAGTTATCCAGATCAGCCCCTCCAGCTTTCAAGGTGGCAGAAACCATGGCAGTAACTTGATTGTCTGATAAACCAAGACGATCAGCTGTATTGCAGATGACATCACATTCCATGACCTTCCTTGGAAACGTCAAAGTCACACTAGTCACAGTGTCTTGATGGTGAGAACATCCAGGACGAGGCTGATGGTAATCCATGTCGTCTGTGTTAGCGTCGTTGTCACTTGAGTCACCCCAGGTAATGTCATCCACATGAACAACTGCCTCTTGTTCTGCTGCAGCTGTAAAATAGTACAACATGTTAAGACAGTAATTGTTAAGTACATGCTAAATATCGCAATGGAGTAAAACTTAAAACTTTTTGTAACGTTCAAAGTAATTAGTTTTACCTTGTTCTTGTCTATGCTGCAGTCTTTCATTCCTCGCTGCTTGCTGCAGGGATCTTGTCTCAAAAATCTTGTCATGACCAGACATATGACCTTTCCTCTCAGTCTTTTGGTCTTCGTAGAACCTGATATCCTCATCTTTCTTCTCTCTGGATAAAGTCTGTTGTTCTGTATTTCCTGGATTGCATCTGGAGCTCCTATATCGAACAGGCTGTCTAATTCCAGCACAAATGCTCCTCTTTTTCCTCCAGGGTTACTTGCTCTTCCTTTGCTTTTCACCAGAGCACGATGTTTCTCATGTAGTTTCATGAAGAGCTTCATTGCGTTGTACTTGGTCATTGTCTTGATCCTAGCCATCTGCCAGAATGGGATGATAGATTCAACTGTTTCATATGAAAGTCTTGAACCATGGGCCTCCCTGCATTTTCCGGTAAATTCTGAAGATTAAGGAAATACTGGAACGCCTGTCTGTTGGTGGGAAGCTGGGAACCACTGATAAAAGCTGAAGGGTATCCAACCAGGAAAGTTTCAGTGAGAGATCTGGTAGATGGCCCAGTTGACACCTGCCTGTGGACAGTACGTGGAGGTTCTGAGATATCAACTGTGCGCCCACGGAGCTCCCTCAGCTCCTTGCTTAATGCCATTGTGAAGTTGTAACTTGTAGATGGTTTTCTAGATTCTGATTGAGTTTCTGTTGTTTCCTGAAAAATGATAGATAATTATTATTATTATTATTATTATTATTATTAATTATTATTTATTTATTATTATTATTATTATTATTATTATTATTATTATTATTTATTAATTTTATGCTCTTTCATTTGATACCTAATTTGTTGCTCTATCTTGTTTAGATCAAAAGTTAAAGTGCAAAACATAATTCAAGGGACCCCGGAATTGGCGCTTTGGCCGATTTCAAGGCAGAAAATTTAAAGCTCCATGCGGCAATGCTTCCCAACATCCTAGGTCAAAATAGTTGTGATTTTCGGCTTTTTCAGGTAAAAAAGCATGGGAAATTGTACAGAAACCTATGAAAATAAGAAAACGTTCATTCTGCTCCATACAGGGGCGGATACGACCCTTGTACAGAGACATCAACTGAGTGAGGGTGAAGAAACTGCGGAGACAGTACAGCACACACAACCCCTTAGAGGCTGTTTTAGAAAGAGAGTATATGTGATCTTTCCAGAAAGGTCACGAGAAAAGGAAATGCAAAGAATGTTAAGAGAAGGGGAAGGATTGAGTTGTGTATTATTTTAATTAAAAGATAGTCGTGTAGAAAATTGTGACGAGTGGACAGATGAAAAAACTGAGTTTTCGAGGCATTGAAAGTTACAAGGTTTTCTCTGCCCCAATCAGAGATAGTAGAAAGATCAGAGTCAGGTGCACCATTTGTCTCACGCGAATCATGGAGTGACTGTTGAGAGGGACGCTTTGTGAAGCGGGAGGAGAAGTGCAGGGTGGAATTATCGGCATATAAATGGATAGGACAGTAAGTGCGACTTAATAAATCATTCATAAATAAAAGGAAAAGGAAGAGACGGCAACTGAGCCGTCAGAATGGAAAAGTGGAGGGAAAGAAGAAGTAAAGTTTTTGGAGAGGTTCTTAGCAAGATGCCAGAGAGAGCGAGAAGAATTAGAATTAGGTAGATTTTTACATTTTTGTCTGATGAAGCTATTTTTGGCGAGTCGAAGAACACATTTTGCACGATTCCTGGCGGAATATAAGCTGAATGAGAGTCAGGAGTCGGATAGCGACAGTTCCTTCTGAAAGTCTCCTCTCTGTTGGGGATAACATTAGAGCAAGCAAGGTTAAACCAAGGTTTTTTTGCGTTAGTAGTAGGAATAGAATATAGAATGTACACCTCCACGCCCGAGAGAATCACCTCCGTGATGCACTGAGCGCACCCGGAGGCAGTGGTGGAGCGTGGTTCTCCCGGGCCTGGGGCAAGCTTTCTTCGCGGGCGTCACCCTTGGCCCCTAGATGTCAATAATATGATAACATGATAATAAAGGGTGATCCAGAGAAATGGGACCCAAAAGAAACCCCTGTAACTCTTAAAGTATAAGTCCTTTTATAAAATCATACGCATCATTCGAAAGAGGATAGTTACAAGTTTGTACAGGATTGTATAGGTTTTGACAATACAAGACAAGATAAGATACAAAACAAAATAAAAGTGTTAGTTAAAACTAACCCTTCAAGATGACTGCATGGATGTGGAACAGCTGCGTTTCATAACTGAGCAATATTATGAGCATGGAAGAAGTGTAGTTTCAGCTCAAAGATCTTTCAAGACAAATTTTCAGATGTCAAAATCACCTTCTAAGAGCTGAAACTACACTTCTTCCATGCTCATAATATTGCTCAGTTATGAAACGCAGCTGTTCCACAGTCCATGCAGTCATCTTGAAGGGTTAGTTTTAACTAACACTTTTATTTTGTTTTGTATCTTAACTTGTCTTGTATTGTCAAAACCTATACAATCCTGTACAAACTTGTAACTATCCTCTTTCGAATGATGCATATGATTTTATAAAAGGACTTATACTTTAAGAGTTACAGGGGTTTCTTTTGGGTCCCATTTCTCTGGATCACCCTTATATTGCGATAAAAAATTAACTCCATACCTTTTAATTTATTTTATATGGTACCCTATGGTTGTGAATGTGCTTTTTGCAGCTTGATAATAATTTTAAAACCCAAACGCATATTATTATACATACATGTACAGTATATATACCCGTACTACCGTATACACATAATTATTGTGTGTACTGCTATTTTATTTATACTGAGATTATAAGAAAATTGGTAGTTAAAATTTTAGTAAGCATTTTAGTAAACATCCATAAGGCCCAAAACGCGGGCCTTAAAGGGACCTCAACGTCTAGGGCCCTTTGAGAGCCCGGGCCATGGGGAACTCCCCCCCCCCCAGACGCTCCGCCACTGCCCGGAGGTGCCAAAGGCGCCTCCTCTTGGGAGGATCCAAGGGCAGAATTGAAGCGATAGGACAGGAAACAGATATAAGATTGTGGTCGGAGGAGGCCAACGGAGAAAAAAGCTTGACAGAGTAAGAAGAAAGATAAATCCAGAATATTGAGCCAATCTCCAAAGTGATCGGGGATACGAGGAGGATGCTGTAGAATCTGCTTTAGGTCATTCAAAATAGAAAAGTTGCAAGCTAGTTCACCAGTGAAAATGTCAGTGAAATGGAAGGAAAGTCAAAGGTGGTTGTAAACATTGAGCTCTTCTAAAATGGAGGTTTCAGCAAAAGGAGAGTGGGATAGAATGTATTTCACTTTGGAAGTGAGGCAGTCAAAGCGTTTTGGATAGTTAGCAGAATTAGAAGAAAGGTAAACAGCGCAGATGTATTTAGTTTGACAATGCCAAGTAAGCCGTAACCATAGGCATGGGTGTAGAATTCGAAAGAGTCAAGTTCAGGAATACGAGAGCAAGTCAGGTCATTGCGTACACATACGCAACATCTACCTTTGGAATGAAACTGAGTACAGAGAAAGTAAGAAGATACAGAAAAGGGGTTGCTGTCAGTCGTCCCAGAAACCAGAGTTTCAATGAGGAAGAGAAGGTGAGGTTTAGAGGAGGAGAGGTGGTATTCAACAGATTGGAAAGTTGAAGAAAGGCCACGAATGTTGCAGAAGTTTATGAAGAGTGATTCAGGCAGAGGCCCAGGACATCTCGAATAAGCGGTAGCAGAACCAGCCCCGCTGCCTGGGTCTGCGTCCTGGTATCGGCAGTGAGGAGCCAGAAGTGGGGACATTTATGGTCCCCTCCCCAGAGGACTCCAAAGCTCTTGATGTCGATGCTATTTTATTTATTTATTTTTCTTTTTAACCACTGAGCTGCCGGGTATCCATAATAATAATAATAATAATAATAATAATAATAATAATAAAATAATAATAATAACAATATGATTATTATTATTATTTATTATTATTTCTTGCGCAACAATGTATGGCATTTATTACACCGTCGAAAAAAATGGTTATAATCTCATGAAATAAGTATTATGCTGAAACCTAATTTTCTGATTTTTTTTTCGCGGGACATTTTAAAACCAGCGTTTGACCAACTTTTTTATTACGACTGTACATAAACTTCGAATCCAAATCAGGAACATTATGATATTATAAGTTATGTTTCCACTTTGAGTGCACCACTTTTAACATTAAAGAATTAAAAGCAACCAAAAAATTTCCTACGCACTCACGGTATGAATCGTACTGCTTTTTGAAGTTCTCATGAAAGAGGACTCAAAATACACATCTGGATATGGGATGAGTGTTCAATCACATGAAATGAAATTTTTCCTTCTTTGTCCAACATTTGATATGCAAGGGAAAGGCCAGTAATAGACGAAATATTAGCGGAATGTCATTAAATGAAAAACATTCTTTAATCCTGCACTAAAACGTAATCTTATTAATCATTTAAATCACTATATAACAAAGTTTCAAGATTTTTAGACCGAATAAGCAGATCTCATTCAATAAACCGAAATCACTTCCCAGTTCAAGTTATTCCAGTCATAAACTTCTAAAGTCAATAAACGGACTCTCGAGAAACAATCATATAAACTCGGCAAACAAAACTTGTAATTACTTCGTTCTCCAATCTCAGTGTTAGCTTTAGTAAGGCAAGTTCGAGGGAAAGTCACAGCGAATAGTATATTAATAAACAAACGATGTTGGCTAGTTATTGAATTTTATATATACAGTACAGTAAAACCTGTATAACTCGGACTAATTTAGGGGGATAGGGTAATCCAAGAAATAGAGGATTCCATCTTATAGAGGTAAAATTTAAAGTACAGGAATACCTCAAAATTCGTCGTTTCGAATTTCGTCGTTTCGCAGATTCGTCGTCAATCTTTTACTACCAATAGTTTCGCAATCCGTCCTCCATATTCGCAGATTCGTCGTTTTTTTTTTTAAAATGTGAAAAAAACGATCGAAATTGACGAAATTCAACTGTTTACCAACGCAATATACATTATATTTTGCCGAAAAAACGAGTAGAATTTGATTAATTAATCTGTTTAATAACATAATACAGTAAAATGTTTTCTCATTGAAACATGTTATAATCAATTTCGTCGTTTCGTATTTCGTTGTGTTATTCCGGATTGAATTAACGACGAATTTCGAGGTATTCCTGTATTGAAAAAACCTATTTTAAAGTGTATAAATCAATAAAGTGGACTAAAACAATGTTTCTGAAACAAGAAAATTATATACAAGTGGATAAACAAGGGGTAGCTTGTGAGAATATCACGTGATGGCGTTGGTAACGGGTATCAGAGTGTACAACGTGGTCACCTCAGACTTTACCTGTACAGTGTACAACTGGGAGAAATTCCAATTTCTGAGATTTTTTCCCGTTCATAGAGCTTCCGTCTTATCCAAAGTTCGAGTTATACAGGTTTTACTGAATGTACGACAAAAACCCCCACAAGAAAAAAAAACACCGACAAAACCCCCGGCGACAAAACCCCCGGCGACCAAAACCCCACCGACAAAACCCCTGAAATAGGGTAATGCGACAAAACCCCCACTATCAACAGGCCAAATCAAACAAAGGAAATACTAGTCGCGTTCTCGCGGATTCATTGGAAAGCATGACTCAAGAAGGAAGACTTGCTATGGGAAAATTAAGTACAGCAAAAAGAAATGTTCAAAGAAAGCGTCAGGAAGGACGACCTAAGGATCCAGTATCTTTAAATGATTTACAAATCTCAGGTGATTGGGCTATGACTGGTAGAGAAAATACTAAGCCTTTTCTTATTCACGATAGTGGCATTGAAGCCAGGAATCGAGTCATTGTGTTTGCTACAGAAGAATGTATGCAACATTTAGGTAAGTCCGATATTTGGTTTATGGATGGAACGAAAATATTACGACTTAACCTAACCAATCGTCAATATATATATATATATATATATATATATATATATATATTATATAATATTATATGCTGCAAACCCACACGGAAAAAGAAAAAGAAAAACGATTATAAGGCTATCCTAACGAAGGCTGGGGGCCCTGGTTTTGTCGCTGGGGTTTTTTTCGGTGGGTGTTTTGTCGCCGGGGGTTTTGTCGGTGGTTTTTTTTTTCGTGTGGGGGTTTTGTCGGATCTCCGGTTTTACTATATATATATATATATATGAATAGAAACGACATAATATTAAGGAACGTTTCTGCACACGCAGAAGAGAAATAACGAATAAATGAAAAATGAGGCGAACCGCGGTTCGCCTGGGTTCGCCTCATTTTTCATTTATTCGTTATTTCTCTTCCGCGTGTGCAGAAACGTTCCTTAATATTATGTCGTTTCTATTCATTTATATACTGCGTGGTCATTGCAGTTAAATGCATATATATATATATATATATATATATATATGTGTGATGAATAAAACCACGAAGGAAAGGAAACACAAAATGGTGCTCAAGCGCTTTCGTCTAATGACATCCTCAGGAACACTGAAGTACATAAAGGGTTACGGCCTATATATAGGTTACAGAAAGAAAAAAAAAACATAAATAAATAACATACATATATATATATATATATATATATATATATATATATATATATATATATATATATATATATATACTGTATATATATATATGCAATAAACGGAGAAGTAAAAATAAAATTAAAAATTAAAGGATTAACAGAGGCATACAGATTTGTAAGGAAAAATATCGATTTTTAGCACAAGATCAAATGAATTATAAAAATACAAATTTATACTGGAAATCTGCCCGGGTTTTAACACTTTGCCTTTTATAGTCAAGTTTCGATATATATAAAAATAAAATGAAAATTAAAAGTTAATAAAGTAGCATACAAGTTTACCAAAGATTTAGCGTCCTACCCTTTTACATAGGTCAGACGGGAAAGGATTTGCACACACGTATAAAACAGCATCAATATTCCGTTAGAACAGGACAGTTGTCCAGTGCTCTTTTTGTCCATTTGTCAGAGTTATCCCACTGTATTGATTGGAATAATGCTTCAATTTTATTCCACTCTAGCAACATTGTTAATAGAAATATTCTTGAGTCTGCCATTATCCAACTTTCAAATAACTTCAACATAAGCAAAGGTCTTTTTCAACTCGATCCTGTTGTTTTGAATTCCTTCAAAACAGATTTAGATAAGAAGGGTAGGACGCTAAATCTTTGGTAAACTTGTATGCTACTTTATTAACTTTTAATTTTCATTTTTATTTTATATATATCGAAACTTGACTATAAAAGGCAAAGTGTTAAAACCCGGGCAGATTTCCAGTATAAATTTGTATTTTTATAATTCATTTGATCTTGTGCTAAAAATCGATATTTTTCCTTACAAATCTGTATGCCTCTCTGTTAATCCTTTAATTTTTAATTTTTATTTTTACTTCTCCGTTTATTGCATATATATATATATATATGTGTGTAGATATGTATGTGCATATATATATATATATATATATGTATGTATGTTATTTATTTATGTTTTTTTTCTTTCTGTAACCTATATATAGGCCGTAACCCTTTATGTACTTCAGTGTTCCTGAGGTTGTCATTAGACGAAAGCACTTGAGCACCATTTTGTGTTTCCTTTCCTTCGTGGTTTTATTATTCATCATAAATATTTTTCACGTGTTACTTTCGTGAAATAATTTTCATATAATATATATATATGCTGCAAACCCACAAGGCAAAAGAAAAACGATTCCAAGTTCTTTCGTGTATTCAGAGCTACACCTCGTCAAGGAATGAAGAGAGAAGGCAAGATGCCCATAAATATATACAACGTAGCGGAAACCAAAGCAATTAGCACATACTTAACAAGAGTTAATGAGAGGCAAAAGGAATTTTAACAAGATATTGTCAATT
This sequence comes from Bathynomus jamesi, assembly GCA_023014485.1. NCBI lineage: Eukaryota > Metazoa > Arthropoda > Malacostraca > Isopoda > Cirolanidae > Bathynomus > Bathynomus jamesi. The sequence continues at coordinate 170,743 of JAJOZX010007024.1, forward strand.
TTATACATTCCTGCACTGTTATTGAAATTGTTTTTTAAAATGAATAAATGCACATTCTAGAATATTTCTTTCTGTTATATCTCTCTTTTCAACAAGCGCTTTAGAACTATCCCACTTGATGCTATGATTACATCTATACATATGGTTAAACAAAGCTAATTAACTTAATTAAGCTTTGTGTCAAAGATTGTAAATTTCAGTTTGAAAATAAGTTTTATGCTATGTCGTTTGGATTGGCGATGGGAAATCCCCTTTCACCTGTACTAGCTACAGTAATTTATATATGGAATTTTTTAAAGTAGAATTTTGCCTTCGATTGTTAATTTTAACCTGGTTTGGGACAGGTATATAGATATTTTGGAGATCCGACAAAACTCCCACACGAAAAAAACCCACCGACAAAACCCCCGGCGACAAAACACCCACCGACAAAACACCCACACGAAAAAAAAAACACCGACAAAACCCCCGACGACAAAACACCCACCGAAAAAAACCCCAGCGACAAAACCAGGGCCCCCAGCCTTCGTTAGGTAGCCTTATAATCGTTTTTCTTTTTCTTTTTCCTCGTGGTTTGCAGCATATATATATATTAGGGTGTCTCTTATTGGGTAGTCAAAAATTGAAATGTTGAGTTATTTTATCTGCGCCCCCTAAAATAATTCCATTTAGCATAAAAACTAAAACTTGAAAGTTTGACACAAATTGGCTCATATTTAGGGGTCGCCCCCGGCTAATAAAAATGGTGACCATGGCATAATAGCTCCTGACATATGATTATGCTCATTATACACATAATTCCTTCCTTCTTTTTTTAGTTTGATTCGTTTTTATAAGTATAGGCCTTCTTATTTATCATTGATCCTTTTCTAACCTATCCTTGATGTTGTTATAATCCATCCTTTGGTCCTCAATCCTTCTTTATCCCAATCCTTTTTCTCCTATCCAAAATCCTTCCTGGCTCTTTTTTTATATACAATCAGCAATGAAGCATTGCTACAAAAAAAAACCATTAGTTTATTATATAGAGATAAATTCAAAATGCCAGTGCTATTTACATACTTTAATTACTTTAATTAGCATTATTTCCTTATACAACATTTATTTAATATACAATGATTATACAATATGGTGTATTTTAAGGTGCGACCTCATTGATGGTTATTTTTTGAGAAGAACAGTTTTTGATGGAACTGGGTGACTCTGGCGGTGTTTTGCAACAATTTGGAGCAGGAACTGGAGCTGCTCTTCCCCCACTGTCAATTTCTTATTCAGCTCTTGAACTAAAGCTACTGCACGTTCTGCCCGGTCATTTACAACAGATAGAGCTGCAACAATAGCTCTGGCCCTTAAATATTCACAGTTGGATGTCCAAGTGCTGGGTGCCTTGTTCAGAAATCCTTCTGGCAAATTCAGCTTAGTAAAGAATTCTCTAGTATTTCTTGTAACAAGTTGGTGTAGTCCTTCACCAGAGCAGAAGGTCGATTCAGGAATCCGAGGACGCTTGGGTGGTCTATCAGTGGACTCATCTTCTAATGCCTTTACCATGCGTTTCTTTACATCTGTAGTAATTCGCTCATCAAAGAAAGCAAGACCAACTGCTTCTTCAGACAGGTACCATAAGTGGTTAGAGAGCTTTTTTTTAGTTGCATCAGAAATCTTTTTGTTAGGATAATTAATCAATGACCTCATAAGGAGCCAGTCATTAAATGGGGTTTCAATAGGGAGTGAGGATGTTGTCCAAGCCTTCATATAGATGAGAACAGAAAAAAGGGAAAGATCTCGAATTCCTCGTTCTTCAGTCTTAGTCATCTTGAACTGGTTTCGAAAAAGCCACATCTTGATAGAATAGAGCGCTTTGGACATCCAGCGAGCTCGATGCATGGCACCTGGTGCACGAAACTTGATGCCTTTATTGGGGACACCTCCAAGAAAGATGATGGACAGATCCAAAAGTTCTTGATAGTCATCCCGTAGCATAGGTGCCTGGGATCTAGCAAACTGAATTAGTTCAGTTTTAGACTGGATAATTGCTTCTTTAGTAATCGTGTCTGTCTCACCTGTTTGGAACTGGCTTTGATCAACAGAAGTCCAATTGTCACGAAAACGCTTAAAGATCAATATCTCTGGACCAGTTGATGTAGATCCCAATGTTGCTTCAAATGCAGCTCCCAACAATAAATCTAAAACATGGTGTCTACAAGGCAAGTACAAAACATCATGTCCCAATTTTGCTTCGATGAGAGCACAGGCTCCACTATATTGACCCGTGTTTGAAGCTGTTGTATCGAAACAAATTGCTTTTACTCTCTCTGTAATTCCCCATTCATTCAGGCAGTTAAAGACGGCTTCAGCTTGTGCTTCTCCAGTTGAGTTTGGGATTTTGGGGACACCAAGCAGCTGTTCAACACCAGGTCCTGACACAAGTACTGGGAGACGATCAATGTGCTTGTGCGAGGTGAGGTCCTCCATCATCTTGCCATCCCAGTGGACTGTCATAGAACATTCTCCATGGAAATGCTCCTTAAGTTCTTTAGCATGACGAGCTCGGTTCTTATTTCGAAGGCGATGGATAGAATGTTGGTTTATGTTGTAATCTGAAGCGTCCAAACCAAAGCTTTTAGCTGCCTCTGCGAGGATAAATGTTGCCTTTCTAGAGGAAATTTGTGTACGATCCAGGGCAGCAGACATCTGAATAGTCATGATGTTTTTCATGCCTCGTTTTTTTTAGATTTTGGTAAAGCACAAGCTCCTTTGGGCTCCTCCTCCTCATTCTCACTTTCATCAGTGTTGCTGGAAGATGTGGAAGAAGCCAGTACAACTTGACTAGTAGACGCCTCCATCAAAGATTCTGACTTTCTTTTTCTCTCTGCCTCAGCTTCCAACCGTTTGACTGCATTTTTTGTGCGGTGAAGATGTACAGTGTCCACACCACCGATTGAGCCAGGACGACCTTTTTGTCTTTGCAGTTGAAGGAACTCCCAGTCCTCACGATTCTTGATCAGCTTCTCAGCGTCTCCATGGGCGATGTCAAAGAGATCTTCCAATCGCTCTACAAAATCAGCCTCCTTGGTTTTATGGCTCTGGCTTGTTCTGGAAGCATGCTTCTTTAAGCAAGTCCATTCGTTAAAGAAATTCTCTAACTTCTTCATGGCACGAGGTTCCTGCTGAGTAGGAATATTGGCCTTATCCCAGATAACTATTGTGGCTCGAATAGATTGACGCAGAGCATCGCGGATTGTCATGTTTTTCTCTCTGTGGAGGTGCATAAAATAACCAAAAGCTTGCCTATATGGGGGCAGCTTTGAGCCTTTAATATCATCTACTGTAGATCCGAGCAAATAGAATGGTCTTCTTGTATTCATCTGCAAAATAAGAAAACAAAATATTAATGTAGTGTTATGGTTTTGTAGAGCAGGGCTAAATCACTGTTTTGACTTTTTTAAATTACAAAAAAAAAAAAATTTGGTAGACATAAAGTTAATTTGGTCTATTTTATAAATCTAACGTATTTTTCTCAATTATTATTCCTATTATTTTTTAATCTAAGAAACAAGGAATAAATATTTTTGTAGTAGAAATTTATATTTTGCTATTTTATTGGAAATAGAAACAGTGGCGTCACTAGGGTTGGTGTCACCCAGTGCGGTAACTCATGGTGTCACCCCCCCCCCATGGACCTCCTCCCGTACCAGACCATACAGAATCCTTAGTAATGTTTTTTGTACTAATGTTACTCGTAAATCGTAATTCCCGTATATCACTGAATGTAATGGCAATAGTAGTGACATAAACAACTAGCAAAATTAAAATTACTCCTTTAAATTACAATATCATACGCACAGCCTAAATGTATTTACATTTACATAGTTTCATGTGGTTAAAGTGAAAATTCGGTAAGAAAACAATAGAATTCGAAGTAAAAACGTTTAAGAACTACATCAAAATTATGTTCATTTTAACGTTAAACTTTACCGTTACATGAGATACATTAATGGATTAGGTTTGCATAATCAATAACGGCCCAAATAATGTAGAAGTTGTAGACAAATGCATATGGAAATATACTCATAAATTTGAGGCTGCAACATCATAAAGACAGAGGCTGCAACAACTGAGCGGAAGCCTTTTTTTATTTTTCTCCTTCTTTTCCTTTAATTACTACTTCATTCTCAAAAAAGTTATTGATATAGGTTCACAAATACTAATTACCACAATATTGTAGCTAAAACAACAGAAAATTTGACAAAATCAGCGACTATAAAAACACCAGCAGCAACGAAAACAACAGCGCGTGCTTGTAGAGCGTGCAGACGAAACCACGTGATTCGAAGCGTCATTGTAATTGGGTAATAATGACAGCTCTGACCGGAGCGCATTAGAAGGTTCAAAAAGTAAATTAGCATAGAGTTTTAGCCTTGTAGGTATATTGATACATGTAAGCTGGGCTTACGAAAAATGTTTTTGTTGTTATAACTAACTACAGGGATATTTTTATAAAAAATAATAAATTTCTGCTCAAACACTGCACAAAAACCCCCGCACCCCTCTAGTGACGCCACTGATAGAAACACAGATCATGAAACACATGTCAGGTAAAATTTCCATTGAACTAAATTAAATTCTTTGTGACAAATAGCAACATTGTTTAAAACTTCATAATATGTGTATAAGAGCATAAATTCTAATTTTTTCATTAAATTCATTAAATTTTTTTCAAACACTAATAACAAAATCAGTATAAATAATTGTGAAAAATATAAATAACATAGTTTATTATCTGATAATAGCAAAAAAGAAGTATAGTGATACACAGTTACACACCTTTTACTTATGACAGCAGAACACTGAATGATGACAAATAAACAATTGCAACATAATCTGGAGCATTCTTGATGAAACATGTTTAAACAGGTTGATCTTGTCTTATCAAGCAATATTTTCAGCTACAAACTTGACAATTATCTCTAATATATTCATTTAATTGAATTCATCATAAATATGATGATTAATTAATTAAAAACATATGTTTAGTATACTTGACAACTGCTAGTAATTTCAAATATTAATTGCATAAATAATAGCTATATTTTATGAACTTTAATAAGCGGGGGCGACCTCTAAAAATTGTTCAATCCAAAAAATTTTATATGTGATGTTTTTTCAACCAATGGAACTGGTTGAGGGGGCGCAACCTAAAAAATCAACACTTCGAAAATAAGAGACACCCTAAATATTATATATATATATATATATATATATATATATATATATATATATATATATTGACGATTGGTTAGGTTAAGTCGTAATATTTTCGTTCCATCCATAAACCAAATATCGGACTTACCTAAATGTTGCATACATTCTTCTGTAGCAAACACAATGACTCGATTCCTGGCTTCAATGCCACTATCGTGAATAAGAAAAGGCTTAGTATTTTCTCTACCAGTCATAGCCCAATCACCTGAGATTTGTAAATCATTTAAAGATACTGGATCCTTAGGTCGTCCTTCCTGACACTTTCTTTGAACATTTCTTTTTACTGTACTTAATTTTCCCATAGCAAGTCTTCCTTCTTGAGTCATGCTTTCCAATGAATCCGCGACAACGCGACTAGTATTTCCTTTGTTTGATTTGGCCTGTTGATAGAGGGATGCACGCACTTTCGCTGCCTCTATTGATCCTTCATCTCTTTCATGATTATGCTCTATACTTGAAATGATATCGGTTATTTCTAAATTAGTTGTTATTTTACCGTTACATCCAAACACTGCTCTTCTAGCACACTCCCACCGCTTTGTATTAGAACTAGTGGATTTTTTAGTGTACATATAGCCATAAGAACACAGCTTTTCGCCACCTTTATTATTCCGAATGACTTCCATGATGGGTAAAAACGGAAAGAAAATATAATTTGCGGTGAAAATTTCAGAGATACTGCTGCAATGAAGCTTATTCAGAAACTGAAACTGGAATTTCTCAAAACCTATAACCTAGACTCTGTCACCTTGACCTTGAATTTAAATACACATTATATATTTATTTTTTGTGAGTGGGGGTTTTGTCGCATTACCCTATTTCGAGGGGTTTGTCGGTGGGGTTTTGGTCGCCGGGGGTTTTGTCGCCGGGGGTTTTGTCGGTGGGCTTTTTTTCTTGTGGGGTTTTTGTCGTACATTCAGATATTTTATGCCTTTGGCCTAATAATTTGGACTTTGACTTATTTCTTGGTAGGCTCAACAATTTAGTCCCATCTATTAAGTTCACAGTTGAAAAAGAAAATGCTGGAAGCCTATCTTTTCTGGATCTAAAAATTTGGAGATGCTCTAATCAGTTCAAATTTGAAGTCTATCGCAAGCCTACTAATAATAACTCTTATGTGCATTTTTATTCTGACCATCATCCGTCGATTAAATCCTCTATTTTCTCTGCTATGTTTCTTAGAGCATTGAGAGTTGTCAGTCCTGAATTTTTAGATTCCGAGTTATGCAATATCATGAATATTGGTACTAAATTATGTTATCCTGTTTCATTTTTAGATAACTGTCTTAGGAAAGGCAACAATAGGTATTATAATAATGTAACTGTAAAGGAATTTGAGCGTAAAAATATCCTTAGCCTACCTTACCATGTTAATTTTCAATATCTTCCCACTTTACTTAAAGCAATTGGCATCAATGTAGTTTTTAAGTATAATAATACTGTTAAATCACGCCTAATAAAGAATAGCCCGGAAAATGTTGTTGGTTGTGTGTATTCGATCGGATGTACACAATGTAACTCAGTAATATATAGGCCAAACGGGTAAAACGTTAGATATTAGGGTAAAACAGCAGAAATATGCGTGTAGAACAGCTAATAATTCCAATGCTTTGTTTAACCATATGTATAGATGTAATCATAGCATCAAGTGGGATAGTTCTAAAGCGCATGTTGAAAACAGAGATATAATAGAAAGAAATATTCTAGAATGTGCATTTATTCATTTTAAAAACAATTTCAATAACAGTGCGGGAATGTATAAAATTGACAATATCTTGTTAAAATTCCTTTTGCCTCTCATTAACTCTTGTTAAGTATGTGCTAATTGCTTTGGTTTCCGCTACGTTGTATATATTTATGGGCATCTTGCCTTCTCTCTTCATTCCCTGACGAGGTGTAGCTCTGAATACACGAAAGAACTTGGAATCGTTTTTCTTTTTTCTTGTGGGTTTGCAGCATTCATTCAATTCACGTGTTTAATTGTGAAATTCATCCCATATATATATATATTATATATATATATATATATAATATATATATATATATGATGAATAAAACCACGAAGGAAAGGAAACACAAAACTGGTGCTCAAGCGCTTTCGTCTAATGACATCCTCAGGAACACTGAAGTACATAAAAGGGTTACATCCTATATATAGGTTACAGAAAGAAAAAAAAATAATAATAAATAACATACATACATACATATATATATGCAATAAACGGAGAAGTAAAAATAAAAATTAAAAATTATTAAAGGATTATCAGAGAGGCATACAGATTTGTAAGGAAAATATCGATTTTTAGCACAAGATCAAATGAATTATAAAAATACGAATTTATACTGGAAATCTGCCCGGGTTTTAACACTCTGCCTTTTATGGTCAAGTTTCGATGTATATAAAAAAAAATGAAAATTAAAAGTTAATAAAGTAGCATACAAGTTTACCAAAGATTTAGTGTTCTACCCTTCTTATCTAAATCTGTTTTGAAGGAATTCAAAACAACAGGATCGAGTTGAAAAAGACCTTTGCTTATGTTGAAGTTATTTGAAAGTTGGATAATGGCAGACTCAAGAATATTTCTATTAACAATGTTGCTAGAGTGGAATAAAACTGAAGCATTATTAAAATCAATACAGTGGGATAACTCTGACAAATAGACAAAAAGAGCACTGGACAACTGTCCTGTTCTAACGGAATATTGATGCTGTTTTATACGTGTGTGCAAATCCTTTCCCGTCTGACCGTTATTCCCCATCCGTGGATCCAACCTTTGTTTGATGAAATTTACAACGAGTTACGTCGTAGAACTACTTCACTTCGTAACATTTTGGATCGAAAAATTAAAAGTCTCATCCGAAATAGTCAGTGGAGTAAAAAAGCAAGCTCAAAGTGTGTTTTGAACCTTTCTTCGAAAAACATTAGTGACGATGCAAAAAGTGCCCTTGGATATGGTATGTCCTTTTTTATTGTTAAAAAACCTTCGGCTTTACAAATTTGTTACAGTCTCGCGTATTTTGAAAAACAGTGTAATCTCCCTCAGTATTTGTTTAACATAGTTAAAGGCCTCGTTTATAGTGCGGCAAATGGTAATTACGAAGATAACTTTCCTAAACGTTTTCGCAATAGCCTCTCACAATAAAAAAAAGATGGGGAGCTCCATATTACTAAAGCAGACAAGGCTAACACCATAGTTATTATGGACAAAGTGGACTACATCGGAAAGATGAACGAGCTTCTCCAGGACCCCGCCACATACAGCAAACTTAGGAAGAACCCGCAGGATGACGTCATCAAATCATTTAATAGTGGCTTGAAACGCATTCTCAAAGATCATAAGGACTTAATTCCGCTTTTCATGTCCACTTCACCTTCTCTGCCCTACCTTTACGGTCTTATTAAAACCCACAAACCTGGCAACCCTATGCGCCCTATTATTAGCTCGGTGGGCTCTATTACTTATAAACTCTCCAAATGGCTTGTCAAAGTCTTGTCCCCCATTCTCGGAACTATCTCTGATTCACGTAAAAAATTCCATGGATCTTACTGAAAAATTGAATAATGCACGTACTGAAACTAACGATAGATTGGTCAGTTTTGACGTTTGTTCATTGTTTACAAAAGAGCCGATTGACGATATGCTTGACTTTCTCTCCCAAGAATTACATAAGTATGACCTGCCACTACCTGCACACATTGTTTTGGAACTTATTAAGCTTTGCATCAAAGACTGTAAATTCACTTTCAATAACGAGTATTATCAACAAGTTTTTGGGATGGCCATGGGCAACCCCTTGTCGCCCCTCCTCTCCAATATTTATATGGAGTTTCTCGAAATTACTTACATTCCGAGAATCCTCGGGATTGGCATCCCTTGGTTGTGGTACGTCGACGATATTTTGTGTATCTGGCCCATGAATCGTGACCTGGATAACTTCCTCCTTCAGTTAAATGATCAAGTCCCCTCCATTAAGTTTACTTTAGAAGTGGAACAAGACAATTCAATCCCGTTTTTGGATGTGCGTGTACATAGGGAAAGCCCAGGTTTTAAGTTTAGTATCTATCGGAAAAAAACAAACAATTTGTCCTACGTACACTTTTACTCGGGACATGACACCCCCACTAAGAAGGCCATTTTTTCATCAATGTTTCTCCGCGCCCTTAGGATCGCCAGTCCGGAATACATCGATGCCGAATTGGAAAAAATCAACGGTATTGGAAGTGATCTGTGTTATCCATCTGCGTTTATGGAATCTTGTCTCAACAAGGCAAAACGAACTTTCTATCGCGTCATTAATAATACTCGTACTTTGTCAAAAAATATTTTAGTACTTCCATTTTTTCCCGGGCTTTTTAGGCATTGCTAATGTACTTAAACTTTTGGATATTAATGTAGTATTTTCATATAACAATATTGTGAAAAATATCATATTAAAAAATAGCCCTACCAATATTCAGGCATTATCTATAAAATTGGTTGTAAACAATGTGATTCCTTTTACATAGGTCAGACGGGAAAGGATTTGCACACACATATAAAACAGCATCAATATTCCGTTAGAACAGGACAGTTGTCCAGTGCTCTTTTTGTCCATTTGTCAGAGTTATCCCACTGTATTGATTGGAATAATGCTTCAGTTTTATTCCACTCTAGCAACATTGTTAATAGAAATATTCTTGAGTCTGCCATTATCCAACTTTCAAATAACTTCAACATAAGCAAAGGTCTTTTTCAACTCGATCCTGTTGTTTTGAATTCCTTCAAAACAGATTTAGATAAGAAGGGTAGAACACTAAATCTTGGTAAACTTGTATGCTACTTATTAACTTTTAATTTTCATTTTATTTTTATATACATCGAAACTTGACCATAAAAGGCAGAGTGTTAAAACCCGGGCAGATTTCCAGTATAAATTCGTATTTTTATAATTAATTTGATCTTGTCCTAAAAATCGATATTTTTCCTTACAAATCTGTATGCCTCTCTGATAATCCTTTAACAATTTTTATTTTTATTTTTACTTCTCCGTTATTGCATATATATATATATATTATATTATATATATATATATATATATATATATATATACATACCTTATATATAATATTATATATATATATATATATATATATATATATATATATATATGTTATTTATTTAATTATTTTTTTCTTTCTGTAACCTATATATAGGATGTAACCCTTTTATGTACTTCAGTGTTCCTGAGGATGTCATTAGACGAAAGCGCTTGAGCACCAGTTTTGTGTTTCCTTTCCTTCGTGGTTTTATTCATCATAAATATTTTTTACGTGTTACTTTCGTGAAATAATTTTCATATATTTATATATATATATATATATATATATATATATATATATGATGAATAAAACCACGAAGGAAAGGAAACACAGAATGGTGCTCAAGCGCTTTCGTCTAATGACATCCTCAGGAACACTGAAGTACATAAAGAGTTACAGCCTATATACAGGTTACAGAAAAATATATACAGGGTGTTTCAAAACTTTCTGTACAAATTGTAATGGGGATAGGCGAGAGGGCGCCACTGCAATTGGCTAAAAGGTGAAGTGGGCTAGACTCGCGCTTGCCGCGGGCATTCTTAAATCGGACGTAGTACGCGTAACATGGAGCGCTTCACGACTGCTGAGATGGCTGACATGCATATGGTGTTTGGGGCTGCCAAGGGAAACGGAAGAGTTGCTGTGAGGTTGTACCGACAGCGCTTCCCAAACAGACGTGTGCCAAACCACCAAACGTTTGCGCATTTGCATCGGCGACTGCTAGAAACTGGAACATTCCATGCAAACATGCATGACACTGGTCGGGAGAGAAACGTGCGCACTCCTGACATGGAAGAAGAAATCCTACGGCGATTTGAGGACAATCCAAGCGCAAGCACGCGAGGTGTTGCACGTATCCTCGGTGTGAACCACGACCTGGTCTGGAGAGTGTTGCACGAGCAGCAGTTACATCCGTTTCATCGTCAGAGAGTCCAGGCATTACAACCTCGGGATTACCCTCTTCGTGTGGAATTCGCACGCTGGTTCTGCAGCAGACAGCGGTGCAGCCTAATTTTCCGGCTTATGTGCTGTTCTCAGATGAGGCCTGTTTCACACGTGAGGGGTGTTTAACATGCACAATTCTCACGTGTGGGCGCACGCAAATCCACATGCTACACGGGTGCATGCTCATCAAGAACGGTTCGCCGTCAATGTTTGGGCGGGTATCGTCCATGGCAAGTTGCTGCTCGTGCAACACTCTCCAGACCAGGTCGTGGTTCACACCGAGGATACGTGCAACACCTCGCGTGCTTGCGCTTGGATTGTCCTCAAATCGCCGTAGGATTTCTTCTTCCATGTCAGGAGTGCGCACGTTTCTCTCCCGACCAGTGTCATGCATGTTTGCATGGAATGTTCCAGTTTCTCGCAGTCGCCGATGCAAATGCGCAAACGTTTGGTGGTTTGGCACACGTCTGTTTGGGAAGCGCTGTCGGTACAACCTCACACAGCTCTTCCGTTTCCATTGGCAGCCCCATACACCATATGCATGTCAGCCATCTCAGCAGTCGTGAAGCGCTCCATGTTAAGCGTACTACGTCCGACTTAAGAATGCCCGCGGCAAGCGCGAGTCTAGCCCACTTCACCTTTTAGCCAATTGCAGCGGCGCCCTCTCGCGCCGAATGGTGACGTCAGCGGACATACACTTATAGACGAAAAGGGTTTGTCTTGGTGTTGCCTATCCCCATTACAATTTGTACAGAAGTTTTCAAACCCCTGTGTATATATACAATAAACGGAGAAATAAAATTAAAAATTAAAGGATTGTGGGAGGGGCATACAAATTTGTAAGGAAAAACTATCGATTTTTAGCACAAGATCAAATGAATTGTTTTCAGCCAATGTTATAAAAAAAAAATTTAAAAAAAGTATTCTGTGTATCTGGCCCATGAATCGTGACCTGGATAACTTCCTCCTTCAGTTAAATGATCAAGTCCCCTCCATTAAGTTTACTTTAGAAGTGGAACAAGACAACTCAATCCCGTTTTTGGATGTGCGTGTACATAGGGAAAGCCCAGGTTTTAAGTTTAGTATCTATCGGAAAAAACAAACAATTTGTCCTACGTACACTTTTACTCGGGACATGACACCCCCACTAAGAAGGCCATTTTTTTCTTCAATGTTTCTCCGCGCCCTTAGCATCGCCAGTCCGGAATACATCGATGCCGAATCAGAAAAAATCAACGGTATTGGAAGTGATGTGTGTTATCCATCTGCGTTTATGGAATCTTGTCTCAACAAGGCAAAACAAACTTTCTATCGTGTCAATAATAACACTCGTACTTTGTCAAAAAATATATTAGTACTTCCATTTTTCCCGGGCTTTTTAGGCATTGCTAATGTACTTAAACTTTTGGATATTAATTTAGTATTTTCATATAACAATATTGTGAAAAATATCATAGTAAAAAATAGCCCTACCAATAATTCAGGCATTATCTATAAATTGGTTGTAAACATGTGATTCCTTTTACATAGGTCAGACGGGAAAGGATTTGCACACACGTATAAAACAGCATCAATATTCCGTTAGAACAGGACAGTCGTCCAGTGCCCTTTTTGTCCATTTGTCAGAGTTATCCCACTGTATTGATTGGAATAATGCTTCAGTTTTATTTCACTCTAGCAACATTGTTAATAGAAATATTCTTGAGTCTGCCATTATCCAACTTATAAATAACTTCAACATAAGCAAAGGTCTTTTTCAACTCGATCCTGTTGTTTTGAATTCCTTCAGAACAGATTTAGATTAGAAGGGTAGAACGCTAAATCTTTGGTAAACTTGTATGCCACTCTAATAACTTTATTTTTCAATTTATTTTATATACAAGAAGGGCAGAGTGCTAAAACCCGGGCAGATTTCCAGTATAAATTTGTATTTTTTTTTTTTTTATAACATTGGTTGGAAACAATTCATTTGATCTTGTGCTAAAAATCGATAGTTTTTCCTTACAAAATTTGTATGCCCCTCCCACAATCCTTTAATTTTAATTTTATTTCTCCGTTTATTGTTATATATATATATATATTTTTTTTTTTCTGTAACCTATATATAGGCTGTAACTCTTTATGTACTTCAGTGTTCCTGAGGATGTCATTAGACGAAAGCGCTTGAGCACCATTCTGTGTTTCCTTTCCTTCGTGGTTTTATTCATCATAAATATTTTTCACGTGTTACTTTCGTGAAATAACTTTCATATATATATATATATATATATATATATCACGTAAACGAGCTCTAGCTGACTTTATCTTTTCCTAACATTTAATCTTTTAAAAGTATCTGCCACTGTCAGTGAGAGATTTGATAAGCAGAATTGAACGAAAAGCGGCGACTGCGAGTGAAGTGAGAGTGAAGCCAGGAAAAAGAGAGGAAAGAAGAGGAAGAGGGCGCTGAAAGAGTATAGGAAAGAACCTCACTGAATACTGTATAGTGTATAGTAGAGGAATAAACGGAAATGTGTAGATAGCGTCAAAATAACTGTGTTAAATATAGGAGTGAATGAATAACGTAGAGAGAGAGAGAGAGAGAGGAGAGAGAGAGAGAGAGAGAGAGAGAATTTTAATTATTAAATTTTGGCATGAAATGAAAGGACAGTTATTTAACAAAATGTAACAAGATGCTTAGTATTATATATGTATATAATACTTTGCACTCTTCCCTTGGATACGTAGTGTTACTACCATCACACGTTCTTGGACATCCATCATCATCTATGGCCTGTAGAAAATAAAATAAAAATATCATTATTTTACCAAAATATATAGGGACTTTTGAACCACTCTGTATATTAATATGCTATTTTTATGAAAATAAAAACCCACTCTAATAGACAGAGTTTATTTCCACAACAGTTTCGACGCCCACTGGCATCCTCCTCGGGTGGATACAGAAACACGAATGCCAGTGGGCGTCGAAACTGTTGTGGAAATAAACTCTGTCTATTAGAGTGGGTTTTTATTTTCATATTTTGACCTTCAAGGAAAAAAGTGAAGTTTTTTGCATTTATTTATGCTATTTTATGTGGAAGATATTTTCCGGTCATTGACAGAGGGGACCTACAGCTTAACGTGGGCACTCTAATTAACTGTTTAGCTTAAATTTATTTTATAAACTTGAGATTATAATATGTTACCCTCGCTTATTATTCTGCCCTCACGGGGCACTTTTTCGTCTGGGCCCCACGCATGTACGATGTACGTACCGCGTTCCACTTAATCCGGTTCTGGTCAGAGATATATGCAAGAAGATCGCCAGTAGAGCGTCCCTCGCGGAACTCATACTGTCGAGCTGAAAGAAGATTGTGAGTGGAGAGGTGTTTAAGAATCTTCCTATTAATGATAAATTTAAAAAGTTTGAAAGGTAAGAAATCAAAGCAATTGAACGATAGTTGGAGGGTTGAGAGCGGTCACCCTTCTTTGGGCAGGCTGAATGAAACCGAACTTCCAACAGGAAGGAAAAGTACCAAACGAAAGACAAAGACGAGAGATTTTGCCAAGGCAGGATGTCAGCACAAAAGCACAGTTCGTGAGAACAATAGGAGGGTCATCATTAGAACCGTACACCTTCCTAGGGTTGAGCCTAGATAGGGCAGAAAATTTTTTTTGAGAGAGATTCTAATTTCAGACATAATTAAATCAGAGGAATGGAGGAACAGCACCGGAATTATCCAGGGTTGTGTTGGAGGCGAAAGTATGAGCGAAGAGTTCAGCCTTAGAAGAGACGACAACTGAGCCGTCAGAATGGAAAAAAGGAGGGAAAGAAGTAAAGTAGTTGCGTTAGAGGTTCTTGGCTAGGTTCAGGAAGAGCAACAACAATTAGAATTAAATAGGTTTTTACATTTTCGTGTGATGAAGGAATTTTTGGCGAGAGGAAGAATACATTTTGCACGGTTCCGGGTAGAAATATAAGTAAGTGAAAGTCAGGGTAGGATGGCGACAGTACCTTCTGAAAGCCTCCTTTTTGTTGCAGATAGCATTAGAACATACAAAGTTAAACAAAGTTTTTTTGGCATTAGTAGTAGAAAAAGATATGGAATGTACGCCTCCATGCCCGAGAGAATCACCTCCGTGATACAGTCAGTGCACTCGGAGGGGCTCCGGCCACGGAAGCAGTAATCATACCATGGAAAGTCAGAGTAGTACTGCCTAAGGGCTTACCAATCAGCGGCGTCAAAGTGCCAAAAGTACCTCCTCCTGGAAGGGGGGGAATTGACATGTTGCAGTTTAAAAAATCAAGTTATCTTTAAACGTCAACCATGTATGGCCTCCCGCTCCCTAAGGTATTTTCTTACCTGTGACAAAAGACTACATTTAACAAATTTTTTAACTGTTTAAAAAACCCAAACAGGCTACAGGGTGAAACACCTATCAACTTTATTAGACGTTATATGAATGTCATTAGGTGAAAGAGGGAAAAAATTAATTTCTTTGGCATTTTTGTTGCTTTACAAAGAAAATTCTCACATTAATTTCGTTCAAAACTTATTTTTAGTTTAAACGTTCATCCTACATGTCAAGCTTGAGTAATTTTTGTTAAACTTATACCCAACACATTGGATGTGTGCGTTATGGAAAAATCGTCGCACAATTCCACCTGAATATTTGAACAGATTTTGCAGTAATATGGGTATGAAATTTATTTTTTTATCATTATTCTGAAAGTTTTCTATATTTTGAATATGAGTAATTTTGGTAAATATTAAGTTTCTGGATGGGACATCAGGTTTTTGGACCCCTGACGGGCCAAAATTGATGTAGAAAATAACTAACCAACCTAGAGGGACCACCTAACCTAGTGTAACCCAACCTGGATGTAGGCAATACCCTAATACCCTGATTGGCCCAATGTATGAACTAAATGGATAGCTGAAATATAGTGTCTCCAAAATTTAAAATTATCTGTAATTTCAGTTAAATCTCTCACCTGGTGCACTAGGAGAGTTTTATAGAAAAAATCTTCCTCACATGATGGTTTTTTTTTACCACATGACATGCCTAAAAATTCAGTCAAACTGTGCAGTCTAGATCATTTGACATCTATGCAGTATGTGACTGTATACCAAGTAGTTCATTTTGTTAATTTTTCCTGCCACACCTAGTCACTAGTACATTACATTTAGAAAACATGAAGCCACTTGAGCCTATCAGGGTTATTCAAGTCATCAATGAGCTTTAATCAAATCTTGCAAAATATCAGTTTCAAGTATGCTCATTAACAAAACTATTACAGAGCTACCAAAATAGCCAACAGTACATAACTTGAGCGAAAATATATATATATTATTTACAGGGATGTGAAACTGAATCGAACTTGAATCGAATCGATAAACTGATAAAACCAATATTATTTTATGAACTGAAATCGAAAAAAACTCGAACTGAAAAAAATTCTGACAACTAAAATCGAAATTCGAACTGAAATTGAAAAACAATCAAAACTGAATGTGAAATCGAATAGATTAAAAACAAGCGGTAGCTCGCTATCGTTCGCGACCGTTGTTCAATTTGGCCCTCCGGGCGGGTAGCACTGTGACATATACTGCTATATACGCATTACCCCACCCTCTCACCCATTACCCCCACATACAAAAGTAAAAAAAAAAACATTACCCACCCCTCTCCCATTCCCCCTACCCCACACACAAAAGTAAAAAACACCATTACGTGTGTTGCGGCACTAAGGAATTGGAGCAAAGGTAAAAAGAAAAGTTTGCCATTTGGGATCCCTATGGTATGGCGCGAGCCTAGAAACCATACCGACGACTGCTACTTCTGTTCTTGCAATGTTAAAGGTTATAATGCAAAGAATAAAGAGAGCCTTCAATACCCAAGTCTTCCATCTGCAATAAGGCCGGTACCCCATGGTCCAGAAGTTCCTATTCCCCGCCCACCCGAGAATCTGGATCAATACAATTCAGATTCTGATTCAGCTCCAAATCCAGACAATGATGATGTTTATGAACAGCCAACAGCTGACCGAGATCCTCCTAAACCATTAACCCAAGCCGAATTAAATGACTTAGTCAGGGATTTGAATCTGCCTAAGGACTCTGCAGAACTTTTGGGGTCTAGATTGCAGGAGAACAATTTATTGGCATCCGACACATACTTCGCTTGGTACAGAAATCGTGAGAAAGACTTCGTGCCTTTTTTCGAAGAAGATGGTCCCTTGGTATTTTGTAAGGACATCACAGGATTAGTGTGCAAGCTAGGCATCGAATACCAAACCAGTGACTGGAGGTTGTTTATAGATTCCTCTAAAACCAGTCTAAAAGGAGTGTTACTGCACAACGGTAACAAATATGCATCAATCCCAGTGACCCATTCTACTCACTTAAAAGATACCTATGATAACATGAAACTGCTTCTGGAAAAAATTCAGTATCAAAATCTCAAAGTCCTTTGCATGTTACTTGGGCAGCAATCAGGATACACTAAGATGCCATGTTTCATCTGCGAATGGGATAGTCGAGCACGTGACCAGCACTGGAAGAGGAAAACTTGGCCTCCTAGAGAGAATCTTACCCCAGGATCAAAGAACATTTTACATGAACATCTAGTTGAACCAAATAAAATCCTCCTACCACCCTTGCACATTAAGTTAGGCTTGATGAAGCAGTATGTCAAAGCATTGAATAGAGAAGGTGTGTTTCAAGTACATTTGTTCAAAATATCCAAAGATTAGCTACGAGAAAATAAAGGAAGGTGTTTTTATAGGTCCTCAGATTAGAAAGTTATTAACAGACGATCATTTCCTGAATACAATGACCAATAAAGAAAACGAAGCATGGCTTGGTTTCAAAGATGTTGTTGAAAACTTCTTGGGAAACTACAAAAGCCAAAATTATGAAAAGACTGGTGGAAAATATGCTTAAAAAGTATTGCGCCTTAGGCTGCAACATGAGCCTGAAAGTTCACTTCTTATTTCGCATCTTGACCGTTTTCCCGAAAATCTCGGAGATGTCAGTGAGGAGCAAGGGGAACGATTTCACCAGGACATCAAAACCATGGAAAGAAGATATCAAGGAAGATGGCATACAAATATGATGGCGGATTACTGCTGTGTCTGCAACGAGATCAGCCTAACGCACAGCATAAGAAAACATCAAAGAAGCACGGTTTAGTCGTCTTTAGTCAGATGTACCTCGTAGTCTTAAGTCTTTGGAATAAGTCCTGAAATGTTTGCAAGTAAAGAAGGTAAATATATTTTTTCTTTCAGTTATTTTTTTATTCTTTCATAAACAAGCAATATGCTTGTCCAAGAGCTAGGAGCTATTTAATTCTGCTTTAATTAGGTTTTACTCTATCACCTAAAGATTTCGTGCTACAAGGGGTGTTGTAATACCTCATCTGTCCCCAAATGTTAACCACCCATTGATGGGAGGGGAGAGAGTATTTTGCTGGGAACGGGACTGGTTGTTATATATTTACCCTACATTATTATGTAAGCGTTACTGTAGTCTATAACAACAAAATTTATGGTTTAGCATGTGCAATCCAATGTTGGTCTCGATAAGATGGTTCACATTTGGGGATAAATGGGGGAGTTATGACACACCCTGTAGTAAGAAAACCATACGTGATAGGGAAAAACTAACTATATTTTTGAGATCAGCGCACTCAAATTATATAGAATCACCAACTAGTTTGTAAAAATCGATCGACAAGTTTTCAAATGTGTACTGGTGTTATCTACAGCTATTTTTAATCAAATTTTTTTAAAATATCAATTTCAAATCTAACATACAAATATTCACAGAGCTACTGAAGGTAGACCTACCACATCCTATGGTATGTCATTCAAAAAATCTACAGGGTGTTCGAAAAGTCCCGTCACCCCCTACAGAATGTACATATTGTAATACAAATTTTATTTTTCTGTGATTGATTAATTGTATTTATATGTGGTAGGTGTAATTTAAGAAAAAAGTTACTAGCAACAATTACAGTAATTAATTACAGTAATTTAATTACAGTAAATAGAGTTAGTTATTCAAAAACCGTTCACAGGCTTCATATCGTTTATGCATGTCTGTATCGCTTAATTCATTAACAAATGACGGGCGGTATGGTTTCATGCCGATATTTTTTCATTATGGACATGGGGACTACAAGTTTTTCTGATCGTTTCCGAAGTGATTTTTTTCGGTGAACGAGCCACCGACACAATCACACCTTCACAGTGTTCTGCTCGCGTTGTTGGCCTTCACGACCGTGGTCTGTCCTTGATGGAACCAGTTTCAAACAGCTTTTTCTCCCAGCGTAACATTGTCTTGTTTGGTGGTGCAGCCTTATTGAATCTTGTGTTGAAATAATTCTGGATATCATGCATCGTTTTGCTAGTATGTGACCTTTCATGAGTCCATGTGCTCATCACTATCCTTTCCTCTAGAGTGTAAGTTGACTGGTCTGCCATTATTCACACAACTCTAATACCTGGAAAAGAAAAATTTGTCAATGAATCACATATAAATTCAATTAATCACACAAAAATAAAATTGGTATTACGATATGTACATTTTGTAAGGGGTGACGGGATTTTTCGAACACCCTGTACTCTATGACTGAAAAGGTGTTTTTGTAGATCCAGTCTACAAGTCTTTTTCCTAATTATTTTTATTATACCCTCATTTTTTTTCCATCACACCCATCACATAAGAAAGTTAGCCTACATCTAAACTGTCCAAACTTTAAAACATTTTGAACATCTGTATCATCGGCTATCTCGCCTCAAACAATGTCTCTCGGAACTAAATATGCTCACTGTATTCCAATCTTCTTAATCTAGGGACAAGTTTGGTTGCCCGAGGTTGCACACCTTCAAGCATATCCCTATCATGCCTATGGTGAGAGGACCAGGCTTGAATGCAGTACTCTAAATAAGGTCTAACATAAGAAGTATATAATCTACACCCATCTATACAAACATTTCTCTTAAAAATACCTAGCCTCTAAGTAAGCACTGCTTACAGGCTAATAATAGGTTCTAAGCAATTTACCAAGAATCTTCGCCTGTTATTTCAATTAGAGATATTGCAACTGAACTAGACTTGCCCAGAGCCAAAGTTCTAAGTTCGGCTAAGTTATTGACCAAAAGTGGAATGACCAGAGAAGCTTAAATCATCGGCTAGGAAAATAATAATATTTGGATGACTCGAATTTCCATATCTCCAAACAGTCTTTGTTCCTATTTTGTTCTTTACATCGTACTCCCTCTCATGACACTTTCCTGGGAAGTGTTTGGAGACCGAGTTTTGAGGAAAATACTTAATTGTTAGGGCCTTTCATAGTTTTGAGGAAAATACTTTCTTAGTTTTGAGGAAAATACGAGGGCCACTCAATATATTTTGCCCCACCTTTTTTTTTTCTTTCCAAGTTTCCTTGTAAGTTCCAGAAATTTTGTACACAAATAGTTACATACCTTTTTCACAAGTTTTTATTTTCCCACATAATCTCCACCTTTTCTTTGGCTTTCCTCCACCTCGAAACAAGGGCCTTTATTGCTTGCTGGTAAAAGTCCGCTGGGAACTGCTGGAGCCACTTCTTAACCTCCTCAACAACCTCATCGTCACTCTGAAACTTTCTTCCACGAATAGCATCCTTCATTGGCCCAAACAAATGGAAGTCTGAAGGTGCCAGATTCGGGCTGTATGGAGGGTGGGGTAACACAGTAAAGCGCATTTTTGTGATGGCCTCTCTTGTTTGCAAACTGTTGTGTGGTGTTGCGTTATCGTGCAAAAGAAGGACGTCTTCCAGTTTTCTCTCTGGTCGAACTCGCTTTATACGTCGCTGGAGTCTCTGTAGGGTAGCAATATATGCCTCTGAGTTGATTGTTTCTCCTTTCTTCATAATGTCCACCAGAATCATCCCTTTCATGTGCCAGAAGATGGTGGCCATAACTTTTCGTGCAGAGGGAGGCATTTTGAACTTTTTCTTGCGTGGGAAGTCTGCGTGATGCCACTCCATGGATTGGCGTTTTGTTTCAGGTTCAAAGTGGTGTACCCAAATCTCATCCCTAGTCACAGTTCGTGAAAGGAAGTCATCCCCTTCTGTCTCGTATCGAACGAACGACTCAGAAGCAATTTCTTTTCTTTGGGCTTTGTGATCTTCAGTCAGTTCGCGAGGAACAAACTATGAACACACTTTTGAGGATCTCATTTGCTGAATTATCGTATTCACACTTCCTTCACTAATTCCTAGCTCCAGTGATAGCTCCTTGTATGTGACGCGCCGATTTGATCGAATGATGCTGTTAGCACGTTGCACAGTTGTGAGATGTCACAGCCGATGCCGGGCGACAGCTGCGTGGCTCATCATCGAGGCTGGCTCTCCCTCTCTCCGATGATCTCACACGTTTAGACCAGCGTCAAACTGTGCTTCGATCAACAACAGTGTCTCGGTAAACGTTTTGTAGACGTTTGTGAATATTTCCAACTGTTTCCTTCTCTGCAGTTAAAAACTCGATAACAGCTCTCTGTTTACGACGCATATCACTGTCAGACGCCATTTTCGAAACTGCGTTAACCATCGGTTTTATACAAGGGCGTTTAAAAGCGGTTTCATACAAGGAGGGGGAGATTCAAACTGGAAAAATCCGGTTATGTGAAGCGCAGAAAGTTCAAATTTACGGCCCAAAAGACATTTCAGCCCAATGGCCTATTATTTAGCTAAGAAAAAAGGGTGTGGCAAAATATATTGAGTGCCCCTAGTACTTAATTGTTAAGCCCTTTCATAGTTTTGAGGAAAATACTGAACTGTTAAGCCCTTTCTTCAAATCACCAATAATTTTGGTGGGTTTAATGAAATAGTATGTAATTCGAATGTGTATGCTTTGGGAGGTCTTTTGACCCTGGCACGAATACATTTTGAATTTTAGCTAAACTAATCCATAATACAAACTTAAAAGCTGTTAATTTCACATTTTTTACTATATCGTGTTAAGACTTAAATTTAATAACGGCTTCTTCATGGGAATACTTTAATGAGGAATTTTTAAATAATTTAAGGTGAAGACTGTGAAGATTAAGGTTCTGTTCTCTATGATGGCAAAAATAAAAGAGGTCATGCCCTTCGCATCATCAATAGAACAACTATTTTAATGTTAGAAAGATGCAGGGTAAGATTTTGGTTAGAGGAAACACTGAATGCATGAAATGTACGGCACAGACTCGTAATGAAAAAATCTTATATTACATATGAACTTGACCAGCTAATAAGACACCATAAAAACCTTAGCGATCCAGTGCTACATTTTGACAAGTTTCATGACAAGTGCTACATTTCATAACCACTTATTCCAAGATGAAGATGTCGGGTGAAACATCTTCATCCTTGGAAACGTTGAAAGGTAACAATTAATTCCTGAGGTTTGAGTGTTACGGTGTTCCTGGTGGTAATCCCTCTGTATTCTTACGCGTGTAGTTGTCTCTCAACCCAAGTTTAAACGTCGTCTCTACCTCATGAAGAAAATAGGAGATGCGTTCTTAGATAATGTATGTATGTATGTATGTATGTATGTATGTTTGTAGGTATGTATGTATGTATGTATGTATGCATGGTTAAACCATAGAGGAACTGCTCTGTTATCCATAATTTTCAAAAGTTTTTTACTATTAGTTCGTTTCAATAAAATTTTCACATGATTTTGTAAAATCTAAAACGATCATTGGTCATTGACAGCCCATGTTGAAAAACCCGGACTAGCTTTATTTTCTCGACGTAACACTTAATCGACAATTTATTTGAGTTAGATTAGGTTAGGATATAATGCCCCACCGACTAAATAAGTATAAGTCCGAAAATGCATCTGTCGCGCATCCAGCATGAAAGTTTTATGTATGTATTACATACCCGTAGCCAGCTTTTCCGGGGGGGGGGGGGGGGGGGCTCGAATTTTATGGTACTGTAGCAAAAGTGGAGTGGGACGGTACAGAGAAAGAAGCCACAAAGATCGTCAGGGCCTGGAGGGCGTCTGAACACTTTCCTTCATGCCTGAATCAGATCTTATTTTATATATATCACACACACTTTGGCCATAAGTGAAGTAATTACACACAAATATCTGCACCAGTATTTACTTTTAGCTATTAATAATAAGCTAAAGAAAATTTATTCTAGGTTGGAAATATATAAAAAAGCAGACTTACAATAAAAGAAATTCTTAAATGCCCTTGTTAAAAACTTAAATATCACCAACATTTTTTCCAGCGGGGGCTTGATCGAGCCACTCGAGCCCCCCCTCCCACTAATCACGTATATTTCAGATGCATATGATGTTCTCGTATATTTTTACACGTATTTATGTTACTTAAATACACGTGTACGTAATATAAATGCGTATCCTTATAAATTTTATGTAATAATGTACGCATAAATATTCTTCTCTGATGCTTGACAAAAGGATATTTTTGACAAGTACGCGTCTGGCCCTAAAATGTTAAAAAATGAACCTGAGAACCTTCCGAAGATACTGTAAGTGAAGCTGAATGGGTTCAGCACTAGCAACGCCTCGCTGGTCTGACTAAGAAAGATAGTTTGAAGGAAATAAAATTTCGTATTAAATGTCATATTTGAAATTCTGCGTTAAACTTTTATATTGGATGAATGGAGAGAAAAGCTAGTTATTTTCATTTAATAAATTCAGCATAATTTTATTGTTATAACACATTAAGATATACTGTATAACCAGTAAAATTATTAAAAAAATTATGGTGAATCTTACTTTTAAGGCCACACAGCAACCAAGTATCCAACATTAATAACGCATATTGTTACTGGGGCGTATAAGTCGGTATTTAAAGCTTAAAATTACGCCCCTAAAGTAGGGAGTCGACTTATAGGCCCAGTCTAAAAAATTAACCTTTCACTTTTCATTTTAGCTTGTATTTAAAGACAGGTCTACCTGTCATAGGTCCCCAGTCCTGCATTAGCTCGCTTTTAGTCAACATCTGAATTGGATCCATATGACGAAGCACTCGCAAATGTATCTCAGGATGTATATAATGAACTTATGATGTCAAATGATGATTATGATGATGATTATGAAGGATTTGATAACTAATTTTTACAAGGTTTTTACAAAGTTTTACTTTTTGTGTTGGTAAGTTGGTGGTCGACTTAAACACCCAGAATAGGCTAAAATCTAAATCTGAAATTGAAAGTTAGGGGGTCGACTAATCTGGACTGTAGACGTATACGCCCCAATATACAGTATATCAATCGATAGAGCAGAAAAAAATATATATACAGTTATGTAAGCTTTTCTAAATATAAAAAAAATAAAAATTACAATAATTTGTTACATCTAAATGTTACATCTAAATAATTACAATAATCGTGTTATTAATGTGTTATTAATGTAGGATACGTGGTTGTTGTGCGGTCTCCAGTTAATTGAATGTCCGGTTTGGGCAACTGTCCGCCCTTGAAGATTGATTAGGTTAAGTCGCGATATTTTCGTTAGTTTTAACGAAAATATCACGACGTAACCTAACCAATCGTCAAGGGCGTACAATTGACCTAACCGACCGGGCATTCATTTAACCGGGGGCCGCACAACAACCACGTATCCTCATTAATAACACGTATATCAATCGATTATTGTAAATTATCGTAATTATTTGATGTAACATTTACATGCAACAAAGTATTGTATTTTTTTATTTTTCTTATTTTGAAAGGTTTACATAACCGTATATATAGTTTTTCTGGTGGTACTATAGCATGCAGTCGACCTACGATTGGTTAGGTTTAGTCATGATATTTTCGCTAAAACTAACATATGACTAAACCTAACCAATCGTCAAGGGCGATTGACATTGGGATGTAAACAAGCATTTAGTAAAGAAGATAAGAAGCTATAATTAAAAGGTAGACGCCGAATCGTAGGCAGACCGCATACTATAGTAGCACTGTTTTACTTCTCTTTCGATTGATATACGAGGTCTCTTCAAAAAGTATTCGGACAGAGTGTTTATTTTTAGAACAAGGTCACGCTCGGAGTTTTGACTGTGCTAAACATGTTTCTGCATGTCGAGACAAGTTGCATTTCATTGTGTAGCGTCAGTCCACTGTGGTAAGCCGATAAAGTTAAACGAGTTTTGTTTCGTGATGATTTCTTACGATGTCGGAGAGTACCGAGCAACGTGTTGAAGGTGAGGGTGTTGTGCACCATGAATATGCTTCACAGGGACAAACAATCAACAAGGAATTTTACAGTGAAGTTTTGAGACGTCTACGTGAAGCAGTTCGGAGGAAACGGTCGCAGAAGTGGGAGTCCAGAGACTGGCTGCTTCATCGGGTGCAACTTGTTCTACAATTTTTGGCTATAAACGCTACCCTACAAGTACAGCAACCTCCATATTCGCCGGATTTGGCTCCATGCTGAGACATTAAAAGAAATTCGACAGAGTAGCTCTCAGTCATTCTGAAAAGTGCTTTCGAAAAATGTTTTCAACAGTAGCATGGTTGGGCAAAGTGTGTGGCTTCAGAAGGAGCGTACTTTGAGGGAGATTAAGCCCCAAACCTGTAAATACCATATTCTGCCCATAATCGTATTAGTCCGGATACTTTTTGAACAAACCTTGTATGTATTATTAATGTAGGATACCTGGTTACGTGAAGACAGATTTTAATACTGTATTGTTAACCGATGAATGAAGAGCAACCCTTGAGGGATCTGATGGTTGGTCAAGAGATGGGTTGCTAAGGGTCAATCTCTACCATGGAATGAGGTTTTCTTTTAGAAAGTTTGTGTAAGACTGGGCATTCATTTTTACACCATCAGGCACTCTGTATGGGACAGCTACTTCATTGCCTATCAATCCTGCCCAAAACATGACACTACCTCCACCTTGTTGGCGTCTTAATCTCGATGGTAGAAATTGGCTCTAAGCAATCCATCTTCTTGACCAAACATCAAGTCCCTCAAGGGTTGCTTTTCATTCATCGGTTAACAATACAGTATTAAAATCTGTTTTCACGTACTAACGCGCCCATTCAACACGCTGCTTCTTGTACCTGGGTGTTAATGGTGACTGAATCGTAGGTTTACACGTCTTGCCAATTGTTTGGAGGATTCCACAGCGAGATGTTCTTGGTACATTATGTATGCCAGCCTGCTCAAAAGCCTCTTTACTTGAGGACAATGGATGCTTTGCAATTTGCGCTTGATTACAGATATCTGCCGCCTTGTCATTTTTCTTATAGCTCCTTTATCACTTCGCTGCCTCAGTTTGGTACCCGGGAGCCGATCGGCACTCTGACCGTGCCACGCAACAGGCCGTCGACTGCCAGTCTGGCCAACCGTAGACAGCCCTGCTGCACGGAGATTTGAGAAGTTTGGCCACCACGCGTTGATGTTTTGGTTTGACGTCGCCTCTTCGCGTTGACGTGTCCTGCGCTGGAGGATGCAGCCACTGTTTAGAAGCTTCCTCGTCAGCTGCTAACACTTTTTTCACGTTGTTCTTGCTACCTGTTCAGAGGTTTTTTATAAACAAATCTGTTTTCTGCTCAAAACGGCTCTTTCTAATTTTCTCTTTCTAATGTTGTCTGTTGATGAGATATGATCATATGAGACGTCAGAGTCATTCAAATTGCTTCTTTCCACATCCAAGTGTTAGTGTTAGTGTTTTTATATTGTAGATGCAGCTGCCTACGACTCGTATTCATTCTATACAAGAGACTACATTTCATCTTCATTCACTGTTTTAGATTTATATTTATCTACAGCTGCCTACGACTCGTAATCATTCTATACAAGAGGAGACGAAGTCTCTTTTTTTACAAAAATATTTTTCACAGCTGCCTACCGCCCTTCATCATTCCATGCAAGAGGTGACTACATTTTTTCTTTATTTCTTGTTTCAATTTCAAAATTCATTCACATCTCCCTACAACCCTTCATCATTGCAGACAAAAGGAGCAAATCTTCTTTCACTCCTTTCTGAAATGTATTACATCTGTTAATGTTTATGCTATTCAAGCAACGATCGAGTCTTTAGTTTTTCATTACATTTCTCTATTTCCTTTTCAATGATGGCTTGCTCCCCTTCCTCGATCCATCGTATAATTCTGCAATGCCTTTCTCTAAGTTTCTTCTTATCTTGGTGAAACTTAACCCTATTCTTCCACTCCTCTGCATTCAGTTCTGGAAGTTCATTGTTTTGTTCAACTTCGAGTTATCTACACAATAATGATTCAGCTTTCAATTTATTAATAATTTTCTCTTCATTGAGTACGCTCCACCTTTTTTCATTCAAGCAATTTTTCCAATTTCATTCCTCTCTCTACGATTTCTGTCATCTTGAAACTACAGTAAATCAGTGTAAGTTGAAGAGCAGTAAAATCACAGTTATTCAATCTTTCTATGATTTCGACAGTGATGGATATTGACAGTTTACTGTGATTTTCAGAACCGTTTATTGATTTAAAATTCACAGCGTTGCACTTGTAAAATAAAACACAACTACTGTACCTTATTCGGAGTTTTGTACAAGATCAGTGAACGTGTGTTTTAAGTCATAGTCAGAGCATACTTATATCTAGTATTCATACAAGGAACAAAAGCGAAAATTTCGTAATGTGTAAAATGGCGGACCAAACATTAAGGAAGAAAGTTTCGCAACTTTTTAAGGAAGCATTTTTCCGGGCAACTAATCTCCCTTTTAAGACCCAGTGGAATGGGTCCCGTACTCATCTGATCTCATACCTCCTAACTTTTTTTTGTGTGTGGTTATACAAAAGACAGGATCTATTCTATCAAATTGGGGTTTTTTTTTTTGGGGGGGGGACGTCTGGTACATATATATATATTTGCTCGTTCTCCCTCCTCATCTTGTGCGGAACACTCTTCTACACAAGCGTCGTTCTTTACATTAATTATACTGTGTGTTGTTTGCAGTTAAAATGTATATATGTATGGCATACGAAGGTGCCCCCTCAGGGCATTTGATTCCGCTCGTATGTAGGAGAATTACGAGTACTGACTATTCGGGGTTCTTGATGCAGTGGTTAGCATATCCGACCGGCAATTGGATGATCCCGGGTTCGATTCCTGGGAGGTACCCCATTTTTCATTTGTTCGTTCTCCCTCCTCATCTTGTGCGGAACACTCTTCTACACAAGAGTCGTTCTTTACATATATATATATATATATCAACCTAACGGAAATTTCCAAACACGTGACCAAGAGCAGAACACAAAGGAACCCTTATTTATTTCGTTTCTCGAAAATGCCCGCCAAAAACTTGTTGAGTCTCCCTGGCCGTTTTAGCGTCACCGAGACTATAAAACTAAAAGTGTCAGTCCACTTCAGGTCGCCGTTGTTTGTCCTCGTCTCGAGTCTTCACTTCACATCTCACTCCGTTCCTTCGTCACGTAACACCAAACGATCTCAGCCGGAAGCTTTCCTTCAAACTCCTTTCAAGCACACACGAAGTTGATCACCACTGTCTAGGCCAACTACCATTTCAACGCCCCCGAAAGTAACCTCACTTCTACAAGATTCAACTTGCGCATCCTTCTGGTCCCTCTGCCTCACTCAACGTTCATCCATTTCGACCTGCTAATCTTCATTTCCCTTCAACAAGCTAACATTCTAGTTAATCACTACGCAAAGATAAGTCATTTAAACAGAGACAACAACCAGAAACACGCAGACAAACAAACAGCCAGGCAAAAGAAAACCTACAGACTCGACACGACCATTACACCCTTCAATACAGACCAGACCACCAAGATCATCAAAAATTAAGAATTCGAAGACTACTGGACCAGACAACATATCTAACATACACCTTAAACACTTGGGCCTACAGGGAATACTAGCTCCCACAAATATCAGTACATATTAATACCAACACTGTATTATTCCTGACATATGGAAACAAGGTAACATTATTACACTACTCAAACCAAACAAAAATCTAACAGAACCAGCTTCCTATAGACCCATTACTTTACTATGCACACCTTCCAAAGTAACAGAAAGACTAATCTTACAAATCACCAACCCACACATACCACTATCGCCTACTCAACATGGATTCAGACCTCACCACTCAACCACGACATTACTCACTAACCTCACGCAGCACATCATGGATGGCATCAACTCCAGACGACCAGCTGAACGTACACTATTAGCAACAATAGACATTAGTAAAGCATTTGATGCTATCCCACGCTTCTCTCTCATAAACAAAATACTCAACACAAACATGCACAAAAACACTAAAAGATGGCTGAGCAACTATCTTTAAGGAAGATACTCACATGTCACATTTAATGGCAAGTCATCCAAAAACAAGCTTTTCCGAACGGGGTCCCTCAAGGCTCTGTTCTCTCACCAACACTCTTCAACTTATACATGCATGACATTCCAACACCCAAAGATAACAAGCTTACTTTATCATTATATGCAGATGACATCACTTTAACATCCACCCACAACAACATCGACACCGCTACAAATAATCTACAAACATACATAAACAGTATACAAGACTGGTTCACACACAATAGACTCAAAGTAGCGCCCACAAAATCAACCATTACCTTGCTTACAAGCAATACAAAAGAACACCAGATAACTCCACAGCTTACAATAACAACACCAACATTCCACACACTCACAGGACCAAAATACTTGGGGTCACATACAACACATCATTATCTTTTGCAAACCACATTCAGGACATTAAAAACAAATGTGCATCAAGACTTAACACGCTTAGGGTACTAATAGGCACAAACTTTGGACACCAGCAGGAAACAACATCACTCATATACAAACAATATATTCGCTCAGTTATGGACTATGCTAGCCCATGCTGGGCACCCATTATCTCAAACACACACATAAACACCTTACAGACAATACAAAACAACGCACTTCGTATCATTACAGGATGCACTCAAACAACACCAATAGAACACCTGCACACAGAAACAAAAATACTGAAAGTTAGGGAACATTTAGACATGAGGGGAACGCAATTCATGGCAGCAGCGACAACTAACCCACAACACCCTTGCCACTACATGTACAATCATGCACCGACACCTCGCACCATTAAGGTAACACCAGAGAGACATTATAACCAAATACTCCATTCCATACCACGCCCAACAGACATCACACAGTACAGAAAACACATACACACACACCTAACCCACAAAGCACTGACACGACTCGGTCTGAATGCGGTCCTAGGTGCGAAGCCGCCACCCATTAACAGGTCAGAGATCAGCCTGAGCAGATCGGATCGCGTTAACTTAGTACGATTCCGATGTGGACATCACCCCAACTTACAGACATATAAACACAGACTAAACAACTCCACAGACGACACCTGCCACCTGTGCCAGGACACACCACAAACAATTGAACACATTATGACAGACTGTACCGCTCTAGCACAGCAACGAACACAACACAACATCACTAGTGCGCTGAACCTCTGGTCCACTCCAGAGAGGGCGATCGGTTACCTGCGTGCCGCCGGCTTGCTCGATCAGGGTGGGCTGATCGGCTAAACAACAACAACAACAATGAGTATTTTGTCATTCAAATAGGCGAGTAGGCTGTCCCGTCTTCACAAGAAACCCAAGTCTGTAAACCTCACGAAGGCTACCAGCTCATTTGGCCTACTGTTTATTCCGTCGTTTTAAACTACTTTTGAGTAGCCTTCGATATATTACTAGCCTAACCGAATAGGTTATCTTCAAAGTGTTCCTCAATACCGTCAAGTTAACTCATGCATTTACCACCTCTATTGGGCTTAATCCGTACTCTTATTACCGCAGTTATTATTTGCTTAATTACTTATTATTGTATGTCTAATACCGTATCCTTACCTAAATTATTGTTTCTTGTCTCTATTGTAACAGTTAACTCTCATACTGTATAAAAACCATTTCTTATTGTTAATAAATAATCAGTCATTGTAATATCGCACAATTACCATATACATAATTGTTAATCACTGTGAACAAATAATTACTTTATTTTTCTAATAACACTGTGCAACAGTGAAAAAAAAATGGAAATGAGATCGTTATTTTTATGGCTAATTATTTATATGCGTAGATTGCGAAAATAACACTAATTTATTTGTATCACCCACCGATTTTATGAAAATGACCCTATTTCATTGCATTATTTTGAGAACCACTGGTTCTCTGAACGCATCTTTTACATTTTGTTCAGTCACGCATATGCTGTGGTGGTGGTGTTCGGTTCTGTGTTTCCACTTTGATTTTATGAAAAATTTCTTTCATTAATCATTTAAAACAAAATTGTCAGCCATACTTTATCATAAATCGGTGCGAGAGTGAGTATTATTGAATAACAGCTATCAAAATATGTATATTTCACCGACAACGTCTATACTCTATATTGTGTGAAATTGCAAATTGATCTATCATTTTCTTATTTTACAGGTTTTTATTGATGTTATGCTACAATGCCTAGTAGGGTAGGTTGATTTTGGAACTGTGATCTTGGACTAGTCTAGATAGAAAGGTATTAATGTATAAAAAACGATGCACCAACTCATATTTGTGAAAATGATTGTATTTTTTGAGGATTGTTAATTATTTTTAAGTTGTAAAATTGCCAAATTTTACGCGTAAAATCGCGCACGCGGCATTCGCGCAATGTAAACAAACAAAATATCGGACCTTATTTCATCAAAATAATCAATTAAAATTCGGCTTTTTTAACAAAACGATGCTTGAAACTTATTGTAAATGCATTATAGATGTTTATTAGTGTATTATTTTGTATTTTTTAATGATATTTACCTATAAAATGTGTATTAAATTAAATTATTTTATGATGCGTTCATTTAATTGTGTTTATTTTCAGATATTTCATAAAAATGGGCAAAAAACGGAAGTCTGCAGTGCTAACTCGAAGTGATAGTGCCAAAAAATTCAGTGGCCAGCCTTCCTCTTTGGATAAAACAGAGCCTCCTACCTTCCGCCAAGTTATTCAGTAGTTATTTCCTCCAAACAGCCACCCGGACTTGAAAGACTATGATATTGCTAAAATGATAGCAAAGGATGTGATTGAGATCTAGCAGGCAGTGAACCCGCGGCTGCCCCTGTATGAGGAATATTATGTAGTGAAATTGGTGGATAAAGTGTGCTTCAAGAAAGCAAAAGAGATAAACAGGAAATCTCTTTCTACAGTCCAGGAGCAGAATCTGGAGGAAAAGCTGGATAAACTTTTTGACATTTCTGCTTGCACCTGTAAGCTACCTGTTCGTCCCTGTGACTGATGACAATGCTGTGAAGTGCAAGAAAGAAAATTGTCAAACACAGCACATAATCTGCACTTGTCAATTCGATTCATGTGTCTGTGGACCAGAGGTGTTTACCCTCCAGAACTACAGGATAAGCTTTAATAAAAAAAAAGCCCGAGTTCTATAAATCCCCATAATCGAATTTTTTTTCACATTTTCTTATCCCAATTCCCCCCTTCCCTTCTGATAATGGAAATAATCTTACCTTCTTTCTGAAAAAAAATTCGATTATGGGCATTTATAGAACTCGGGTTTTTTTTTTTAATTTAAGTTTAATTTAAATCAGCAATTCTGAGACTAATAGGGATTAAATCTTAAACTGGAATAAAAAATAAATTAATTATTATTCTTTCAGAAGCGGGAAGCCAGCCAAGAAGAGGCTGAAGAAGATCACAGCCATCAACATTGAAGCTACCCACTGGTCAGAACTAATCAACCTTTCTCAAAGTGGCATCTGTGAACCTGCTCTCACAGAAGAGTTTTCTGACCAGGAGCTTCAAGAAGCATTGCTGAATGGCACCAAGCTGGAGCTGCCTGATCTGCCTTCACATTCTCAGAGTGTTGAAAGGGCCGTGAAGCTGACATCTGAAGCTTCCCATACTGTTTATGGACTCGAATCAAGGCACAAACACATTCTGGCCAAAGCCCTAAGCCGCCAGATGAGGCCTTCCTTTGCTTCTAAGGGCTCTTACAGTGAAAATTATGATGATCTTGGGATCTAAATGTGTCTATTTGACTCTGTACATGTTTTTTTTACTTTTTTTCAATGAAATTGTAACTTTTTTCAGGATTTTTTTTATGAAAATAGCATGTTTTTTTCGGCCGAAAATTGCGAAAATGCGATATTTTTCGGTACGATTTTTTGACGATTTTTGAAACGGTTTCCTCAAAAAACGGTTAAAGCTAGGGATCTGAAATTTTTTGTCAGTTATTATCATATTAAGCCCTGACTATCTCGACTAGTCCAAAGTCGATATCTTAAAAAATGCGGAAAATCAACCGACCTTAATGCCTAAAGAGTGCAAAAATTCGCCAGACAGTTTTTGTTATATTTGTGGGACATTAACGTTAAAACAGTATAAAAGGAAGTTGACTTCTCACGTGAAAAAGCTTTATGAATTATACTTCGCATGCAAAGTTGGTGATCAGGACAAGCACTGGGCGCCTCATATCTGCTGTGTGAGATGTACAAGCTCGTTATCTGCATGGTTCAAAGGCACCGGTCCTGGTCTGGGATTCGGTGTCCCAATGGTATGGAGAGAGCCGCTGGACCATTCAACTGATTGCTATTTCTGCTTAACGAACATCACAGGTTTGAATCTTTTATTTTTCTGAATATACGTCAAATTTGGTGTTTTTAGCACATTTTAGCATATCCTGCTCTGCATAATGTATTACACAATTATGCTATCTTAAGTAGTCAACAATGTCTATTGTCTCACATTACAGGTTGCAACAGAAAAGGGAAAAAGGCTATAGTCTGCCCAAATCTTCGTTCTGCTATGCGTCCTGTGGAACATTCTCCAGATATACCCATCCCTCGTCCTCCAGCTGAAATGCCGACCGATAACACAGACTCTGACAAATCGGAATCAGACGGCGAATGCTATGAAGCTCAAGTCGAGTCCAAGAAAGAACATCTCATCACGCAGCCTGAACTCAATGATTTGGTCCGTGATTTAATACTTACCAAGCAACAAAGTGATCTGCGGGCCTCGCGTCTACAAGAATGGAATCTGCTGGCGGAAGACGTACGAAAGCGCTCCTTGGATTTGCAGGAATATTTCACAATGAAGAACAATCTTTGTTATTGCATTGATATACATGGTCTGTTCGATGCTCTGGGTTTGTGCTCTGAACCGAATCAGTGGAGATTGTTCATTGATGCATCTCTGTACAGTCAGTGTTAAGGGTGTACTGCTACACAATGGGAACACAATGCCTTCTGTTCCGATCGCTCATTCAGTCGTCTTGAGAGAAACGTATGACAATGTTGCTTTTTTTCTGGACTGTATAAAATACAATGAACATGAATGGCTTATCTGCGCAGATTTGAAGGTTGCGGCTATTCTCAATGGATTGCAAACTGGCTATACGAAATACATGTGTTTCCTATGCAAGTGGGATAGCCGAGCAAGGTCTGAACACTACACACGCTCAGTATGGCCGCCGCGAGACAATTCCTCACCTGGATCTCACAATGTTATTCACGAACCACTAATACGAAAGGAAAAGGTTATCTTGCCGCCACTTCACATAAAACTAGGGCTGATGAAACAATTTGCAAAGGCGTTGAAACAGGATAAGCCTGCCTTCAAATATCTAAAGGAAAAATTCCCAAAAATAAGTGATGCCAAGATTAAAGAAGGCATATTCGTCGGCCCTCAAATTCGCCAACTCATGCTAGACGAACACTTTGAAGCGGTGATGGATGATGTTGAGTTGGCAGCCTGGCGTGCATTCAAAAACGTGTGCAGCGGTCTACTAGGAAAGACTAAATACGACAACTATGCTGCACTTGTGGATCAACTTATCAACTCATACCAACGTCTCGGATGTAAGATGTCATTGAAAATTCATTTTTTGCATTCACATCTCTCATTCTTTTCGGAAAACGCATCTGCTGTTAGCGACGAACACGGGGAGATTCCACAAGGATATAGCCACTATGGAAAACTGATGTGTGGGTAGTTGGGAGGTAACGAAAATGGTTCACTGAGTAGGTTGGTAGTTAATCTAACAATTATTAAATTCCTTTTATGTCAATAACTGGGCGGATGAAACCAATTGGTTGCTCACCAGAGTTATTCTCCACACTAGTATTTATATACTGTGTGACAAGAGCGTGCTCGGTAATAGATATACATTACCGATCAACCAACCGAAAAAAAACAAGAGGACGCTGGTGGAAAAAGCCCCGCGAAAAGGAGGATAAGGGAGAAGAAAACTAGGAACGGGGCGAGAAGACGGAACGAGAGAAGAGAGAAAAAAACAACGGAAAAAAGATCCCCACCAGCAAGTACGCTCTCAACAATTAAACAAAAGGGGAAAAGGGACTCGCTAATAACACTCAGTAAGTGACTAATTGTGTTTTTTAACCCAGTTAGAAGTAAACGCCGTAAATTAAGCTGGGTCAGACAAATTAGGCCTACAATGTGGTCTAAGACCTAGCATCAACTCATAGCTTAACAGAGGTGAAGGTAGATTGCCCTAACCTAATTTGGTGAGGAATCCTACTGTGGACCTCAATTTATCTGCCCGCTCTGGACCATTTCCGGAATCTCTAGGCTGACCCCTACAAGGCTAGACTTAATCTACTCTATAGTTAGACTGGAGATATTAGGGGTAGGTTAATTGGGGACCAATTCATACAGAGCATTTTTCACAATGGTAGCCCTGTGGGGGATTCATATGAAGTAGCTATTGATCTCTTGAAACGTAATTACATTAATAATGATGAGATTATATTTGAATTATCTCAACAAATTATTGATTTTGCACCCGTAAAAGATAACCATAGTGATATGGAAATTTTTTATTCAAAATTAGAAGCTATTATGGGACAACTGGTTAGCAATGAGATAGAAGTTAAAGCTTCATCTTGGCTTATACAAGGCGCAGTTCTTAGGTGCCTTCCTTTGAGGATTAAAGATGTTTTAGTTCAAAAGACGGGAGAAAATTATCCTAATCTTGAAAACATCAGAAAACACTTTCCAACTATCCTAACTAATTTCAAATTGAGAAATAGTTCAACACAAAATAAGACCCAGACTATGGATAAACCAAAGACTGTCCCCAGAGACCAACTAGCTACAGCCAAACAGACAAACCTTGATACTGTAGAATCAAATGTGACCAACTGTAATACACGAACACCTACATTACAGAACTTTAATGTAACTGCTGCCTCAACTTACACACCACATTACAAATTTTGTGCAAGTGATGAACACAGTAGTACTGGGTGTGGCAAATATTCAGACTTTAACTCAAGAGCTAGAAGATGTGAACAGTTGAACCTATG
The DNA here is from genome assembly GCA_023014485.1 of Bathynomus jamesi. NCBI lineage: Eukaryota > Metazoa > Arthropoda > Malacostraca > Isopoda > Cirolanidae > Bathynomus > Bathynomus jamesi. Next base: position 207,416 of record JAJOZX010007024.1, read on the forward strand.
TAAAAAGTGTACTGGCCAGGGACATTATAAGAAAGACTGTAAATCTAGGTTAAGATTCAATTGTAAGTTTTGTAAAAGTTCACGACATGTCTCATCAATGTGTGATTCACTGAAGTGTCCAAACAACAATACTCAAACTCAAAAGATACCTCCTCCAAACAAAGGTAATCAAGAAAATGCCACTTTCATGGGACATTTTGTTTGTTCAAACAACGTAACAAAAAACACTGAGGTTCTTTTACCAACTATTACTTTGGACTTTGTGAATGGTAAGGGTAGCACCACTCCAGTGAGATGTCTTATAGACTCTTGTTCTCAACAAACATTTGTTTCGCAAAATTTAGTTAATAAATTGGGTTTGACACCAAACCCGAATGAACAAGAACTCAATATCACATCCTTTGTTAAGGATAACTCAAACAAAATAGCTATAAGACAATTGACTTGGAACTACACGTAGAAAATGAATTAGAAAAAATTAAAACAGTCATTATTCCAAAAGTAGGACAAAAACTGGTTATACCCAAACTAGAACAAACTATCAATCATTTGAGAAAACAGTACAATATAGCTGATAGACATATCACAAACAACACAGTAGCTAACATTGAAATGTTAATGGGGGCAGATTATATTCATCTTATTCATAGGGGCATAGTGAAGATAGGTAATGGTATAGCTTATCAGACTCCATCAGGGATAGCCCCTTTGGGTGACCTATCCAGATACAACCTAGACCTAAACCAAAATAGTTCATGACTAACAAATACTATGTGCCTCAACTCAGTCCTACATAACACCTGTAAGAATAGCAACACTTTGAATAATATTATAACAACTGAGAACATTAATTCACCACTATCAAATGAAACTCTGGATGAGGCAATTCAAACTTTATGGTTGCTAGAATCTGTGGGTATACATGACACAAATCAAACTTCAGAAGATCAGTTAATGGTAGAAAGATTTGAAGACACCATTCAGTGCAAAGACAATAGTTATTTTGTTGAGTTACCTTGGAAAATAAATTGTCCAACTTTAAGAGATAATCTCAAAGTAGCTAAAGGACATTTATATAAAGTAATGAAAAAGCTCAAACAAGATAATACAATTCAACTGTACAGTGATGTCTTCAAAGAACAGCTACAGAAAGGCTTCATTGAAGAAGTAACAAATAACCCTTTTAAAAAAGATGGTTGTCATTATTTAACCCACAGGGGGGTTTATCGACAAGATGCCCAACCACAAAACTCAGAGTAGTATATAACTGTAGCCTCAAAGACAGTGATAAACACAGTTTGAATGATTGCCTGATTGAGGGTCCTAATCTCATTTCTGACCTTGTGAAGATCTTACTCAGGTTCAGGTTAGATAAATATGCCGTACAAAGTAACATTTCAAAGGCATTTTTGAGAATAAATCTTAAAAATGAATAGGACAAGAACCAACTTAGGTTCTTATGGTTTAGGATCCATTTGATTTGAATAAAGGGTTCATAGCCTATAGATTTAATGTTGTGTTGTTTGGAGCCAATCGCTCACCTAGCCTATTAGTATTGACAATTAGACATCATTTGAACCAGTTTAATAACTCTTTAACACTGAACTAACTTCCTCAAGGAACATTTTTACGTAGACAATCTAATAGGCTCAGCAACAACAAAATCTGAATTATCTGAGGTCTATGAACACTCTCAAACATTATGCAACAAGGTAACTTTGAACTTAGAGAGTGGATTTCAAATGATGAGGATTTAAACAAAAAATTTTAAAGGATAATAATGGTCTTACTGAGCCATCAGACAGAGTTAAAACTTTAGGTATGAACTGGTATTTGGATGCAACTTCTAACAGTCATGATTCAATCTGCACTAAAGATTTTAAACTTGATGAGGAAGCAAACACTAAAAGACAAATATTATCAGAGGCTTCAAAAAATTTTGACCCCATGGGTCTATTCCTGCAACAATAAAATCAAAGATTCTCCTCCAAGAAGTTTGGAGGACAAATGTTGGGTGGATGATCCAATAACAACTGAAGATCAAAAATCTTGGAAGAAGTTAGCTGCTGATTTAACAAAAGTGCAGAACATTAAAATACAAAGGTGCTGTGGATTTAGGGATATGACCACAACGCGTTGTGGACGATTTGAAACGACCACACACCGATGTCTTTCATCAAACTCTATTTAAACACAACGTATATTTATCGACGTATTCACCGATTAAACTAATTAATGACGTAAAACTCTTTTAATGATGGAAACAACCGCTGACGCTATCATATTTTCTTATCGGAATTTTTTAGAGCCATAAAAACTTTAAAAAAGGGGAGGGGAGCACTACGGGGGCTCCGCCCCCGTACCCCCGAGACCTAAATTATACAGGTGATAATATTGAGTAAATGTACCCACCTTGCCTGGGTAGCCGGAGCCAAAAGGACTAATGTAAAGGATAAAAAAGCTAAGTGCACTTTTTTAAATTTATTACAAACCCAAATATTGTTTGAAACTAATATAATAAGTGGTCTTAAAATAAAAAGTATGAGAAACATTACTATAATTTTCAACACCAAAGGTATTACCAACAATCAAATGATCTAATTGTACAGACGTAACTTCAGCAGAAAACCAAGGTTGTCTTTTTTGGAAAACATTGGCCTTACCTCTGTACGCATTAATTTGATATTGCAAACCTAACCTAGCATAACGGGAGAATCTATGCCAAGCGTTATCAGTACGAGTTTTAAGTTTTAGGTCGGTGTTTGGTCATATCCGAATCGTCCACAACGCGTTGTGGTTGTTTGAGAACGGCCATGAAGCAAAAAAAATCTCTAACATCGGTGTGTGGTCACATAGGTGCATCCACAACGCGTTGTGGCTGTTTTTTTCGCTCACTGAGTGATTTCGATGTTTGGGCGTCACACACACACACACACACACACACACACACACACACACATATCTATATATATATATATATATATATATATATATATATATATATATGTCGATATGACGATACCCTTTAAACCCGGCCCCCCGGCCCGGGAGGCTGAGTTTAAAGTATCTCAGTATGTCGCTTCCTCGCACCAACAAGGAAGTTTATACCGTTTAATTAACCTAACTGACGTCCACGGTTCTTCTTTTCTACTTAGTCTGACTGCGAATTTACGATAAAACAATTTATACCTTTGCTCAATGGCGTACCCTCTCTCTCTCTCTCGGTCCGTTGAAGACGGGGATGTTTTCTTGGAAGGATATAAATTACGAGTTTTTCCTTTTGTAGCCTTTATTTCCAAGGTTTGGAAACACTTTTAAAATACTAGATTTCTTTTACATTACAGAGTAATTAGAGAATAAACCTTAACACAACACTTGCTTAGAGAGTTATTAAACGAACAAAAGCTTACATCGAAAAGCTAACGGGCCCAGCCCACCGGCCGGCATGAAAACGAAACGCTCACTCCCTCTCTCAAGGCGTGTTCCCTTCCTCCTCCTGAGAAGACCCCATGGTGCACGTTTACCAAAGATTATTTACTTGCAAAGTCCTACTCTATATAATGATATTAACAAAAGAATTTCTATAATTGGATATTAGCACAAAAATTTATATAATTGGTTTTACACTTCACTCTTTTATGCGATTTATAATAATCGAAAAGAACATTTAAAATTTAGGAATCTCTGTTTAAGATTATAGACGTGGCAACACTGTTTTCGTTAGGGTTAGGGAGAAAGGAAGTCAAACTTTCCACTGGGCATCGAGGTGATTTATACAAATATTTAGAATTCAACGGATTCATTTGTTTTTATTTATACAAACAGAATATCTTTAAATTTTAACATAAATTTATTTTCTTGTGGAAACACTTTTCCACATGGCTCCCCTCCCAGAGTTGGTACTCGGGGGTAAATTTCAAAAATCCTCTCAAACAAAAGTAGTTGGACGTAGGATTTTATAAAGACAAGAAATAGTTAAACAAATACATCTACTTAATACTTAATCCACTATATTTATCAGTTAAATTTTACATTAAAATTAATATTTATAAACTAATGAACACTTATAATTAACGGTCACTTGTGTGTCCTTGAGCACTTGGAGTCCGATTTTCTTTAGGTCCACTTTTTACATTGATCTAAGTTCACCTATGCGTACACTTTTGAATCATACGCGGTTTTATGAAACTTTAAGAGAACAAAATTTAGAGAATGAATTTCAAAGGGCTATTGGAAAAAAGTACTTAAGTAAAATTGATGCGATTTCTGCAAGGTTTGGAATGGATATTGTCGTTTTGAGAACTTTTTAGAACTTTGGAATTGACTAAACTCTATAGCGTGGAAGGTATAAATTTCAAAGGTTACGTGTGGACATTGCTCAAGTTCTGGATGTACGCGTTGGTGGCTAATTGCCTCCGCCATCAATCATTCACGTCTCGAGCGTATTTCAATAATTTAGTACGTAGTGCATGAATGCACGGGTATCGCCTAAACAGGTATATGGAGTACGTGTGTGGTAGCACTTGAACTGGAAATATGGTAAAAAACAATTTATTAAATGGATAAACGACGTTATGATTACCGGTTCTTCGTTTCGTGTATTTGGTCCTTTTGAAGTGAAATCAAAGTGGCAGATGGCTCCAGTTTCGATTTCCAAACCTTCTGATTAGAAACAGAATCGCAATGAACGTTGCCCTGTAGCGATGCAGAGATGCAACACTCTTTGGTGGGAAGAAAAGAGTGGCAATTTTCTTTTCCGAATTCGTCGAGGTCATAAGCCGAGCTTGCATTATGTCCAGGGACATAGGCGAGTTCTCCTGGACCTCACGTAAATTTGTAGAGGGAGGGGTCCCTCGAAAAATCCGCGCAATGCTCACTACTCTTCCAAGTATGAGCAGAAGTTGCGTGATTAGGGACTTCATCTGGGACGATCTCGTCACAGACCACTTTGTAGAAGGGGGTCCCTCGAAAACTCCGCAATGCTCACTACTCTTTCAAGTATGAGCAGAAGTTGCGTGAGTAGGGACTTCATTCATCTGTGACGATCTCGTCACAGACCACTTCCCCCGGAAAATTTCCCTCATCGAGAACTTCCCTCGTGATGTCTGGGGCAGTCTCTTCATAGAGCTCTTCCGTCTTCCTCGTGTAAGAAAGTGAGTAACCATCCGAATCTTCGCGATATCGCCGGGAACGTTATAACGAACATAATATCCCTCTAATGCGTCCAACCATTCGTCCACGTATGGGAGTACCAAGTTACCGTATTCTCTCCCATTAAAAATTGGAACCTTAGGGATATTATTCGTCCGATAATCACATCTATCCACTTTTCTTCGAAAACCACGAAGGGAAAGAAGAATGGACTTCCCAACGAGGAAGGCGAAACGAAAGAAAACTTATCCCTAATATCGTATATACAACAGAATTTAATCGATAAAAAAACTTAAGCTTGGGATTAGCTATTTTTGGTTTAAATAAACAATAAAATCATCCCAAACGAAGATGAAAAACTTGCCTGTCGATTTCGACAGATTCCTCGAAATGTACGAATTCATTCTAATTTAAACCAAAAAAAAAGCACAAAAAACAAAAGAGAAAACTATTTGCGCTCCAACGCAATAACCACTTAAAACAAGACTGAAAAAAAAGTTTGCGTACCAACGCGAAAGAGCGAGAGAAAAAGGAAAGAAAATCCTTTTTACTAAATTTAAATGCGCCGAAACGCGCCAAATCCGCGCGCGCGTCAAACGAGCCAAACAACAAACACGCGCACGAACTATATATATACAACAAATTAGGTAAAAAAAAATTTCCAAGAGTCAATAAAATGAAACTCAAATCCAAAATTCCGTTTTCTGTTAACCCAATGTGGGACAATTCAAATTAAAAAAAATTAAATATTCACTTTAAATTTTTTTTTTTTCAAATTCCATAAATTTACCATGTACTTTGCAGAAACCGTTTTAGTTACAAAGAAAAAAATATAAAATTCACCAATATACTTATATACACAATTACTGCATGCTATAAAAACAAACCTGTCAATTTTTTTCCTCTTATAACAAAAACAAAAGAAGGTTGAATTAAATTGACTGCAACTACAGACAAACAAAAAATCGTTTTCAACTCACCAACAAAACATTAAATGGTTTACAACAACAAATATAGTTCACATATCCATACATACATACATACATATAGATATGTGCATACACACACACACACACACATACTGTATATATGTATATATATATATATATATATATATGTGTGTGTGTGTATATATATATATATAACCAAAATACTGCAAGAGAGAAAAAAAATCGCTTTCCAATCACAACGAACAGTGAAAATGAATTAAATTGATTGTGAACACAGACAAACAAAAAAAAATCGGTTTTAACTCACCCATGAAAAATTAAATTGTTTACAACCAACAAATATATATTGTAATTTATTTATATACGTAAAACACTGCATGCAAAACCCACAAAATCTTCTAACAACAAAAAGAATAATAATAATGAAAAAAAACACTCAATTTCCCCTTTTAACCACACGAGAGAATAATAATAAAAAAGTTAAAAAAAAAAAAAAATTCTCTTTTCAAGCCAATGCGTTAACTGGGATACACTTTTCACGTACTTAATTTATGTCCTTTTATTCATACTAATGTTAATCTTACTTGCCAAAACCACTTTTACTCCAGTTACCGAGTTCTTCGCTATTTCCTTTCCTTCTTATTTCGTCTTGAAAGAACGTTTGTTTTCGTTTTCTTTTTGTCTTCTCCAATTCCGTAGGTCGGAGTCGAAATTGCGTTCTTCTCCCTCTTATTCCGTTTTGAACGAGCGTTTGTTTCCGTTCTGAATGAGATGCGTTTACAGAATCGAATACGTTTGACTTCTGTAATTTCTTATTCCTTTTTTTTTAAGAACGTTTTTTTTTTTTTTGTTGACGATTAAAGTCTTTCAAAATCTCCAAATTCCAATAATTTCGTAGGGCAGAATTCGTAAAATTCCTTTCCGCGTGCCCGATGATAATTTTCGTCACGGTCCTCCTCTCCAAACAAGTGAGTGATTCCCAACTGAAATCCGACCTTCGTTTCGGATACGTTGACGTCCTTGTAGCGAGGTTCTGACTGAACAAAGGTTTCCCAAATCCTGCTCCTCGGCGACAATGGCGCAAAATGGTGGATGAATGATTTCTTCTAATCCTGGTATAGGTCGCTAATGTCGGATATGACGATATCCTTTAAGGTATTCTCAGTATGTCGCTTCTTCGCACCAACAAGGAAGTTTATACCATTTAATTAATCTGACTGACGTCCACGGTTCTTCTTTTCTTACTTACTTAGTCTGACTGCGAGTTACGATAAAACAATTTATACCTTTGCTCAGTGGCGTACCCTGTCTCTCTCTCTCGGTCCGATGAGAGACGGGGATGTTTTCTCGGAAGGATATAAATTACGAGTTTTTCCTTTTGTAGCCTTTATTTCCAAAGTTTGGAAACACTTTTAAAATACCAGATTTCTTTTACACTACAGAGTAATTAGAGAATCAAAACCTTAACACAACACTTGCTTAGAGAGTTATTAACGAACAAAAGCTTACATCGAAAAGCTAACGAGCCCAGCCCAACCGGCCGGCCCGAAGACGAAACGCTCACTCCCTCTCTCAAGGCGTGTTCCCTTCCTCCTTGAGAAGACCCCATGGTGCCACGTTTACCAAAGATTATTTACTTGCAAAGTCCTACTCTAATAATGATATTAACAAAAGAATTTCTATAATTGGATATTTGCACAAAAATTTATATAATTGTAGTTTTACACTTAACTCTTATGTGATTTATAATAATCGAAAAGAACATTTAGAATTTAGGAATCTCTGTTTAAGATTATAGACGTGGCAACAGTTTTCGTTAGGGTTAGGGAGAAAGCAAGTCAAACTTTGCACTGGGGATCGAGGTGATTTATACAAATATTTAGAATTCAACGGATTCATTTGTTTTTATTTATACAAACAGAATATCTTTAAATTTTAACATAAATTTATTTTCTTGTGGAAATACCTTTCAACTTTTCAAATGTTCCGCGCATGATTCTTCATTTCACGAAGGTCAAGCTTGTCGTCCCTCCTCTCGAGTTGGCCTGGTGAAGTAGTGAACTCTCCACTTGTGTACTCTCCACCTCACATAGCGAGGTACGCCCGGCTCATCGGAGATTGTTCTGAGCCAGGCATCTAATCTTCTTTTGAAGATGTCCAGCTAGGCCGGGTCGAAAATGGGAAATTTTTTTATTTCTTAAAAAGTACACTATGTGAGAAGTTTCATTTTATCATCTTAACAAAATATTAAAATTTATCAAGCATGTGGTACCCCTGCTACCCCTAACACATACCATCCCCCCTTTTTTACCCTTATATGTACAGGGTGTTTCTAAAGTAACCATCTATTTTGCGAAATAATATGAATTATAAAAAAACACCTTTAAAACATGAAAATATCTATATATATTTGTAAGCTCGGCACACATTGTTGCTCTTCGTGGATAATCTTCTTCTTGTAAGTTGTGGAACACTTGAATGTGGTATGGCTTTTTCTTTAAATCATAACGTAGAATTCTGTAAACCGTTGTTTGTGGAATTTCTAATCTGTGGGATGCCCTCCGAATCGATAATTGTGGATCCTCTTCGAATGCTTCTTGAACAGATTCGATTCTTTGGTGAGATCTTCTTGGCCGTCCAGATCTACGCTCGTAATGCACAGATCCAGTCCTCATAAATTTGTTTACTAATTCGCGAATAGCCTGGTCTCTAGGGCCTGTTTTACGAAACCTTCTCTCAAACTTTTCTCTAATTTCATTGCACTTCATGCCTTTTATCCTGCATGTTACTACATAAACCCGTTCTTGCACATTCATCATCAATGATATGGGTCTGAAAATAAAATAAAATAATTAACAAAAAATCGTGTAAAGCAATTGAAATATTATAAATACATGAATTTTGTATAACAATGCACATACCATTATGCCAATATAACAATTGTTTAAAATCCCCCTATTTCACCAAAATAGGGGGTGACAGGGTGAGTCAAAAGTAGCGCCCGATTTCTGTTTTTTCGGCTGCAATTGTGCATCGATCACGAGGGAGGGAACTTTGAAAATTGCAAGTAAAACAGCTTGGTACAGTTCCGTAATAATTTTCCCCCTAATAAATGGTTAGATAAACATGTCATTCATTTATTTCTACCTTCTTGTACACCAATACAAATGGCAAACAAACAATCAACTGACAGAAATCGGGCGCTACTTTTGACTCACCCTGTATTTAAATGGGAAAAAATTTTATTTCTTAAAAAGTACACTATGTGAGAAGGTTTTTTTTATCACCTTAACAAAATATTAAAAAATCAAGCATGTGCTACCCTACTACCCCTATCACATGCCCCTCCTCCCTTTTTTACTTTCATATTTGCATATGTTTAATGTTGTTATATGTTACATGACAAGTTGTTTGTTTAATGCTTGATATTTTTATGTTTCAGATAAATAGAAATAATTTTCCAGATAAAAAGAAATAATTTGCATTTGCTTTAATTATAATTTGAATTATCATAAATTATAAATTACATATAATTTGATTTTACTTCTGAATATAAATTAAGACTACTAGAAGCAAGTCCTCAAATGCAGCCTTTGGATATCCTACGGAATTCCCAGCAGCCATGACTCCTTCAAAAGCAGATGTTAAAAGACACTACCTTTTTGTGCGCCGTCTTGAAGAAGCTAAATCAAAAGGATCAGCAACTGCTAATGATTGTTACAGGGTTGTTGTAAAAGATATTGAAGACATTTGGATGAAATTTTCTTTTCCTACGATTAACACCAAAGGTATCTATCTTAAAGTCAGTCGACTAATAGAAGAAGCCTCAAAATTGAACAAGGTGCCATTACATCGAAGAAATTAAAGTTTTGCATTAAAAATTAGTTCAGTGTGATGAAATGTTTGATATATCTTCTTGTGAATGCTATGATAAGGGAATTGATAGGAAATCTTGCAGGTGTAAGGATAAAATACCGATGGCAGAATGGGAGTCTTTTGAGGGTCGAAGCACAAAACCGTCAACTAAAAGCACAAGAAGAAATAACTGAAGCCACCAATGTTTTACCATCGGAATTTATAGAAAATACCGAGAGAGAGTCAGGATGTAGATTATGAGACCGATTTAGAATTGACTGAGAATATTCAAAACAGGCACTCCTATAAAAACCTAGCGTTAACATCAGATCGTTATCGTGTAAGTTACAGAGCTGCAGCTGCAATAGTCAATGCAGCTTTAAAAGATATGGGGAGCCTTAACCACACCAACATGCTTGACAGAAAGAAATTAGAAAGAGAAAGAAATCGCATGGGTGAAACAAATAATTTTAGGTCTAAATCCGAAAATCTGAAGATGGAGTGCATTGGATTTGATGGAAGGAAAAATAACACATTAACTAAAAGCGGAAAGATCCAAGAAGAACACTATGTTATTGAAAAAAAAGCTGGAAGCATCTATGTAGACCATGTCACACCAGATAATAGAACTGCTCGCTGCATAGCAGAAGAGTTGATAACTATTATTACAGACTCGAACAGCACAGATACTATCAAAGCTTTACTGTGTGATGGTAATCCTGTAAATACAGGAAAAATGGTGGGAGCCATAAAACTGGTTGAAATTCATCTTAACAGACCAGTGCAGTGGTTGGTGTACTTATTGCATTTGAATGAGCTGCCTTTTATGCACGTCTACAAAGCCATTGATGGTAAAACAACAGGTCCAAATACTTTTGTGGGTTCAATTAGGAATAAACTGAAAACAGATTTAACAAAATTGGAGGGAGTCAAATATTCTCGCGTAAAGGGAAACATTAAAGAAATTCCAGCAAATGTTGTGAAGGAGCTAAGCAGTGATCAAAGATATCTCTATGATATGTGTCTGGCAGTGCAAACGGGAGACACTTCTCAAGATCTGTCCACTTGATCCCCAGGTACCCTTCACCATGCTCGCTGGCTAACTCTCGCCAACAGTGTCCTTCGATTATATATCTCAACGCCAAATCCCAATAAAAACCTTCAAGATATAGTCAAGATTATTATGCAGTTCTATGCTCCAGGGTGGTTTTGGATAGAATCTCATCCTAATGCAACTGATGGTGCATATAACTTTTGACATTTAATGTGCTTGCTTCGAAATTTAGATGAACAACATAGATCAATCATAGAACCAGTATTAAAGAATAACGCCTACTTTGCCCACCCACAAAATATACTCATATCAATGGTAACTGACAAGAGACTAGAAATTAGGGAGCAAGTTATTCAGAAAATCATCCTTTCAAGAACAGTATTTTCAGGTACCAGAAACTTTGAGTTGCCTCGAACCCTCAATTTCCAATCTACTGACGACACCGAGATGACTGATAGGCAAAAAGAGATCATTACTCCTCCACCGCTGATAAACAATTTTAGCGACGATGAGCTACTACAGGCTCGATTAAGCCACTGGAGATAGCTTCTTTTCCATGCCACAGTCAAAGTGTGGAAAGGGCAGTGAACCTAGTAACAAAGGCATGTCAGGAAAGAATAGGATATGACAACGGTCAAAAGTTTATCTTAAACTCATTAGAATCAAGGCGAAAACTGCCCAAGTTTGAATGGAAGCCCCAATGGAATTAGTAAGAAACATAGGAAATAAAATTTCTTAATGATATTGAAAATTTCTTCCATTTTGATGTGATAAGGAACAATGAAAAAGTTAATTGAATTTTAGCACATTTATTATGCCTCTAATTTTTTCTTCTGAACATATTGTTGTACTTAATTAATTTTCCTAATACTGTACCTTATTAAATAAAATATTATACGTTAATAAAGATTTATGTCATCAAAAAACCTGAATGTAGAGTAAGTCTCGTATAAATGAAGTATTCTTCAATATAGGTAAAACTGAAAAATTGTGCCAGGGGTAGGAGGCTTTAAACAGCGAAAATAATTTATGAGGGGGTTCCTGTGTTCCATTCAAACCCTTCACAATATGTACCTTTTCAATATAAAATTTCAACCCGGTCTAAATTATCCACTGCAACACTTGTGTTTCTTAAGTCTTTGGGCAGCTGATTAAACAGTTTTGGTCCTCTCACAACAAAACTATTTCTTTCAGGGTTAAGGAAGTTCCCTGTCTAGACTTTAATTTGAACACGATACAGTCTTCCTTTCCTACTTTCCACTGTTGTTTGGAGAGTTACAGGGTTCAGAGTAAGATTAGGGACTAGTTTCTCCATTATTTTCCAAGTGTAAATAGTGGTGTATCTCTCTCTCCTCCTTTGCAGTGAATATAGGTTTAATTCGCGTAACCTTTCCCAGTAGTTTAGTTCTTTGCACCCCTTGATCTTGGCGGTGAAGCTTCTCTGAATCCCTTCGATTTTTCTAATGTTTCTTTTTTATATGGGCATGTTAGGACCGAGCAGTATTCCAATTTGGGTATGATCAGTGTTTTCAATAGAGGAATCATTATCTTCCTATCCCTTCGTTTAAAGGTTATCAGTATCTGCCCAGTTACTCTCTATGCTCTGTTTACTGCTATCTTATTTTGTGTTTCAAATTTCGCATCATCAGTCATTACAACTCCTACATCTTTTGCTCTAGAATTTCTCTGAATTTCATGTCCATTTGGGATATAATATTCCATGGATTTTAGGTCTTCTTTCTTTCCGTACGGTAACAGCTGAAATTTCTCAGTGTTAAACTTCATATTGTTGCCTTCCGTCCACTTGTAGATTCTGTTCATGTCGGTTTGTAGAGATCCTATATCTTCCGGGTTTCTTATTTTTCTAATGATCTTTGTGTCATCAGCAAAGGATGTTACTGTGCTTTCTCTGGTAACGTCCTCATCTATATCAGTTAGCATGATTATGAATAGTAGTGGAGCTAATACTGTTCCTTGTGGTACTGAGCTAAGGACCTCTGATTCTGATGAAGATACTCCTTGTACTGTCACGACTTGCCGCAGCTCACTAAGGAAATTATATCCATTTCCCCACTTTTCCTGTTATTCCCATATACTTCAGTTTATGTATTATGATTCCATGGTCACACTTGTGGAACGCTATGGCAAAGTTTGTGTATATTATATCATAATTTTCATATATTCATTTTGACATATAAAGTCCAAAATCGTATAACGCTGACACGAGTTTGGGTAAATTTTTGATTTGCTTTCTATTTTATAAATGTGAATTATTCCTTTTTAAACTACTTAATCATTTAGTATGAAGTCCAAAATTGCATAACGCTGACACAAGTTTGGATACATTTTTTATTTGCTTTCTATTTTATAATTGGTGAATTATTTCTTTGTAAACTACTTAATCATTTTTTCAGGTTTAGTAATCTTGTTAAATTCTGCAATGTTCATTTCTTGTATACATTCTCTCTTCGTTGTAAAAGATGAAGTCATGTCCTGTTTAACGTTTTGAATCTTAAGCATTTAATTTTTGCTCGTGTGAATGTTTGATTGTAATTCGTGATGGAAGGCATATTTCAATTTCCATTTTTAGTTAATTCGGCAGATCATGATAACATCAGATCTGTCAATATGCGGTTTAAAATAAAAATTTGGCTTCCTCTTGCTTAGCAGTCTAGACATTGCTACAGCAAAAATATTTGTTTTGTCTTCAAATGTTTTGCAAAGTAAATCAGCCTATTGAGAATAAAAAACAAAAACATATCAGCATTAAGTAATAATGATGTCAGTAAAAAATTCAGTATAAAAGCCCATAAAATTTCTCCAATGTTCATTCTGATTTTTACTGATCTGACTTAGAGGCTGAGCATTACCTGTAACATTTTAGCAGTAAAATATAGTAACAAATATCTTTGGCTTCTCCTTCGAGCCTTGCTCTCTTCAGAGAACTTAGTCTTAAATAGAAAAAAAGAATTTCCCGATGCGTTATAAGAAGAATCGGGGAACCTTCAGAGAATTTAGTCAGCCTCACAGAATCCTCCGATCCACTGCAAGAAGAAATCGGAAAGTACTATAGAAGAATCTACTGCGATTCCCTATACGGTACCAGCTATTCCAGAGTGACAAATCCGTTGCTGCCACCTAACCAGAACCCCCGTCAACTTCGAACCAACCAAGGCCATAGACGGAGGGGCTAACATATATATATATATATGGGATGAATTTCACAATTAAACACGTGAAATGAATTAATGATGCAAACAAGGAAAAAGAAAAATGATTCCAAGGCCTTTCGTGTATTCAGAAGTACACCTCATCAGGGAATACTTCTGGATACACGAAAGGCCTTGGAATCATTTTTCTTTGTTAGTTTGCAGCATATATATAAAAATTATATACATATATAATATATATATATATTTTTTTTTTTTTTTAACTGCAAACAACACACAGTATAATTAATATAAAGAACGACGCTTGTGTAGAACAGAGCGTCGTTCTTTACATTAATTATACTGTGTTGTTTGCAGTTAAAATGTATATATGTACGGCATGCGAAGGTGCCCCCTCAGGGCATTTGATTCCGCTCGTATGTAGGAGAATTACGAGTACTGACTAATTAGGGTCCTTGGTGTAGTGGTTAACATATCCGACCGGCAATTGGATGATCCCGGGTTCGATTCCTGGGAGGTACCTCACTTTTCATTTCCTCGTTCTCCCTCCTCATCTTGTGCGGAACACTTCTACACAAGCGTCGTTCTATATATATATATATATATATATATATATATATATATATATATATATATACCGGGTGCGGCAAAAATAACGCCCTTTTTAGTTTATTCGCTTTTATTGAAGGAAATAAATCAATTACAGCATTTTGAGAGAAATAATAGGTTTTTAAGAAAAATACAGCATTTTAAGAAAAAATAATAAGTACTTTCTCAGTAAAAACTAAAAAATAACTGGAATTTAATTAATTTTGTGGTTGGCTCAATACACCTTAAAAAAATGTACTCTACATACATAGTATTTACTAACCTAATGATCATGTTCAAAATGCTCCCCTTGGTGTTCAATACAACACTGAACCCTACCAGCAACACTTCTACAAACCTTTTGACACATTTCTACGTTAATTGTAGTAAATTTTTCACGAATTGTTTGTCTTAATTCAGGAAGTGTTTTCGGTTTGACCTTGTAAACAAGATCTTTCAGTACACCCCGCAAGAAAAAGTCAGGTGGTGTTAGGGCTGGCGATCGTGCTGGCCACTCAATTGCTCCACGTCGTCCTATCCACTCCCTTCGAAATTTAAATTTAACCATTCCCTAACGAGTAACCCATAGTCGGGTGGCGCACCATCCTGTTGAAAGTAAATTCCATTCTGATTTCTAACTCTCGGCCAGAATTCAGTTTGCAGCATTTGTAAATAATTATCTTGATTAACAGTACTATCAAAGAATATCGGGCCTATTATTCCCATGGAAGAGATGGCTGCCCAAACTGTCACTCCTGGTAGGTTAACGTCTTTTTCCAAGATAACATGTGGGTTAACATCGCTCCAGTACACACAATTATGGCGATTGATATGCCCGTTCAATTTGAATGTTGCCTCATCTGACCACCATATCTTATCAAGAAAGGTCTCATCTTCATTGACTTTATTCAGGAAATTTTCGCAAAACTCTAATCGTCTATCTGCATCTCCATCATGCAAGCTCTGTAACACGCGAGGGATGTAAGGCTTCATCTTGTTCTTCTTTAAGAGTCTACGGACACTTCTGTCACTGATACCCAACTGTGTAGAAAGACGTCTACTGGATTTTTGAGGAGTGTGCAACAATGATTCTCTTAATTCATCGGACTTTTCTAAGGTTGTTGCTGAAACTGGCCTCCCTGATCTTGTGGCATCACTTACGCTTCCGGTTCTTTCAAATTTCCTAATTAGACTTGTGATATTGCGGCTCTGCACTTGTCGAATGTTAAATTCTTCTGATAACAAACGAGCGGCTTTAGCTCCATTGTTATTGTTTTGGTAATAATGTTTAACTGCTTTCACTCTTTGTTCTCTCGTCAATCGCAAGGCCATATTTATTCAGAATTTCTGTAAAAATAAAAGAAACAAAATGATACAATATAAAACTAAATTATTATACTGTATAAAACTATAAAGATACAATTATTAAAAGGGCGTTACTTTTGCCGCACCCTGTATATATTAATATATATATATAATATATATATTATATATATATATATATATATATAATAAGGACTGCATAATTCTCAGGCCTTTTTCATTATGTAGGATCTCGTATGACGATGGTAATTGGTTCCACCAAAACCATCGTAATACAAAATTATCGCTAAACGAATATAGGAAATACATGTTAAAGGCTTAATCCGTTCCAAGACCATCGGAAGTTGACATTTTTCACCCAAAAACACTTTATAATATTTAAACATTTTGTATTAATAAATAAACATATTAAGAACATTTTAAAGGCTTAATATCAATGCAAACATTGTTAAATAACACAGCTCAACAAAAAAAAAATTTTTGTTTGGTTGCCAAGGAAATTCGTACGAATTTAGGGTATTTTGGGGTTGCTGAATTCCAAAATGAAAGTAGTTTTTCCGATTTGGCTCTAGTTCTTGAGATAATGAATACCCTCAATTAATAGGAAACGTAACCATAACGCGTGCATATGGGAAACTACCGGAACATTCTAGATGGTGAGACCGAATAAAATGCCATTATGTATTTCATGTGTTTACTTTTGTATGATTTGAGACAATTTCAATGCGATTTGTAAGTAGGCTCCGCCTGAACATTAAATTTTTTGCATTTTTACGTGTTTCAATGAGGTACCAATTATCTCATAAATTAGAGCCAATCTAGCAAAACCGATGTCATATTTGGAATCAGCACCACAAAGTTACCCCAAAATCACTCTAATATGATTGGCAATAAAATGAGTGTAACCAGTGTAATTAATCGTGAGTTAACATTCATACAGAAAAAGGGAGAGAGAGACTCATCCTCATCATCCGCCGGCCACTGCTGATAAGTCGGAAAAATAGTCACAGAGAATAGGAAAGGAGTGAAAAGGAAAAGAAGTAAAATAAGAACGCTTACAAACCAAGCAAACACAGTCTAACTCAAACACTGTCATACCATGCAAACGACAGACATGCAAGAAGAGAGGATAAGAAAAGAGAAAAAAAAAGTAGGAAGAGTATAACAAAAAGTGGGTTAGTTTACGCTCCGAGCTACATCTAAGTTCGTGTTAGTCTAATTTTTTTTTATTGCTGGCATATCACACGCTGGCATGTCACAAGCTGGCATTAATCGTCAACAGACTCATCCTCGACCAGTACGCCCAGAGCTCCTGTTGCTAATTGTTTTATTATTTTAAACAACGTTAATATTTTAAAATGACTATCTAACGGTTTTTAAACATATTAACGCTGGTAGAGCTCACGACGGGCGCGGAAGATTATTCCATTTATCAATTACTTTAAACGTAAAAACGATTTTAGCGATGTTAGTAATGAAAACGTCTGCCACGCACTTAAATCCGGTATTACGAGTATTGATGTTATCGAAAGTGAACAGTTGTCACAGGGGCGTACCTAAAGTATTTGGCACCCGGGGTGGATCCTTCCTTTGGCACCCCCCATAAATAATTTTAAAATTTAAACCACAGAAAAATATATTGTGTTTGCAAGTAGATTTTTAAAAAGTACAGTACTGTCATAAGCAAATTGGAAATAAGAAAAAATACAGGACATTAAAAATTCAGTGAACAGGTAATACTGCATTTATTTATACAAAAAACACAGGAAATCCAGTCTCAACGCTCAGCCTATTCTTCAAAGGTAAATAGAGAGGATTCACAGTCTCTGCTTTCGAGCCTTAATTTCTGCAAATTGATCAATGACCTCATCAAAATTCACCTTCTTTGCATATTCATGTTCAATTGAAAGTAAAGCCAGATTTGTCAATCTTGTCTGACTCATGGTCGAGCGAAAGAAATTTTTTATCAATTTCAATTTGCACAAAAACTTCTTTCACATGAAGCAATAGACACAGAGACAGTCAAAAAGAATCTCAAACACAGTGACAAGCTTGGCAAAGATTCACAAAAATCCCATTTCACAATAAACTCCAGAAATTACAATGCTGTCCATTTCTTTGCCTCTTCAACGCTGATTTTGGCAGCTTCCAAATGCCTCCGAAATCGTCCATTTTCCACACTGATATCTTCATCAGAGAATTCATCGAAAATCTGGGTCAAATTTGGAATATACTTCCAAAGTTCTTCTTCTGTTGCAACAACCAAAGTGTTTGGCTGAATAACAGCGAAGATTGACAGAATTTGATCCATTGCCTTAGAACGAATCTCCAATTCTTGATGAAAGCGATCAAGACATTCAAACATAGCCCTTTTTACTTCCTCTGGCAATGTGAGACCAGCATCCTTTGCCATCTCTCCTGGCATCCTTTTTCGGAGCTTTACTCTCCCTCTTCTCTCAATAGAAATGTCCATTTCCTCACACTTTGTAGTTGTACAATGAATGGCCCTCTCCACAATTTCATTGCGCTGATCTTCAAGAAACAGTTTTAGAGCTTGGAGCTTCACAGTGCACTTTTCAAGGCTGATTCCAACTGTTTGCAAATACTTTTGTGAAATTAATTTCTTCCAGGACTTCACACCAGAAAGAAAAGTAACTCAAAAAAGAGAAACCACATACAGCAGACAGAAAATCTGGTATAAGTACAATGATATTGTTATAAACACCAGCACTTTATGCTTTATCATAATTATTTAATGAAACATACCTCATGTATGTGGACTCGTGGAGTCACAGTGTCAAGTGAACAAGACTTGGAATGTCAGTTGCAGCCAGCTGGCAATGCTCAACAAACTGATGACTAAACGTCAACAAACGTTCCCCTTTCGATGTAATTTTTATCAAATATTTAATTTTTCGTTTGTAAATTTGTGTATTGCCAATAAAAATAAAAATTTATTTTATAGTGGAAATTAACATTAAACTGTTGTAATAGTTTGAACATTTTTAAAAAAAATTTCTTACTTTGGCGAATTTTTCATTTGGTTTGAAAACTTGTACTGGTATTTCAACACTCCCGATGGCACCCCCCTCCTGGCTGTCACCGGGGGGACCGCCCCCCTCTCACCCTCCTTAGTACGCCACTGGTTTGTCAAAATTTACGTTATCAATGTTATTAACGATTTTGAAAACTTCAATAAGCTCCCCCTTAATCTCCTAGTTTCGAGTGATTGCAAGTCTAACTCTTTAATCCTATCTTCATGAGGCTTTTTGCGCAATGACAGAATTAGTTTCGTGTCACGACGCTGAACCCTTTCTAACCTATCAATATCCTCACGCAAATACGGGCACCAAAACTGAACGGTATATTCTAAATGAGGCCTGACTAGGGACTTGTAAACAGGCAATATAATATTCTTCGATTTAAATTCGACATTACGCGCTATGAAGCTTAATATCCTATTAGCTTTGCGCAAGACTCCAGGCACTGGTTCCTAACTTTTAAATCCTAAGATACGCGTACGCCTAAATCTATTTCTTCGTCAACGATCACTAACTGTCTATTGTCCATCGTGTACGAGTAATTATTGTTACGAGAACCTATATGCAAAACTTTACATTTGTCTACGTTAAATTGCATCTGCCACTTATCCGTCCACTCTATAATCCTATTTACATCGTCTTTAAGCCTATTTCTATCGTCCACGTTAAGAACTTTACCGCCTATGTTAGTATCGTCCGCGAATTTTGACACGTTACTGGTCAAGCCTACATCTATGTCGTTAATGAAGATTACGAATAGCAATGGGCCTAACACTGAACTCTGTGGGACACCGCTACCTACATCCAACCACCCAGACTCACTACCATTAACAACGACCCTCTGTTTTCTAGAACGAAGCCATTCCTCAAACCAGTTAGCTACCTGACCGCATATACCGTGCGCTTTAACCTTTGCAATTAATCTTCTCTGCGGAACTGTATCGAACGCTTTT